>JBBBDQ010001412.1:3892500-4045000 GCA_037127315.1 Ascarosepion bandense | reverse complement strand
AGACACACACAAAGATGTATATATATATATTTATATTATTTAAAGTAGAGTGAATCTATAAAAGAACGAAATGAATATAAAGAGAAGAGAAGAGGAAAAACTTTATCCGATGCGTTTAGTTTGACAATCTCATAAGATTCATAAGGTCGCTCGGCATTTGCTGGACTAAATAAGGTGCAACACGCACATACAGAGACACACACGCACACACAGATAAGCACACACACACACACACATACACACGCACACACACACAGTAGAGCCTGACGATCCAGGATAGACCTATACAGTCACTAGCAGACGCTGCAAACTAGCAAGAGATTGACTGCAGAACTCCACTGTTTCCCGAGACAAACTGATGCTAACAGTATATATATATATATATATATATATATATATATATATATATATATATATATATATACTGTTAGCATCAGTTTGTCTCGGGAAACTGCAGTTGCCACAGGTGTTGGTGGTGCCTGGTTAGCAGAGCGCTGATACAGCCTACTACTATCTGCGCTCTCTCCTCCTCTTCCACTGATGGTCTCTCATCACTTCTCTTGGAACATGCCTTCACAGCAATTCCCCTTCTGCTGCATTCTTTAGCCACCGACTCCCATCCTGCTCGGTCGAGGCTTCTGACCTCATGTCTCGCTTGCAGACATCCTTGTAGCATAGGACAGATCTTCCTGCAGATCTGGAGCCTGTGGCGAGCTCACCGAAGAGAACGTCCTTGGGGATCCTCCCATCATCCATTCGCCTGGCGTGGCAAATTAGACACTGGGTGAGCAGAACGAATATGTTTGGAATGTCCGCTTGATCAAGGGCGCCCTTATTTGAGAAGCGGTTCTGCTAGGTAATTCCAAGGATTCTCTTGAGGTTGCGCAGGTGGAAGTTGTTGAACATGTGCTCTTGGCGGAAGTAGAGGGTCCATGATTATCTGCCGTAAAGAGGCTCGGTACACCATCATCTTGGTGTTGATGGTCAGCGTCTTGTTGTCTTAGACTCTCTTTGTCAAACGAGCCTTAACAATACGTTTGTGGAGTTCGGCATTCAGGGAGAGGTTGCTGGAGTTATGTGAAGTCCTCGACGTCCTCGAGAGTATAGTCGCCAATAGTGATGTTTGGAGTATGGCTTACATCCTGAACCACAATATTTGTTTTTTGTAGGCTCATGATCAGGACAAACTCTCTGCATGCGTGCGTGAAGCAGCTGATCAGTCATTGCAATGCCTTTTCAGAGTATGCTGTCAGTGCATCATCATCAGTGAAGATCATCTCACGTATGAGTACATTCCGCACTTTGGTCTTAGCTCGGAGGTTGAAGAGGCTGCCGTTGCTTCTGGTGTGAGGGTACACTCCATCCTCTGACTGACTGAAGACGTTGGAAGACAGCAGAGAGAAGATGCCGAATAGTACCGGAGCGAGTACGTATTTCTGTTTCACCTAGCACTTGATTGGGAAAGGGTCCGAGCCGTCATACTGTACGTTGCTCTGCATGTTTTTATGAAAAGACGTGATCACCATCAGGAGCTTAGGACATCCAATTATCTGCAGCAGAGTAAAAAGCCCTTTCCTGCTGACAAGTTCAAAGGCCTTGATCAGGTCAATGAATGCATTGTACAGCGGTTGCTTCTGTTCATGGCATTTTCCCTGGAGCTGTCGTAGGGAAAAAATTTCATCAATGGTTGATCGTCAGCTCTAAACAAATACTGTGTCAACTGCAGCCCGTTGAGGACAACACGAGAAAAAAGCCTTTCCAACAACACTAAGGATGGATATTCTACGGTAGTTGTTGCAGTCTCTGTGGTCGCTTTGTTCCTGTATAGAGTGATGATGTTTGCTACCCGCATCTCTTGGGGCACTTCCTTTATTCTACCACTGTTGCAGCAGCTGGTGCAGTTGATGACCGATGATTTCAGGTAGGATGCCATCTTTTCCTGAAGCTTTGACGCAGGCTAGAGAGTCTATAGTCTTGCTCAGTTCTTACACGGGCAGTAGGACGTCTAGCTCTTCCTTGACAGGCAGGCTGATGGTTCTTTCAGTGGCTGCATTTGTAACCACGTTCTCTCTTGAGTAGAGCTCCTGGTAGAGCTCACCTCTCCATCTGCTTTCTGCGGTCTTATAATAAGTCACCGGCAGTTGATTTCAGGGGCACGACCTTGTATACGCTTGGGTCGAAGGCCTTTTTGATGCCATCGTACATGCCACGAAATGGGCAATGCCGGCTTCAAGCCAGTCCGGGTTTTGCCTCTCTCTCTCTCTCTCTCTCTCTCTCTTGCCGAAGGTGTTCACTGCAGAGGTGTAAATGGAACCACGGATGTGACTCTACCTCTTTTCAACATTACCAGCAGAGCAGTCGTTTTGAGGACATCCTCGATGGAGTTAGCGAAGCGCTCGCACAGGTCTGGCATTGCTGCCCTGCTGGTGTTAAAGCGAGGGTTACCTTTCTACTTGGATCGGTGTATCAACTTGGGCTGGAGACAGACTTTACTGCCAACAATGAAGTGGTCAGTGTCACAGTAAGCACTGTGGTAACTAGCTGTGGTACAAACACAGTTCTGTGAAAATCTCCGTGTGATGACGAGGACCAGCTGGTGCTAGTAACGGGATCTGGTGTGTCGCCTGGACACTCGACAAAGCGGCTTGGTGGCGAAGAACGTGTTGGTTATACAGAGGTCGTGGTAGGAGCATAACTCCAGAAGCCTCTGTCCGTTTTCGTTCAGCTTGCCGACGCAAAAGTGACCGATGGTGTTGGGCCAAAAGTCATGGTCGGAATCTACTCGGGAATTGCAGTTGTTTCGTGACAGGTACGTTTCTGATGATGGTGTCAAGCTCCTCATAGAACTGGTCTTTGGTCTCAGCTGAAGAACAGAGTATGGGAGCGTAAACGCTCAGAATGTTCAATGGGTGTGAGGAGGCTGACAAGCGGAGAGATAGAATTTGGGCTGTACCACTGGATGGCGGATTTACCGTGCTCAGTAGAGAATTCTTCGTCGCCATGCAGTCTTAGTTCTTCGGGATCCTTTCCCTGCAAGAAGAACGTGTAGTTCTGTTCCCTGAGGCTGCCGTTTGATGCAAGTCTGGTTTCTTGCAATGCAGCGATGTCAATGTTGAGCCTTGTGAGCTAGCATTTGATGATAGCCTTTTTTCTGGAGTCATTGACCAGTTGTAGATCACCGGAGAGGCCAAGGCACAGTGTCTTGACATGCCAGCTTGCTAATCGCAAGATTTGTGATCTTTTTCTTTTTCTTTGTCTGGTGCAGGGTTTGCAGGCTGCTTGTCGGTCTTTTTTCTAGCTCCAAGCACCCATTGAAACATGCAGACTCTGTCGGGTTAGCATCTTCCGGGTTGGAGACTGCTCTGCTTGAGTTGGCCGGTAGCTGACCAGTGGGACTGCGATGAGCCTACGCCAAATGGTCCTGGTTCGTAACTCATAACTGCTGTCTTCCATTTTGTTTTTGACGTTGTGAATAGCGGCACTGAAGTGATCTACGCCGAGGAGGTTCATACGCTTAGTAGTACCCTGTGAAGAAACCATCCCCTCAAAAGGTTTAGCCCGCCATCTGAAGTGGTTTTCTGGCGCTTATGACCAACATGGAAGAGATTTAAGAGAGGACCAGTGATGCCGTTCACCCTAACAGGTAGGATGCAGCTTGCAGAATAAGAAAGGTACTACCTCTACCCATAACCACCTATGCCTTATATATATATATATATATATATATATGCATGTATATCAGGGAAAGAAATCAACGATACTGAACAAAAAATTAATGATGAATAAAACAAACTTTTCCTACAATTTCGAAAATGACGTCCTATTTCATAAAAATATAAATGTCACTTTAAAATATCAACAGAGTAAATTATTCATGCCAATCTATAATTAATTTAACAAATACAATGTATTAAATGTTATTAATATAATAATTCTTAGTGAGATATTCTTAATAAATTAAACTTATTAAACAAGAGATATTTTAAAATAAACAATTGATGTATACCACGACTTATCTTAAAAATAGACAAAATTTCATTCAGTCCGATAATGTCTTTTTGGTTAGTTAGCGTGAATGCTTGAGGCTTGAGTGCGGAGTCTCGCCCTGCGAGACTCAAACACAATATTCTGCGTCTCGGGTTGAATATTTGTTGTGTACAGGAAAGCCGATTTTCAACTCGCGATCGTGAGAGCTTTCTCTCTAGTGGATTTTCATTCAGTTCAGCATGATTTTATGGAGGCTTGAGGGGTGTATCCAGACTGATAATCAAATCTCCTCCCAAGCACGAAGCACATTTCGGACCATCGCAGCCCACGTTCGTCGATCCTGAGCCAGGTCACACGAAATGGCGAGCCAATCGCTTTTCCATCGTCGAAGACCAACTACTTGTGGGCCCGATAGTGCTGCTAGGTCATGCTTGATAGTCCTCGCCCATCAACACGTTTGCGCCAGCCAGATAGAAAAGAAGGGAGAAGGACATCGCGGATGAGCTCTCCCTCCTGACGTCTAGCTGCGTGCCCAAAACATTGCAGGCGACGCCGAAGAACGTCGGGTGGCAGCGGTCGGAGATTCAGGCGTCGTCGTAGAGTTGCCGTTGGCACTTGATCTATGCGGTGACATCGCAGAATGCAACGAAGGCAATCATTGTCCAAGACTTCAAGCTTTCGCAGGTCAACCACCCATCAGTGGCCACGTTTCGCATCTTGTCGATAAGTATTGTAACGAACACCGTTGGGAGGTAGTGTAAACTTGGACAAATAGGGGTGGTACGACTGAGTTTTAGTTAAGAAAGTCGATGTAAGACTCTGAGGATGTCCAAGTTTTCATACAATAATTTACTCGGATCAGAGGCTCGTCCGGGTTCGGGTAAACTTAGATAAGCCCTAAGGTTAAGATGGCTGGTTTCTGGAAAATTGAACCCATCATTATTTGTTGAGGAATGTTTTCAGAACTAGCTGTTATTAAAGCTACAGCTGGAATTGACGGGGGTGGGATAGTTAGTGGGACAAATTAAAATCCAAAATTAAGTCGTTTGCTGCTGATTGAAGTCGTCGATTTAATCTAGTTAGATTATCAGTGCAAAGAGCAGTAGAAGAAAAGTGAACAGAGCAATTTAATCCCGTGATAGTGGGGCCTTAGCCGCAGCTAGAGCAGAGTTGGCCTCCTTGTTTATCAAGAAGAATCAAACCCTGTTTGTTAGGGCTAGGTTAAAAAGAATGTTTTTCGAGGCAACGAATATGGGCGCTGAATTTTGTGCAGAGGAAGTTAGGAATGCATTTCATCAACATATCGCATCCGTCACTTTGCCGGATAATCGAACTGTGACTATAAATGCAAGCATACACTCCTGATCAAAAATTTAAGACCACTTAAAAATCTTTAAAAAGAAATTTTTTTTTATGTGTAGATTTTAAACTCCTCCCACTTAAAGTTACCAATACTACAATCTAAAAGGTTATGGAAACAAAAAGCTACATTCCAAACATTTTATTTAGAAATTTACATTTTATAAAATGAGGTGATTTTCACATGATCAAAATTATAAGACCAGGGGTGTAGATTGTTAGATCTATGGCAATTCCAATGTTTTTAGTTCAGTTAGAGATTAGCAATCACTGCGTAAAGGTGTTACAATGCCTAAAGCAAGCAAACTTACCAAAGTTGAGCGTTCTCGAATTCTAGAAATCCATAAGCAAAATTTGTCACAGCAGGCGATCGCAGCTAAGGTAAATCGCAGTAAACTGTGATTTGCAACTTTTTAAAGAACAGTGAGAATTATGGAAAAGCAAAATTCTCTGGTAGATCCCAAAACATTTCTCCTGCATTGAGTAGGAGAATAAGACGGGTTGTTATGAAAGACGGGGGACTTTCTTCTAGTCAAATTAAGGCAGTCACAGATGCTGATTGCAGTCCCGTAAGCATCAGACGACACTTAAGACAAAAAGGCATGGTAAATAAAAAGCGTAAACAAATTCCTCGGCTGCTTCCACGTCACAAGTTGGACCGCTTAAAGTTTGGTCGTGAATACCAAACATGGGACGTTGAGAAGTGGAAGAAAGTCCTGTTTTCTGATGAGAAAAAATTCAATCTAAATGGTCCTGATGGCTTCCAACGATATTGGCATAAGAAAAACATGCCTCCTGAAATTTTCTCCACACGTCATAGTGGTGGAGGGTCCTTAATGGTATGGGGTGCCTTTTCTTACAGAGGGACGATGGAGCTCCAGGTGATGCAGGGTTGTCAAACAGCGGCTGGTTATGCTAGCATGTTACAAAAAGCATCATTGATGATGGAGGGCCATCGTTTGTGTGGGGATGGATGGTTATTTCAACAGGATAATGCTGCAATCTATGCTGCAAGACGGACCTTGGCCTTTCTACAAGAAAATGGGGTCCATCTCTTGGGACATCCTGCATGCTCACCGGACTTGAGCCCAATTGAAAATGTTTGGGGATGGATGACAAGAGATGTTTATCGAAATGGCAAACAATATTCAACAAAAAATGAACTTTGTGAAGCCATCTTCAGAAGCTGGAGCAACATCCCCCGCACTTTAATGGAAACGCTTATTTCTAGCATGCCCGACAGAATTTTTGAAGTCATCAAAAGCAGTGGAGGTAGACTTCATTATTAAATTTGGTTGTTGAATATTTTCATACACTTTTTGTACAATTTCGTAGAATTTTTTTCTCTGGTCTTATAATTTTGATCATGTGTAAATCGCCTCATTTTATAAAAATATAAATTTCAAAATAAAATGTTTGGAATGTAGCTTTTTGTTTCCATAACCTTTTAGATTGTAGTATTGGGAACCTTAAGTGGGAGGAGTTTAAAATCTATCTGTAAAAAAAAAATTATTTTTAAAGATTTTTAAGTGGTCTTAAATTTTTGAACGGGAGTGTATGTGTAGGCATTTCGTGACTACTTTTCAGAATCTGTTCGTCATGGACCCCAGTCTGAGCACTGCTCAGTTCGACACCTATTTAGCCAACTTCCTCTGCCTTGAGGCGGTGGAAGCAGCTGGGTGTGAGGGTCTTATTACATAGTCAGAAATCTGCGAAACGCTGAAGCTGGTTGGCCAGGATAAATCTCCGTATTTAAATGATCTACTCTATGAATTGTATTTGAGGCAGTCACCCGTCCTTCACAACTGGATGAAGCAGTGGTCTGTACCTTAACGCTTCGTCATTAACGATGTTAATCACAGAGTTTTATATTTTAGCCAAGATCTTAGCCGGTCTTTTGCAAGCTGTCTTTAGTCTGATTGGCTCCAAGCAGACTTGTGCTGTCAAGGGTAGGACTATTCAGGACAACCTTCATATGGTACGCTTGATCGTAGAACAAGAATGAAACCGTGCTGATCAATTTAGATTAGTCTAAGGCTAAATCAATTCGGTCGACCAAGCAACGTTTGAAGCCTGCTTTCATGAAAAATCCCTCTCGTACTAAAATCCATGACGATTGCATATCTGCTTAGTTTACTTTCTTTGGTTAGTTGGTTGGTTGGTTGGTTGTTTTGTTTTTATGGCAAATCAACCTCGGCGGGTCATTTATTGCCAACTAAACTTTATTTATTTATTGCTGGTAATACCTTTTTCTTTCAACAATTCATTGTCGTTTTTTATATATGTTTTGTGTCTAGTAATACATTTTTATTTTCAAGTATCAAGATTCATTGGGATTTGTTTTTAAGGGCAGGGTCCCCAAGTCCTACCCTTGTTATTTAACCCATAACTAGAGGGAAGGGACGGATTAATACCTTTCCCAAGTGTACCAGTGCTTAAGTCAATGCAGGGTATTCAACTGGCTCACCGATTTCTCTCACAACGCACATCCGTCACTATACGCTTACAACGCCTTATGAGAATCGTAATGTAGACGATACGTCAGAAAGAATTCTATGGCGACGAGGTTCAATTCTTCCCAAGTGATTTTGTTCTTTAAGCATCAGCTTCAAGCCAAGATTAGATATGAAAGTTCCCCACCCCATTAGAATTTGATAAGAGGTGGGTGAGTCCTGTGAAAGGAGACGTTTTAAACTGGCACTTTGATGCCGGTTAGGCGTTAGAATATTGTTTTAATCTGGATTGAACATTGGCATCCCTGTTCAAAATTAGGTTAGTTTAGGGTTGTTTTTGCTCTTTTTTTCTCCTTCAAAATTAACTTATCTAGGCGATGTGAGCTCATTGGCTTTTTTATTTATGCCACGATTTTTATTAGTTTAATTTTTCCTTCTATTTCTAGGTGATCAGCAATGTTAGTTCTCTGGTGGATGCAGGGCGTCTTTCGTATTTCCGCTACGGTTTTAGTATATTTGTTGTTGTGTTTGAACGAGTGTATGCTTGAATGAGTGGTTGGTAGAATGAATGATTGATATTATTAATGCCCCGCAATAATTTCGTCAATTCAACTGTTGTTTCCAACACAATTAAAGATTGTGGAGGAATAACTAACACTGTTTTCTTTAGTTTCTCATAAATATTTTTTATTTCTAATTGTAACGAGGCATTCAGGTTTTTAAATTGTTGATTTATTCCCCTCGTCACATTTTTTTTAATCGTGTCACCCCAAGCAAGGCATTCCACTGCCACTATAGCGCAGGGGGTTACATAGAGGGATTGGGTATAGGAAATGTCAGAAGGAGGGTGATAGATGACTTAGGATGTACATAGGGAGAGAGCTGGAGAGAGTGGGTGTGAGTTAGTGTGTTAGGAGGTGTCTATTGACCTTACATTTAAACTCCTGGAGGTTGTAGCCGTCGGTGAAGCAAGCATGCGGTAGGGAATTCCACAGGCGGGAAGTGCGAGGAAAGAAGCTGTTGGAGTAGAAATTGCGGTTACATTTCATCGGTTTCACTGTAAAAGGGTGGGACCTAGTTGCCAATGTAGTATCTCGTGCAAATTCACATCTGGGGGGCACCAGTGATTTAAGTTCGTCAGAGCAGAAGCCATGATAGTATTTATAGAAGAGGCACAGGTAAGCCACGTCACGCCGGTGAGAGAGATACTGCAGGCGGTCAGCTAAGTCGGTATCAATCACATTACAGATTCTTCGCTGTATTTTGTCAAGAACCCCGAGGAGAATAGAAGGGGCACCCGACCAGATGTGGCAGCAGTACTCAATACGCGGGCGGATGGTGGATTTATATAATTGCAGGATAGATTCAGGCGGAAAGAATTTCCGGGCCCTGTACAGAGAGCCGACTTTCATAGCTGCGGATTTAGCAATGGATTCGACGTAGTCATTCCACTTAAGGTCCGCTGAGAGTGTCAGGCCAAGCAGACGTAGTGATTTACTCTCTGGGAGGCAAGCCTGTTCAATACTAATGGGAGGGAGGTGCGGTTGTCTGCAAGTATTTTACATACTGGGACTGGTTAGGGCTTCATGGATATTCTGGGGTATTATGGTGGATGTAGTAAGAATGGTATCTAAGAATGTGTTGTTTTGGTGTAAGGAATATTGTGCGTTGCTTGGATCAGTGATTGTGGCTAGCTAAATTTAATTATAAGGCAAAAGATGACCATCTTTTCCCCTATCTTCCTTTTGGCATTGTGTTACATTTTTGTAATTTTATACAAAATAAATATTACTAGTCCTGAAATTGGTTGAGATTGGTGTGCCAAAGCTCCAGGGGAGCTTTCTTCCCAGTCAGTATCTCTTTCTCGGGAGGGATTGAAGTTTATTACCCGGCGCCTGAGGCATCACTAAAAGAGGTAGTACGAGAGAGCTTGGAAATTTTTTGTGCGGTTCCGTTAATGTCAGTTAAGTGACATACGTGATACACGCTTGTGTGATCATATCTTGAAAGGAACATACCAGACTGGGCAGAAGATTTTCCGCAGTAGGTTGCTATTATCTTCCGCCGTGGAGTTGTTGACAACCAAGTCCATAGAACCTAATCTGTTCTGCTATTTAACCCAAAGCTGGAGGGAAGAGACGAACTACCCAAGCGTATTTGCGTGTAAGTTAATGAAACGAACTCAACTGGAATCCGAACACGGTTCCCCGATGTTTCGTTCCTAGCTGATATGATAGACCCACTTTAAACTTCGACTTTGTGCCACATCCGGTTGCGACGCGGGCGCACTGGTAAATACCACTTGTCCAGTGGAAACTAAACTACTAGAGAAATACTAATTAATACTTCTAGCTAATTATAGCTTACCACAATATCTTTATTTATTTTCGCTTACGGGCCTGAATATTCAAGAAAAATCCATCGTTAGATTCAACGCACCTTAACCGATTCGGTCACGAAGCAAACTTGTCGAGCAATCAACGTTTGAAAACTGCTTTTATGAAAAATCCCTCTCGTACTAAAATCCGTGACAATTACATATCTGCTAAGTTTACTTTCTAACCGCAAACAAAATATATATAGCCATGGTCGAATTAAATCACTGATTGCCGTTCGATCTACGAAATCAATCAGATTTAGCTTCGTTATTAGATGGGAAACCGCTTGAGAAGACTCGACACTTTAAATAATGGCAGGGATCGTGGAATGACTCAGTCATTAATGACAGTGCAGTGACTTACCATCAAACTAATCGAATAAGACTTCACTTATTACGATTTGTTCTTATAAATGGATCAAAGATGCCTGAAATTCCGCATAAGTTTTTGCAAGCCATGAATGTCTATAAAAGTCCATGCGGTCATTATCAAGCATCCGGAGGTTGAAGAGAGAACCAAGTCATCCTCCATGGCTTATTCAGTTGCCATACTCGTGTTACCAATGGGCAGTCATCTCTCTCTCTCTCTCTCTCTCTCTCTCTCTCTCTCTCACGCACACACACACACACACACACACACACACACACACACACACACGCACACACACTAACTGTACTGATGAGCTGTGACACAGCGAAACAGATCTGTCTACGAATGACCATATATATCTATGTATATGGTAATATTTTTATTAGAAATTTATCATAGTATACTGCAACACAAGAGTCGTTGTGTTTCGATACTATCTTATTAGAACCTCATCAGGCAGTAAATTTTTTTTCTGTTAGGAATCATTATATAAACAAACTTAAAAACAACATGTTTTCCCATATCCAAACAAATTAAGGAGGGGATTTTCGGAAGGTTTGTCTCAATGAAACCAATGCTCTACTAATCTAGCACTCTTAATAAAGTAAATCCCTTCAAGCAGTGAACTGCTAACCCATTAGTTTGTACTACTTCTAAGATATAGAGTATTTAGGTAGCAACCCCTCTTTTATGCAAGTTTCGTTAAATAAAAATGACAAAGTGCTGAGGTTAAGTTATTTATACTATTTTTCATAATTTTATTCTTTTCAGTATATCTAAACTTATTTATAAATGGAACTTTGTCAGTGTGTGTGTGTGTGTGTGTGTGTGTGTGTGTGTGTGTGTGTGTGTGTGTGTGTGTATGTCTGTGTGTCCGTTACCTATAGACTCCGAAACGGCTGAACCGATTTTCTTGAAAATTTACTCAGTTGTACTATAAGGGTCAGCGAGTGCTATTAGCTAGGTTTTGTGTCGAGGTACCCCCGATAATTATCGAAAATCGATAATCGAAAAAATCTGGTTATAGAAGGAGTGGTCCGATTTTAATCAAATTTGATACACTCATAGACAAAGACATAAGAAACGATATTCAGAAGTTTGAAGGTTGCAGTTCTTACAATAGTGCAGAAAATGGATAATATATATATATATATATATATATATATATATATATATATATATATATATATAAGCTTTCATTACACCCGAGCAACGCCGGGCTATACTGCTAGTAAATTATAGAAAAATGTCCGAAGGTTTCATTGATCCAAGCGCTTTCGGCTATACATTTAGCCACTATCAAGAATTAATATTATTTTACTTTTAAATAAATATGTAGATTGTTTCATGTTTGTATTTTCAGTTATAGAAAAAAATTATTTTCCAAACAGAGTTAGCACATTGTGGTCGCGTTCATTGTTGCTATTGTTGAATGTTCGGAAAATAAAACATTCCTATAATAAGTACTTTTCCTACTCCTGTTATAGGTAAATAGCAGAAAAAACTGAGCTTTATAGTCTTGGTGGGCAGCCAGTTTAGGAGAAGGAAAACCTTGAATTCAAAACATGAGGAGGGTTGTTTGGAGATCTTGCGGTGTAATATGTACTGCCAATTCTTGTATTTTTTCTGAAAGTGTGGTTGCTTTAGCACATGACCACACGACGCGGCTAGTAAGGCTCGATTCCCCCGTCGCTTTCGACGTATGAGGGTCGGTCAAATGATGCAGTACTTAGGTCCTAACAGCCAGACTAGCTGCACATAGGAGCCGATTATAGTGGTGTAGTATATATATCATAAAATATGCAGGGTGTTTCAAAAGTCTGTATAACATTCTAAGAATTCTTATATCATGAACTACAAAGCTGAACTGGTCCCATATAAAAACTAAACGCGTCAAGTTTTCTTCTGTTAATTTAATTTAATTTAAATAATTTCATTTCATTTCATTGTTTGTCTCTTTTCAGAACTTGAACCAACTGAAATGTGGTTCTACAGAAGGATGCTGTGAATATCATAAATCAAGCATGTGAGCAATGATGAAGTTCTAGAAAGGATGGAAACGAAAAGGAAATTAATACTGAGCATAAGAAAAAGACAGCTGAAATTCCTGGGACATGTGAATTGAAATAAAGGCTTGGAGAATCTGATACTCACAGGTCAGATAGAGGGAAAGAGAGAATGGGGAAAGCAGCGAATAATATATTTGACGGATCTGAGCAGGGGGATGGCAGAGCGGGGTTTGGGTGGGTAATAGGAGTTACTGCTAAGATCTGCCAGGGATAGGGAGACGCGGAAGTCCATAATCACCTACGTCCTGAAGGGACATAGCACATAGAAGAAGAAGAAGAAGAAGAAGAAGAAGAAGAAGAAGAAGAAGAAGAAGAAGAATGTCATTCATAAAACAAGAGAAATTATTGTGCGTCCTAGAATATGTTAAAACTAAAAACTAAAACATGTCCAACACAAATTAAGTAAAATGTTTACCAAACAGGCACCTGAAAGATGTTACCTTTTGAATTAGCATGCAAAATATAAAGAGGAGTGGTGCTTTTACCCGGCAAAGTGGACAGGACGCCCCTCAACTTCAGATGATACGATTCAGCAAGTTCGGGAAGCCTTCCATCGTAACCTCCTGAAATCAGTCAGATTATCCTGTCGAGAACTTGAGCTCCCGTCTACAACTGTTTGGCAAGTTTTAAAGGGACAGCTGCAATTCACAGCATACAAGCTGCAACTGGTTTAACAGTTGCAAGACACTGATAAACCTATTCGCCATGAAATTGTCACAGAAATGCTAGGGAAATTGAAAGAATACGAATTTGATAACCGGCTAAGTGATGAGGCGACCTTCTGCGCAAATAGTAAAGTTAACGAGCATAATGCATGCACATGGGTAACTTCGAACCCTCGTGTAACTCTTGAGCGCGTTCGAGATTCCCCTAAGGTGAACGTGTTCTGTGACATGTCAAAGAAACGTGTGTATGGACCATTCTTTTCTGAAGAAGGAAAAGTACTCGGCCTTACCCTATCTTCCGACCTCAAGTGGAATAATTACATTGAATCAATAGGTAAATCCACTGCTAGGAAGGTTGGGTCACTATATCGGGTCAGGAAGTTTTTTTTCCGCCTGAATTCATTTTGCACATATACAAATCAACCATCTGTTCAAGCGCCCCTGCTGTTCATCTCAGTGTTTTCAACAGGCTCCAGAGGAGAATCTGTAATGTGATTGGTCCCGACCTGACAGCTCGACTCCAGCCACTTTCTCATCGGCTGGATGTGGCTTCCCTCTGTCTCTTCTATAAATATGTTCATGTCTTCTGCTCTGACAAACTTGGGTCACTGATGCCCCCTCAACAAGAATTTATTCGGGTAACCAGACTGGCAACAAGGTCTCACCCATTTACAGTTAAATCAACCAAATGCAGGTGATAATTCTATTCCAGCAGCTTCTTTTCTCGCGCTTTCCGCCTGTGGAACTCCTTTCCACATACTTGCTTTCCTGACGGCTATAACCTCCAGGAATTTAAATGCAAAGTCAATTCCCATCTTTTATCCACTTAACTCCAGCCCGTGTATCTTGTTCTTTTCCTTTCTCTCTACCTTCGCAATTGTCTTCACTCCTGTGTTCAGATCCTTCTCTTGCCCTTTCTTTTTCACCCCCTGTAGCTGGTTCGTCTTTGTCTTCACTCTCCTGCTGCCTAATACCTTAACTCTCTTATGTGAGCCCCTGCACATCAGTGGCGTTAACGCCTTGCTTAGGATGAAATGATTAAAGAAAAGTCGATGATGTAAGCGTATCTTGTCATGTTACAAAACTAGTTGATGAAAAAATTGCATATGGGGGAGTCTGCAGACTTAATTTTCCAAACAGGATTGGCCACTGCCTTAATTGAGTTTTAAAGTTAGTATCTGGACACAATCTGACTATCTGCCGAAAGGACCAATTGCGTGTTTCTGCAATGGCTACCTAGGTCTCCAGTACGTACCTACCCTTGTTAATGATCGTAAAACGCGACTAATAGCAGCCTTGGCAATCTTAGAAAATGCTATGCTTGGTCACGTTTGGCAAGAACTGGATCATTGTTTGGATATATGTGTCAGAAGCGAACATAATTTACCTTAAACTATTTTGGATTACAAAGCAACGAATTATATTTTAAAGCCGACGAAAATTGCATGTTTTGCGTCAGCGTGTCAAAATGGGGAAAATTTGAACAATGAAATAACAATAACGTGTTTACGTCAAAATGCAACTTGCCAAAGTAAAAAACTGAAGAATTAGGACTGCCCGGAAATGACGTAATTGGGTGAAGTTCGACAGAGTGTAAACATATATAAGACCTGATTTCCCGGATCAAGACAAAGAGACAGACAGAAACAGACGAGAGCAGACAAACTCGGACGCGAAGAGGACTCAAGAAAAGACAACTCCAGCCGTCACTCCCTTGGATGTGCGTGTCCCTCTGACCACTCTTCGACACACAACCGACACGTTGATTGCAGAGAATAAACCATTGAATATATATTTGTACGCACGTTGTCCGTCGTTATATTTCGACATTAGTTTGCAGGTACAAGCATACGTCACACTAGTATTCGTCGTCACTGATATACAACACTCGCTATTAAACCCATAGCTGGAGGGAGAAGAGATGGATTAATACATTTTCCTGTGTTATTTGCACGTAAGTGAATGAAACAGATTCAGCTTGATTTCAAAACTCTGCTTTCCGATTTTTCCTTCTGAGCTGAGATCAGTTGCAACATAACACACATTATTGAGATTTACAGTGTCGTAATGTAACAAAGAGAGTTAGAATAGCCTGTCGTTTTAAGTTCTGAGGAAAGGAACATAGAATATCAGCTGCAATGTCGAAGTTGACTCTGAAATTAGAATATCGAAATGGTTCTCAGAAATAATACGCATCTTGATCAGTCCTAAACGTGCTATGTCATGGATAGAACGTAACTAAATATATAAGAAGAAGCAATGATCATGACCGATTGTTTTATGTTTAAACCCTTTTCTGCTTTATGCTTGATAACCTGAAGATGGCGTTGAAGCATGAAACAAACTGTCACCACCCGATATTTAGGTCAGTGTCCACATACAAGTACATACATACTTATTAATCCGGCATATTTCATGACTTTAAACGTTATTTTAATGGATACCCTTATTTGAATAGACGCTAAATATTCGAGAAATCAGCGGACATGAAGGAGACTACCACCACCTTTCAATTTGTTGTTTTTCATTTTTTTTTTTTTTACTTTTTTCACCGCAGTCTTATCGATTATTACATAAAGTTTCTGATTATCAAAAATAATTTGGAAAAATTTCAATATTTAAAAAATTTTAGGGGCGGGCTCAATTTCGCATACAACGTTATAAATCCATCCTCCATTTTGGAATCACTCGCATTGGGGTTGCTTTGTTTTGTTTTTTTGGGGGACGAGTTGTTGCTCTTGTTTTAGTCTTTTTCAAGTCGTCTTCAGTTACGATGGCATCATCCTCGGAAACTCCAAGAATGGCTTTATTCAAACATTTCGCAAAGATTTCATTTGTTGAATATGCGCAAGAAAAATTGTTAATTGCACAGGATCGATTTATTATAAGTTTGTATAAAAAAACTGAGCCCCTCCACTCTAAAATTGTTGAAATATTGAATTTTTTACTATTTCTTTTTGTCAATCGGAAAGTTTAGGGTTTAATCGATAAAATTGCACTGAAAAAAGTGAAAAAAAAATGATAATCAATAAATTTACAGGTGGTGCTAATGTTGTCCCGGCGAGTGGTTACAAAATGGAGGATCGATTTACTATAACGTTGTATGAAAAACTGAGCACCCCCAAAATTGTTTAAATATTGAAATTTTTCCACATTTTTTTTTTTTTTGTCAATCGGAAAGTTTAGAGTATAATCGATAAGATTGCACTGAAAAAAAGTAAAAAAAAAAAAATTAAAAACAACAAATTGAAAGGTGGTGGTAGTTTCCTTCGGGTCCGCCGGGAAATCTTACGCTCATTCCGGTAGGATTTTGAACTTCACCTTACCCTGCTTTGCAAGAATACGAAGGAAATGTGGGTTGTTTGATATAATATAAGTGACATGGTGGGTCCTAACCGTGAAGGTTAGAGCTGGCGCAACCGAAACACTTTCCATGGAAGTAGCGATATTTCAATGAAAGGCTTGCTACATCCTGCCTGTGAGAGGCCGGAGGATAATTCGTCACACAAAAGGACTTGGAGATGCTTTTGAATTTTATCGAAACTTGAATATGGGAAGTTAGCAGCTCCCGCTTAAAAGTAATATCAGTACTCCAGCTTTGGCAGGACCCGATAGGCGACTTTAAAGAAGAGTCAATCAGATAAGTGCCATACGTGATACACGTTTGTGCGATCATGTCTCGAAAGAAACATGACTGACTGGGCAGAAGATTTTCCTGCAGTAGGTTGTCATTACTTTCTGCGGTAGTCAACCAAAGCTACAGAACCTAATCTGTCTTATTATTTAACCCATAGCTAGAGGGAGAAGTGATGAATTAATATCTTTCCCAAGGATATTTGCGCGTAAGTGAATTAAACGACTTTAACTGGAATTCGAACTTCGCTCTCCCGTTCCGAGTCGATATCCACTGCACCAAAAGCTCGCTAAGAGATGAAATTTTTTTTTATTGTTTCTGCTTAACGGCTCATTAACCATTACAACGATATTTAAGGCCAGATAAAAGTTTGAATCGTAGTTGCTGTGGGTATAGCTTGATGTGGGTCAGTGATCATTTTCGGTACTGGTTAGTTGGTAAGGTTTTTTTTTTAATACGTTAAATAATTTAATAAATTATTTATTTATAGGTTGCAAGATACTGATTTCTAATACATATTGATTTGCATTTAGTTTCTAACATAAGCAAGAGTTTTCAATGTGACATTTAGTAGGTATATTTATGATGTATAAAGGGTCTATTTTTTCAGTTTTTTAAGATATATTGAGAAGGTTCTCTGTAGCTTTGTTGTGAATTTTAAATTTTTAAGTTTTGGTCTAAAGTTTTGTTTCTCTAAGTAAGTAAAGATATCGTTTGTTTTATTGTCCTAAAAGAATTATTTTTGTATTGTTTGCTTGATAAGAATCTGGAATCGGAATATCGAAGAAAAACAATATTTGGTAACTTCAACCCCCCCCCCACACACACACACATATATATATCTATATATACACACAAATAAATATACAGCGGTCTTTATAATAGAAAAGAAAAGATATATATATATATATATATATATATATATATATATATTCTTCACTACTCGACGACACTGCAAAAAATAAAATAATAAAGCACTGTTAAAAAGTAAAACACGCAATTGGCAGTAAAGAGGATGAACAGAACCCACATTGACTCGCTATTGCCCCTCTCTGTCTTCATGAGAGTGACAGGATATATATATATATATATGAAGATTAACGAAATGGTTATAAACAACGTACAATTTGAAATTATTTGTTTCAACATTATTTTTGATCGATACTCGTATTTAAGTAGATATTTCGTTTATAATCAAACAGTATATATATTTATTTCTACCGGTCCGATTATTTACGATAAATTTTTGTTACGAAAATGTGTGTCATTCGTCAGAATTTTCCACGATATTTTTAGAAATTTAAAACGAAAAAGTCGTGTATGGAGAAACGAAATATAAATTAACTTTATAATTGCTGAGAAACTAATAACGTTAAAGGAGTTATCACCATAAACAAAGTTGATAGAGGAAAGGAACATAGAATATCAGCTGCAATGTCGAAGTTGACTCTGAAATTAGAATATCGAAATGGTTCTCAGAAATAATACGAATCTTGATCAGATCAGAGACAAATTTCAAATAGAACAAAAGAACGGCCAAGAAAATAACAGAAAATATGAAATAAATTACCAATTATAATTATGTAAGCGCAGACGAACCAAAGAAAACAAACGGAAATGATAATAAAAAATAAAAATAACTCGAACTACACCTGCTGAGAATTTCACCTTTAACGACCACAAGGGTCCACCTCGAGGTGCTGTAATGGTTAGTGTTATGATAAGTAATGGCAACTGACTGCGGGATAATATTTTGCCCAGTCAGTCATGTCTCTTTTGAGACGTGATCGACCAAAGCGTGTATTACGTGTAGCACTTAGCTGACTGACTGATATCTTGAAATACAAAATGGCAAATTTATTTAATAAAATTGACATTAACTTCAAACACGGCATTCTGATGTTTTTGGAATCTCCTGCAACTCTTCTGGACGGTCTCCTTGTTTAAGTTGGTGAATGCTGCCGTAATCTTTTTTTTTTTTCAATCTATCTTTGGTGTTACAATGAATTTTGTTGGTCTCTCACTCAACTGCGCCCCACACAATAATCAAGGGTGTTGCAGTCTGTGGAGTTAAGTAAGGGGTGTTGTAGTCGTAGAAATTCTTTGACAGCCATGAATGTGTTCTCTTGCTTGTGTAGCATGGTGCAGAGTCCTGTCGACTGACATAAAGTCTTCCAGCAGCCACTCTTTTGACCCAGGGCAGTACTACCTCCTCAACTCTTTTGATGCTGGTCTCTGTGTTGAGTCTGATGTCCCGTAGGAAGATGATGAGAGTTATAGTTTCGCGATTACTACTGATCACTTCAAGTACGATAATGTTGACTGAATATATAATCCAACTCTTTTCGAATCACCTGCCCTGTTCTTAGATTGACACCCAAACACTTTGACATGTTCGTATTGGAACTTCCGGTGCGAATACTAATCAGTACAGCATTCCGTTTCCAAATTTCTGTTAGAGTGAATTGTGTCATGGTGCTCTTTTTCTTACAGACGGCGCCCACCTGACCACACTATACATTGCAATCGACTAAATCAGAAGCAAAAATGCGTTTCCGTGAAATTAAATATATCAAATGATGACAATTTCCCCCCCCCCCTCGCACCCTGCATTTATATCCCGATAAAGATAATCCATTGCGTCTTCTCGGGCTAACGTTATCCGCTGACTTGAAGTGAAAATATTACATTGAATAAATTGCTAGATCTGCAGCTCAGAAAGTTGATTGTATTGTGCTAGACAATTTTTTCTCGCTAGAATCTATCTTAGACATTTATATATCTGCCATTCGTCCATGCTTTGAATATTGCTGCCACATATGGCCTGGTAATTCTGTTAAATATTTAGAGATCCTTGATAAAACTCCAAATCTACAATGTTTCTCTCCAGAATCTATCTTACATATTTATAAATCTACCATTCATCCAAGGATTGAATATTGCTGTCACATATGGCCTGGTGCTTCTGCTATATATTTAGAGATTCTTGGCCTGGAGTGTCTGCGATATATTTAGAGATTCTTGATAAATTCCAAAGAATTTTACAGTGTTTCTCTCCAGAATCTATCTTACATATCTATGTCTATCATTCATCCTTGCTTTGAATATTGCTGTCACATATGGCCTGGTGCTTCTGCTATATATTTAGAGATTCTTGGCCTGGAGTGTCTGCGATATATTTAGAGATTCTTGATAAATTCCAAAGAATTTTACAGTGTTTCTCTCCAGAATCTATCTTACATATCTATGTCTATCATTCATCCTTGCTTTGAATATTGCTGTCACATATGGCCTGGTACTTCTGCTATAGATTTAGAGATTTTTGATAAAATCCAAAGAAGAATCTACAATGTTTCCCTCTAGAATCTATCTTATATATTTATAAGTCTACCATTCATCCATGCCTTGAATATTGCTGCCACATACGGCTTGGTTCTCCTGTTATAAATTTAGAGAACTTTGATAAAATCCAAAGAAGAATCTGCAATGTTATTTGTCCTGACTTGGCATCTCGTTTTCCGTCACTTTCCCACCGTCGTAATGTAGCAACCCGATGCCTTTTCTATAAATAATTTGAGAGTAGTTGTTCTGATAAACTCTCTGTGGTATTTTGTTTAGTTTCTTGCATATAAATTGTATTCCTTTCAAATATTTATTGGGGTTTCATTTTTAAATTTTGTTGTTTTTCATCTTACCTCCAAAACATATAGGAACTAGTTAGGACTGTTTAGAGACCGCGAGGTATTATGGTGGCTGTAGTAAGAATGGTAATTAATAATCTGCAGTTTTAGTAAAAGGAATATTGTGATATGTTTGGGTCACTTATCGTGGCTAGAAAAGTTTAAATTAAGACTCATTGAAAACCAACCTTCCTTCATATCTCACCTTTTAGCGTTGTGCCACATTTTTCTTTTATTAAAAACTAGCAGTATAGCCCGGCGTTGCTCGGGTGCAATGAAAGCTTTAAAACTAATCCATGGTCCTGGAGCTCATACTCTTTGGACGTTGGCACGAAAGACTAAAAAGCAGTAGTTGTTTCCAGTTAAAGCGAAACCGTAGACTGAAAGAAAAATGAATGGATGTAAGTCAAATTTTGGATTTCCTGGTATCGATATCAAATAAGTTTTTTCGTCGTAAACTGAATTTTGAAGGCTTAATAAGTCCTCTGAGTAAATGGTATCATGACTGAGACTAAGAACTACAATTATACCTACTTAGAGTCAACCCCGAAGTAAAAAACTAAAATAAAAGGGCTGAAAAAATACATACAGTCAGATAAACAGACACACACACAAACATCTTGACATATATATTATCGATTTTCTGTACTATTGTAAGAACTGCAACCTTGAAACTTCTGAATATTGTTTCTTATGTCTTTGTCTATGAGTGTATCAAATTTGATTAAAATCGGACCACTCCTTCTATAACCCGATTTTTCGATTATCGATTTTCGATATTTATCAGGGGTACCTCGACACAAAACCTAGCTAAGATCACTTTCAGATGCTTATAATACAACTGTGTAAATTTTCAAGAAAATCGGTTAAGCCGTTTCGGAGTCTATAGGTAACGGACACACACACACAGACACACACAGACACACACAGACACACACACAGAGACAAAGTCCCATTTATAAATAAGTTTAGATAAATATTACTCTCCTCTCTGGTAAACTAGACTCTATGGTTTTAGTGCAGTATTAAATTGGTGGCAAGTTGAATTTGATAGGTGTAGCCATGAGGTCTTTGCTAATCTTGCTGATCTTGCTGATCTTGAAAAGAAACTCCAATCTGTGGTGGACTGGGGTAAGAAATGGCTTGTAAATTTGAATGCTTCCAAAACAAAGCTGCTATCATTTAACCACTACAGACAACCGCTTCTGCCTCCCATCAGAATGGATGAGGCTAGTCTCCCTGAAAGCAAAACACTGCGCCTTCTCGGCCTAAATCTATCAGCCGACTTCAAGTAGAATGACTACATTGAAATCATTGCTAAATCTGCGTCTCGGAAAGTTGGTTCCCTTTGTAGGGCTAGGAAGTTTTTCTAGTCTAAATCCATCTTACACATTTATAAATTTATCATCCGCCCGTGCATTGAATACTGCTATCCATCTGGTCTGGTGCCTCTGCTATTCATCGCGGGCTTCTTGACAAAATCCAACGAAGAATCTCTAATGTAATTGATCTCGACTTGGCAACTCAACTCTAGTCACTTTCTCACCGACGTAATGTGGCTTCTACAAATACTTTCACGGTTTCTACTCTGATTAGCTTAGCTGCTTTTTGCCCCCACTGCATGAATTTACTTGAGCTACTAGACTAACGGCCAGATTCCACCATTTTACGGTGAAACCAATAAAATATAACCACGACTTCTACTCCTTCAGCTTTTTTGCTCTCACTTCTCGCCTGTAGAATTCTTTTCCGTATATTTGCTTACTATTAGATCTACAATCTCCAAGAATTTAAATGCAAAGTCAATTGCCATCTCATCTTCTTGACTCAGATCCTTTCCCTGACAACCCTTGTATCATATTCTTCTTCCTTTCCACTCCACTGTCATGCAGCCCACTTCACACCTGTATTCTCATCCTTTTCTTGCTCATTCTCTGACTCTACACTAACTTGTTCCTTTCTCGTCACTCTCCTCTTCTGTTGCTGTGGCGAATCTTCATCGCCAGGTTGTTGTGGCTTGTTTGAGCCAGGAAGAAAGATACGGAAACAAGAAAAGTAGATTCAAACAGTGTATTAGAATAATAGAATATATACACAAGTAAGAGTGCTAGTAATCAACAAATAGAAGTCTAAGTCGGAACGGTATAGTTGCGCTGCGTCTTGACTGTCTCTAGACTGCGTCACAACTGCGTCCCGGATGTCACTCAGGTTATTATTTATTGAAAGAGGAAGAGCCTATTCACTGTAGATAGAGCACTATAAAATCTCTTAGCCCCTGCGAAACCAGTGGCAATTCTGCCTTGCTTGGGGTGAAATGATTAAAAAAATGTTTCTTTTCTAGCACTTCCTACTTGTGGTACTCTCTTCTGACTCCTTGCTTTCCAGCCAAAAGTTCCAAAATTTAAATGCAATGTCAATCGTTATCTTCTGTCTTATTAATTTTTGTTCTTTCATTTTTCTCGCTCCTTAATAACGTTTTTCCTTTTCTCATATTATTTCACATCCAGTATTCCCCTGCGTGTTGATGGCTTTGTTGTCTTGCATGGAGTGTAAAGGTTATAAAAAAAATAATCATTTCAAATCACAGGCACGCTCTCTATGTTCAATGCATCGCAGATAATTTGTTTCAAGCCTGTCGCTACTCTATTGCTATTTGAATAGTAAATGTTCAACACGCTGCATCTACAGAGTTGAATCATCCTCATTCTCCTCAAAGTTCATTTGCAAAAAGAGATACTGACTCAGTTTTTTTCTAAAAACCGCTACTTTACAGTATTTGCATTATTCGGACTATTGTTCTTATCTTTGTTGCTATTGGTACGACGTTTCGGCCGTTGTACGCTCCGGCCTTCTTCAGATGCTAGGAATTTCGAACCGAACCCTTTATTACAATCACTGGGGTATATGAAAACTATTTCTCTAAGAGTCAAGTCAGGAACTAACCAACGTTCATATCCACTGGGCAAATTGTCCTTAAGGACAAGAACAACTGAATTTTGGGGACTTATAAATCTAATGTCCAGTAACCCCCCTTTTTTACCAGAGTTCATATTACAATTTTTTTATATTAATAGTTTTCTCTAGTACTTCCGCTACTTTTTTGAACAAACTCCTGTTGCTGATGATTCCCCTATCACAGCAATTTTCAAATCTCATGTTCATTATTATTTTCCTATATATTTTCATAAACCGTACTCACCTACTCGTATTGTCGAAGCAATAACCTTTTTCAGTAACATTCTTCTTGAGTGGCTCTTTGGGCGAAAATTTTATAACAATAAAGCTAATATGACTCTCAATCTGATATTTTATATACGGTCTACCCGCTGTCTGCAACACAAAAACTCCCAAAATTCATATCGAACAAAAAAAGAGATAAATTCTTTTAAAACATCAAGAATATTCTTTTTCTAATCAATATCAAGCGTTGGCAAATAAAAAAAAATGAGAATACGAAAATGATGGAATATATCAAATGAAAGACATTCCGAAATGTATAGAATTGATGCACGTAGCGAACAACAACGACAAATTGATGAAGAAAATAGTTTGTTAAAATTTCCAAAAGTTTTTGCTTAAAAATTCAATTTTGTCGTACGGTTCCTCTTGCCCGAGGCCAGTCTCTTTGACAACTGTAGGTCATTCATATGCGCATGCGTACATCCCATTGTGTGACGGCACTTGAGGTGTTCAACATCGACAAGTTCTTCGTGAGTCACTCCTTTCAAAAGGAATTATTCTCTAGACATCAACTTACCAATCCTTTCAGCTTCAGAACGCTCCAGGCACCGAAGTGTTTGGAATAGGTTAGACAAAGTATTAAAGATAAGCAGCTTAGTATATATATATATATATATATATATATATATATATATATATGTGTGTGTGTGTGTGTGTGTGTGTGTATATGTGTGCAAATATATAAATATATATATCTATTTGTGAATAAACATATATATATATGTATATATACACTCACAAATATATATATATATATATATATATATATATATATATATATGTCTGTAAATACATATAACCATGTATACTTGATACACTCACACACACACACACACTCTCTCTCTCTCTCTCTCTCTATATATATATATATATATATATATATATATAAGAGAGCTCTAAATATATATGTATATAAATACATATAGAGCAAATATAAGAAAAATTAAGGCAGATACTTTATTTCATAGTAAATAGGAAATATAGGCCTATTTCAGGCGAACCATCATCAGCTTCCGCCTTTTGTACAATATATATACAAGTGAATAAGGAAAGAAGAAAATATTAACAATATTCAAAACATTAATTCAAAACAATGCTCAAAATAAAAATATGATAAATTATAGTTTAGAACATGTGCAAATTATAATCTACTACAACGTGTACATTTTGTTTTGACATTGAAACGCTACTGGATGAGACATTGTCTTTTCAATGTCGAAACAAAATGTACACTTTGTAGTAGATTATAATTTGTGCATGTTCTAAACTATAATTTATAAAATATATATATATATATAGTGTATCAAAAATACTTTTAGAAACTTTGACTGCGAGATCCTCACGCCAAATCAAGGATAAAAATCCATGTTAGCATATGTTCGCAAATCATTCGCTTTTTGTATTATTAAGTTTAAAATTAACGGTGGACACTGTTAACTGTTTAATCCAATATACAATTCAAAAGCACTTGCTATTATAGTCTGTAGTGCCACGGATCCTGCCTCAGTAAATTTTTGGATGACTCAGCTGCCTTTAGTCTGGAAGCGAAATCTGATACAGCCCTGTAGCCTCTTATCCATTACTTTTCTCTCTTTTTAAACGGAACAATTCTCATTTCCCTCACTACTACACACGTTAAACTTTGAAGGAAGTTTAGCCACAAATGTACACGAATGACAAATATAGCCTAGTCTACATTACACTATAGTGCCATCTACCGTAAACGTAATAACTCGAAAAGGAAAGAGTTTTAGCTATATGGTTATATAAACTTTTGTCCTTGTTTCATGTGAGGAACCCGACCCCAAAGTTTATAAAAGTATTTTTGATGCACCCTGTATACGGGGGCTTTATGCACTCCAGGTAATTGAGGACAAATAAAAATATATTGAAGCAAAATTAATCAAAATCATTTGTGTATTTTTCTTTAATCATACACATGATCAACTTAGAAAAACAATTGCGTCTTAAGGCATGTCAGGGGCGAGTAGTCTTGTTCATTTTGGCCATTACGTAGAAGATGATGTATATCAACGAAGCCTGCTGTTTCTTTTTCTTTTTTTAATGAAATATTCGCCCAATTCAATTCCCCAAAAACACTTTTGGTAAAGTGTTACTGAGTGGGGGTCTTGCATGACCGTAAGAACTGGAAGTAAGTTCAGATTATAAAGATATGTCAGATAGATGACTCCATCGATAGAGGTATCTAAATCTAAATCTAAACTTATTTATAAATGGAAATTTGTTTCTCTCTCTGTGTGTGTGTGTGTGTGTGTGTGTGTGTGTGTGTCCGTTACCTATAGACTCCGAAACGGCTGAACCGATTTTCTTGAAAATTTACACAGTTGTACTAAAAGCGTCTGCGAGTGTTCTTAGCTAGGTTTTGTGTCGAGGTACCCCTGATAAATATCGAAAATCGATAATCGAAAAACTCGGTTTATAGAAGGAGTGGTCCGATTTTAATCAAATTTGATACACTCATAGACAAAGACATAAGAAACGATAATCAGAAGTTTCAAGGTTGCAGTTTTTACAATAGTGCAGAAAATCGACAATATATATATATATATTTATATATATATATATATATATATATATATATATATATATATATATATATATAAACATTTTGCCTTTTATATATATATATATATATATATATATATATATAAAAGGCAAAATGTTTGTGTGTTTATCTGTATATCTGCCTGTATGTCTGTATTTTTTTCAGCCCTTTTATTTTAGATTTTGCTTCGGGTTTGGCTCTAAGTAGGTATAATTGTAGTTCTTAGTCTCAGCTGTGATACCATTTACTTAGAGGACTTATTTAGCCTTCAAAATTCAGTTTACGACGAAAAAACTTATTTGATATCGATACCAGGAAATCAAAATTTGACTTACATCCACACATTTTTCTTTCAGTCTACTGTTTCACTTTAACTTGAAACAACTATTGCTTTTTAGTCTTTCGTGCCAACGTCCATAGAGTCTGAGCTCCAGGACCATGGATTAGTTTTAAAGCTTTCATTACACCCGAGCAACGCCAGGTTATACTGCTAGTTCCTAATAAAATAAAAAGTCCTATCTTCGGTCAGTTAGCTAAGTGCCATACATAATACACGCTTTGGGCGATCATGTCATCAAAAGTAGGTTGCCATTGCTTTCTGCGGTAGACTGGTTGCTAGCCAAGGCTACAGAACCCAATCTGTCCTATTATTTAACCCATCAATGGCGGGAAGAGACGGATTAATACCATCCCCAAAGGTATTTGAGCGTAAGTAAATGCAAGGAATTCAACTAGAATTCGAACTCGGCTCCCCGATTTTTCGTTTCGAGTCGATATCTACAACGCACATCCGAACCACAACGAGAAATACATAATGTAAGAACATTTTTCTATTTTGTCATTCAATTACACACCATTAATTTAATCGACAGATTGGAATTTTCTAAGGAATTAATAGATTTTCTTAAGAATCTGTCATTATTTTGTATTATTTAAACGTTATATTTATTGGATACACGTGTTTCAGTAGACGTCCTTGGTTTTTTTTTTTAACAGGGAAAATTTTAGCGTCTTTCCGGCAGCGTTCGAACTGACATCCTCTTTATAGAAGAAACCATCGTCAGAAGATTCTTCACAGTTCTTTTATGTTCAATTACCCTTTTCAAAAATGCACGTTTCACGAGTGGTATCTATGGAAGACCATATCCGCTAATTTTGTTTTTTTTATACAAAAACAAGGTGCATTCTAAAGAATTAGTAGATTTCATTTATAATACGATATTAATTTTTTTTTTTTTGCTTTAAATGTTATATTTAATGTATTGACGTTATATTTCGTGGATAGATTTTTTGATTGAATGATTTGGATTTTTTACGCCTCAACAGCCTTTTACAGTTTACTTAAAACCAGAATAGATTTTGGGATTGTAATCCATTTTTTTTTTATTTTTGGAGATTATTTGTTCGTAAGTAAATATAAGAAATCCGACTGAAATTCGAACTCGTTTTCCATATTTCTCATTCCAAGTCGCTATAATTTACATCACCCGTACATCCAAATTTACAGTATCTGATAATCCCAAAAGGTCACCCATCTAGGTACTTGCCAGGTTCGATGCTTTTTCCGTGATCGGATGAGAAACAGAGTGGGTAAATATGCCGGCAGACGTAAATTTACATTATTCGAAAAACAAGGATGCTTACCCAAACACGCGTAGTCATTAAATATAACTTTCTTATAACAAATATAGATTTGTATACCGGATCTTCCATGTACGTGGGCATCAATTAATATCCAGCGCAATAATTTCAGAAGCAGTTACTTTATGATCAAATATTTATTTTGAATCAATCGATACAAAGAACAGTCCGTGTCGGCAGATGAAATATACCAGAATAGAAATAAAAATGTTTTGTATTTTCTGTTTTTTTTTATGAAAAAAAAAAACAAAAACAGAAAAGAAAAAAAAGCTTTTTTATAATTTTTTCGACATTCAAAAAGGATTTTGCTGATTGTTACTTCCTGTGATATTCACAATACAGCCCCATACACAAAAAGAAAAAATATGAATTAGAAAAAATAAACACAACCTGTGTATTATCTTTATTGTAACTTATTTAAATGAAAGTTTACATCACACACACACACACACACACACACACACACACACACACACACACACACACACACACACACATATGCTCTCATTACGATTGAGCTCTCTGCAGAAGAAAATTTTAAAAACAGTTTCCACTTCGGCTATAATGCGTGACTCTTCAGAAATGAATTGAGTTCTCTCGGTGACTGGCGTCTTTATACACTGCTTACATACAAGACGTTAAAATTTCCCTTCTCTGACCCCATGCGCCGATGGCTTAGGGAGTAGAGACTCCGACTGACACCAAATCGCTCGAGTTTTCAATCCCGGCCAGAAGCAAGTGGATATGTCTAGCCACACTGATGAGCTGTGATACAGCGAAACAGGGTTGTATGTGGATGACTAATATATATATATATATATATATATATATATATATAAACGCATGGGTGTATATTAATATATGTGTAAAAGTTCAGATGTAAATAATATATATCTGTAAAAAGGCAAAACTAATAAAGGAAAAATTTTCTTTACCAACGAGTTTCGTCCTTATGATGGACATTTTCAAAGCTAATGTAAGAATTTTATTTTGCAACATCTATCTATCTATCTATCTATCTATCTATCTATCTATCTATCTATCTATCTATCTATCAATATCTAAACAAATTAAGAATAGATAGATAGATAGATAGATAGATAGATAGATAGATAGATAGATAGATAGAAAGAAAAGAAAAGAAACCATTTGATGTAAAGATAGATATGAACACGTTAAGATGGATAGATTGATACAAACAAGCTGACATACATACATACATACATACTGATATATATATTTATGCACTGTAGGGATAAGGAGAATGCAATATGTTTTTTAAGACTTTTGAGTTCTCAGGCAGGTAGATGCCAATTTTATTGTTTAAAATATGAGTCTTTCCTCAAATTCGTTAAATATAATGTGTATAAAAATAGCCAAGTAGTTAGAAGGTTCGCTTTCGGACCATGAGACCCAGGTTCGAATCTCAGCATGGTGAGCCCGGTCAGTACTTAGATGGGTGATCGCTTGGGAATACCAGGTGCTGTAAGCGTATAGTGACGGATGTGCGTTGTGGTGCAGTGGATATCGGCTCGGAAAGAGAAATCGGCCTGCCGAGTTCGAATTCCAGTTGAATACCCTGCATTCACTTAAGCACTGATACCCTTGGGAAAGGTATTAATCCGTCTCTTCCCTCCAGTTATGGGTTAAAGGACTTGGGGACCCTGCCCTTTAAAACAAATCACAATGAATCTTGATACTCGAAAAGAAAAAGTATTACTAGACACAAAACTTATATAAAAACAACAATAAATTGTTGAAAGAAAAAGGTATTACCAGCAATAAATAAATAAATAAAAATTTAGTTGGCAATAAATGACCCGCCGAGGTTGATATGCCATAAAAACAAAACAACCAACCAAACATTATGTAGTAGTTTGGCACTTCCTTATTTTTTTTCTTTTTCTTAATGCTTTGCTTAGTTTCTGGAAGGAAACTTGGTCTATTCTAATGAAAAAATTAGATAGTGCGCAGTAATTCCTTTTCTTTGTTTATAAAGATATTTTCCTGGATCTTATTACCTAAGCACAGGGATAAATTAATTTAGTGCTGGGCTTACGTTATAACGTTGTCCTAACTTAAAAAATGCAAATAATAATTCATAGCCTGTTTACTAACATACTTATCCTTCTTATATGCACCATGACATGGTGATCACAACTCTCCACAACTTCCCATCCTTTAGAACTTTAAGCAATATTTGTCCACTTATTTCTCCCTGTACTGCCATTCATTTACGCAAGATCGTTACATAGATGCTAACTGCTCTCCTAGGTCCCTCGTAATTTTATACGTCTTCTGAGCGTCAAACAGTTCAGGCTTACTTTTCTCAATATCACTGAAATTTCAAATGTCTCTTTCTGATTCTATCTATAATTATCCTTTTTGTTATCATTTTCCTTAAGACTATCTCATGGCTTAAATATTCTTTTCGTGATATTCTCCGTATACTTCTGTAGAACCATCCTTCTCTTCATCTGTGAGGAAATTGTCGAGCATTCTCAATTATATGACATAAATATTAGAGTGCAGTTCAGCAACTCTTTTTTGTAGTGAAATCTTTCTGTTTATTTGCTTAGTTTTGGATTGTATCTCGGTCTTTTCATATCTATCTATCTATCTATCTATCTATCTATCTATCTCAGTCTTTTCATACCTATCTTTATATATATATATATATATATAAACGAGATTATTAGTCAAAATTGTTCGGACCGAAATCAGCACGAAGCCCTAAGAAAAAGCCCGACACGAGTAATCGTCTAACAGAATGCGCCCAATAGAAAAGGTAGAGCAAACTAAATAGCACCTAATGAGCCAGACGAACTTTTACCTAGGTTTCTCCTAAACGTATCGTCAGCTTTCCATGACGATCCGTTTAGAAGAAATCTAGGTAGGTTCGTCTGGTTCATTAGCTGCTATATATATATATATATATATATATATATATATATATATATATATATTGTGTTTGTATTTAGGCAATATTTTTCATTGATGCAAGTTTTGTCTGTTTATTTTATGTAATTTTTTTCATATTGTCTGATAAGCTTAATAGCATTATCATTAAATGATGAAAGAAAATCACAGTATTAATACATAATTTATTTTATAATCCAATCTAAGTTTTCGGCTTACATAAGCCATTTTCAAAGATTTCAAATTACATTACAGTATAACAATTCACGGACAATAATAACAGTCAGTTTTTATTGACGTGGAAGATTTCCAAGCAACGACAAACGTATTTCGCGAGAGCGTCCGTGAAGAGAGATTGTTTACATCACGTGACGCAGAAAGCGACAGATGTTTTTAAAAATATTTGTAAACGTAAACCTATCTTTAATAATACTTATAAATTTTGTTTTAGAGAAATACTTTTGTAAAATGTTTGTAAAATTTTTGTAAACTTTTTCTAAAATAGAAATGCTATATCAGAACATACAAAGACTTCCCGAACAAAAACAGACATTTGGAGCCTACTCAAAGCTTAAGCAATAAAAGATAGATAAAAGAAAAGAAAAAATCGTCTAAACTTCAAACAAAATAATTGAAATTCTCTGCTAAGACGCAACGTAACCATCCGCCCTCTTACAATAAAGACCGCTTTCCGTGTCTTATCAAATGACACGAATAGTGTCGAAACAAAATGGCTACTTTTGTAGTGATATTATATATTATATCTATGCTATAAATTCTAAATGAATATTATTCGCTCTACTTTGTATTGATTACTTTTTAAGAATAGTGTTTCTTTGGATACGGAATTTTACTCTATCCATACTTACCCCATACTTGTAAATATATATATATATATATATATATATATATATATATATATATATATATATATATATACATCGTTCATTCAGCAATGAATTAGAACACTCTCAGCTATTGGGCGTGTATAATGATAATATACACGCTAAAAAGTCTGCTTTCTTCTACCAAGCGCCCATAGCTCAGAAGTAGACTCCCCGACTGACGCCAATTCGGTCGTGTTTCAATTCTGGGTGGAAGGCAATCGGTTGTCTGGCCATACTGGCGAGCTATGATGCGGCCAAAAAGAGCTGTTTGCGGAATACTGGGCGCGTATAATGATAATATGCATGCTAAAAAGTATATCTTCTACCGAACGCCCATAGCCCAGAGGTAAAATCGCCGACTGACGCCAATTCGGTTGGGTTTCAATCCTGGGTTAAAAAGCAATCGGCTGTCTAACCGTACTGATGAGCTGTGATACAGCGAAACATCCGTCTGTGGATGACTATATATATATATATATATATATATATATATATATATATTGCTCTTCTGTCACGCCCAGGAGTTTGTTTTTCTTATGTCTTAATGTAAGATACTCATACATCAATATGTATGTTGACTTCATTTTAAACGGCATATCGATATAAATATTTCACAAATAGTATATTATAAATATTTTGTCACCATTTTTGACGACATGGGCCTACTCATACTGATATATTTGTATATAAAATAACTGATGAAACTAATAACAGATGAAACTAATATCTTTGTCGTCTTAAATAAATCTGATTATACTTCAAAAATACAACAAATACTCGATAACCACACCAAATTTGAAAACATTAACAGAAATCCGATTAACCGTCCAATATTTAAAATCAACAAACTAATCCCAACCATCAACGCAGAAAAAACAACATAGAACTCACAAATAATTTGTGACTACACACCAGCATACATTTCAGTCAGTTAAGTGCCATACGTGATACACGCTTGGGATCGAAAGAGACATGACTGACACAGCAGAATATTTTTCCGCAGTAAGTTGTCATTATTTTCTGCGGGAGACTGGTTGCCAACAAAGGCTATCGGACCGAATCTGCTCTGCTATTTAACCCGTAGCTGTAAGGAGAAATGACAGATTAATACCTTCCCCAAGGGTATTTACGCGTACGTGAATGCAACGAATTCAACTGAAATTTGAACCCTGATCTCTGATTTTTCGTTTCGAGCTGATATCTACTGCACCACAAAGCACATAAAAATACATAAATCTAACTTCCATTTTTGTTCTATCATATCTTCAAAACTCTACTCCGGTTTAGTAATTAACCAAAATCATCAACCAACTGATTATACCATACATACTTCGCAAATACGATATTAAATAACCTCAGGAACTAATTCAAATCTTAAAAAACATAAACCCAATAATGAAACTATAACCTCATTTGATGTAGAAAGTTTATTTACCAATGTCTCAGTTATAGAAACTAACGACATAATTATAAATAATATTTACAAAATACATCCCCTCCTTAAACCTGTGAATTAAGGTTTGTTACAGTTCGGCATGTGCGTTGTGGTACAGTGGATATCGGCTCGGAACGAAAAACCGGGGAGCCGAGTTCGAATTCCAGTTGAATCCATTGTATTCACTTACGGGCAGTTACCCTTGGGAAAGGTATTAATCCGTCTCTTCCTTCCAGTTATGGGTTAAATAATAGGACAGATTTGGTTCTATAGCCTTGGTCGGCAACCAGTCTACTGCAGAAATCAATGGCAACTTACTGCGGGATAATCTTCTGCCCAGTCAGTCATGTCTCTTTCGAGACATGATCTCCCAAGCGTGTATCACGGATGGCACTTAACTGGCTGACAGTTCGGCATAGCCCTTTGAGTGTTACCGATTCGGTGTTAGATAAATAATTGGACTGTTCGGCTTCAGAACATTCCGACGTCATTAAAAATGGATTTTTAAACTAAAAATTCCGACGTCTTTAAAAATGGATTAATAAACTAAAACTTCAATCTTGTAATCCATATTTTTGTCATTTACTTTTAAAATCAAATGTTACACCTTTTTTTTAACTGATGAAATAACGTAAATTAAAAACTTGAATTGCAAAAACTGTATCATAAAAAATATTAAGAATCTTAGTAAATATTTTAATATTTAGTAATTCTTCATATGCAATCTGACACGAAAACAACAAGGTAGTTTTAACCAGTGTATTAGAATAACAGAACATATATACAAAGCATATCCTAGTGTTAGTCGTCAGCAAAATAGAAGTGTAAGTCCGAACTGTACAGTTACGCTGCATCTCAACTGTCTCTAGACTGCCTCACGACTGTCACTAAACTGCTTGTCGACTGCCTCGAGACTGTGTCCCGACTGCCTTCCCGGAAGTCACTCAGGTTAGTATTTATTAAAGAAGGAAAAGTCAATTTTTATAGATAGTGTATCATAACAGTTCCTTTGTATGATCATCAAAATAATATATACGCATATATTTATATGAATATTTTTCTAAAAAAAAAAAAGAAAATGAAAATGAAAATGAAACAACCTAAGAACACATAGATTTTACATAAAATAAAACCCAATAGAAGGTGTGATTTGTACTTGCAGACCATTTTGTTTTTATTTCTTTAAGGCATCGGCTACCAGGAATCCATTAAATAATTGTATCAACCTTTACAAATCAAACTCATGGCCCCAACAGCAACTGGAATTATTGATGTCTTCCTGTGCTACATTTTTTTTTTGATTTCCGCTTCAAGATCATTATATTTTGATAGTTTTTGAAAATGCCTTACAGTCTGCAGAGGAACTGCAATGTCAATAAGAAGACAAGTTCTCTTTTTGTGGTCTTCGATCACAACGTTTAGGCGGTTAGCTTTCGTTAGCTTTTCATAATATTGTTTATTTTCACGTTATTTTATTTCGTCTTGCATTTTATTTGCTGTTTATTACAATTCATTCAACTTGCTCTGAGACAGGATAATGGTTAACGAGCAAGTTTAGTGTACCATTAGTATTTAGTTGCGATATCGGATGTGCGTTCTGGTGCGGTGGATATCGGCTCGGAACGAGAAATTGCAGAGCCGAGTTCGAATTCCGCCTGAATTCGTTGCGCCGATACCTTTAGGAAAGGCATTAAGCCAACTCTTCTCCTCTATGGGTTAAATAACAGGACAGATTAGGTTATGTAGCCTTGGTTAGCAACCAGAAAGTAATGGAAACATACTGCGGGTAAATCTTCTGCCCAGTCAGTCATGGCACTTGATTTAGTAGAGCTGAACCCTCATTGAGTTCTCCACAGTTATATTTCTGATCACTGCTCGTAGAGAAAAGATGTCATTAAAAACAGATAAAAATTAAACTGTAAAGAAAATTTTAGTTAAAGAGAAATTAGTGAAAGAACGAATGAAGATTAATAAAGAAACCAGAAGAAAAAAAAGAAGCGAATGAAAGGTATTTAAAGAAAAAACACGTAAAAAGCAGGAAAATAACGAATTAAGAACAAAAAAAAAAAAAAGAAATGGGAAAAGAAGAAAGAAAGAAACCTCAATGAAAAAGAACGAATGAATAATGAGAAAAGAAAAACAGATGACAACTAAAAAGAAAGAAAAGAAGAAACAAAGAAAAATAAAAATAAGAAAGAATAAAAAAAAGGAAATAATATCGAAACATAAAAATAGAAAGACGAAAAAAAAGAGAGAAAGAGAAGGAAAAAGATGAGAGCAAAGAGGGAATAAAAATGAAAGAAAAAAAACTGATGAAACTAAAACGAATAAAAATACAGATCGGTGAAAACAATTTTAAAAAGTGGAAAATAAAAGAATATGAAAGGAAGAATGAATGAAAACAGAGAAATAAAAAAAGAGAAAATCGATTGAAAAATAAGAAAAAAAAAAGAGAAAGAAGAAAGAAAATACTAAATCACTAAATGAATAGACGTTTGTGTAAATGGCATTAATACATTTGGAAACAAATATAATATACCTAGGGCGACCCACAGAATGTGGAACATCATTAGACGCTAGCCCGATGGGAGAAGAGATGTGTCGCAGGTGGGTAGCGGACAGGAAAAGAAGACGCCCAAACAGAGAGATAAATGAAAAATAAAAGAAAGAATTTAGCCAGGGAAAGCAGAAATGATAATAATGAAAAAGGTCAGGAGAAGACCCTGATATTATTAATAAAAGCAGTCTGTGTATCAGGCGCTCGTCTCTTGTTATCAACGATTTGCAGTGAGCTAGTATGCGTAAGGGCAAAGACCGGAAATACAAAGGATGCTAACCTCAAATTTTATGGGACCCAATCGACAAAGTCGATAAACCGGGCCAAGGTGAGAACACACACACACACACACACACACACACACACACACACACACACACACACGCTCGTGCGCGTGCGCATATCCACAAACAATAAACAGTCTAGGCGATTTAAAAGTTTCTCAAAAATTTCCTGAGGGCAAATGTGTGATGCACAAACTCTACAACGCATGCGTATTGTCTGACATTGCAAAGGTGCTTTGTTTTGTCCAATCAACTGTCTCCTTCGCTGTCACCTCGATCGGCAGGTGGCGTTTTTGCAGGCTGAGTTCCTTTTTTTTTTGCTTGCAGGGATTTTAATCAACATTTGATTGTTAGCTGCATGCCTGATTTTGCCTCGAAGACATTCGAAATTAGCCATCTTGATTCTATCAATTTGTTAGCCATATCTTCTTTTTAAATGAACTCATACACGCCTTAGTATATATATATATATATATATATATATATATATATATATATATATATATATATATATCAGAGAGCGAGTGAGAGGGGTGAGAAAAATAGTGATTACTTTTTAATTTGTTCTTCTTTTCTTGAAAACTAATTGACTTGTTTCATAGTTCATCAGATTAAGAGCAGGTGTCAATCTCCCAGTGGTGATCGTTTTAAATGGACCCACTGAGATGGGGGCGCTGATCTGAAACGCTATCGCACAGGAAAATACACGCCCACAAATTTGGTTTACTTTGTCGTGCGAGGCAGTTTTTCTCTCCAGAATCTACCTTACGTATATATAAATCTACTATTCGCCCATACATAGATTATTGCTGCAACATATGGTTAGGTGATCCTGCTATTTAAGTTAAGCATATTGATAAAATTCAAAGTAGTATAAGCAATATTATTGGTTCTGATCTGGCTTCTCGGATTTCTTCACTTTCCTACCGTCATAAGGTTACCTGCCTGTATCTTTTCTATAAATACTTTCATGGAAATTGTTTGGATGTTTTCTCATTCAGAGCCGTTATCCATGAAACCATAGAGCACAACCCTAATTCCTTATAAGCTGGTTAAGACAATGATTTATATCATTTAAATATTTGTAGTCATCAAGAATGGACTAAATATATGAATTATTGAAATCAACCCAAATTTCCTCTCTGTTGTGGGGTAGTTTTCGTACTGAAAGTTATAATCGTGCTATGCTGGTTGCTAATCGACTTAACGTACCCAGAATGTTAGGAACTTGGTAATGTTCCACTATAAGCTGACTCCTTCGTATTCGGCTAACTGCCGACTAATATCAACTGCCTAGTAGTTCTGCTGAACTCCAATAGAACTCTAAAACTCCCTCTAGAACTTTTAAGAATTCCTATGAACTCCCCATGAACTTATCGAGTTCACTTCCTGTTAACTCTAAGTAATATAGGAGGGAGAGTCCATTATCTGAGGAATAGGTGTGTTTCACCATAACACTCTCAGAAGAAATGAATAGAATCAGAAAACTAGTGTCTAATACAGGCAGGTGAATCATCATAATTGGAGTGTGTTCTCACTTCTATTAGGCACCGACTATGAACAAATAGTGACCCCGAAATATAAATCAAAGAACTAGGAAAGTATAAAAATATTTTTTATGGCAAAAATACCAATAATACATTTACATGAACCAAATAAAATGACCAACAATATATTTTTGTAGTAAAACTACCTGTATAGCACGACGCTGCTCGGTTATGTTGAAACTAGCAGTATAGCCCGGCGTTGCTCGGGTGTAATGAAATCTTTAAAACTAATCCATGGTCCTGGAACTCAGACGCAGCCTAAAGAATATTTGTGTGAAGTTTGGTGAGAATCGGATAAAAATTGTGGATTTGTATAAAGGACATACAGACAGATAAACAGACACACACAAACATCTTATCTTTTATATATATATATATATATATATATATATATATATATATATATATATATTATTGATTTTCTGCACTAATGAAAGAATTGCAACCTTGAAGCTTCTGAATATCGTTTCTTATGTCTTTGTCTATGAGTGTATCAAATTTGATTAAAATCGGACCATTCCTTCTATAACCCGATTTTTTCGATTATCGATTTTTGATATTTATCGGGGGTACCTCGACACTATAGAAACCAATCTGTTCTGTTATTTAACTCATAACTGGAAGATAGAGATGGATTAATACCTTTCCCAAGAGTATTTGTGCGTAGTTGAATGCAACGAATTCAACTGGAATTCGAACTCGGCTCTCGGATTTCTCGTTCCAAGCCGATATCCACTGCACCACAAACGCACATTTGTCTGAAATCTCACTCTCCCAGCAGCTCAGGTGAAAGTCAGGATTTATCCAACGATTGCAAGACTGGACTCATGATGAGTGAACTGACATTGAAAGCAAAATTATTTTTATGTTTACCATAAATGTGATAGTAACTAAAGTATATTTAGTTGGGAAATCGAGCCCCTGTTTTAAAATTATCATCTCATTCTTGTTATCATTTAATAAAGTTCGATTTATCAGATATCAAAGTGATTTCATTGTCCTGATGTTACTTGTTATAATTTTCTCCCACCATGTTACAATGTCGTGCATGATCTGCTACTTGTTATCCAATGGGGTGGGGAAAAAAGTAACATTCTACAATTTTCATTTTTTTCACGTTAAATTCTTAAATTGACATGACATCCAGAACAGTTCCACACAATAATGTTCACCACAGCTTAAATAACCGTGTCTGTCTTTAAATATATGGTCGGTATGGAAACTTGAAAAAAGTATTACTTTGTGACCCCCGCATAAATATATATATATATGGCCAAGGATGTATTTAGAAAACTAACCGGAGTACTGAAAGACAGGTAAATCTCATTGGAATCAAAGAAAAGTGTGCTGGATTGTTATGTGATATTTGTCTTTTTCTATGGCAGTAAATGTTGGACGAATTCCTCAAGAAGAAAAAGAGGCTTGAGTCAGCAGAAACGTGATCTTACAGAAGAATGCTGGGGATACAATGGACTGAGTAAGTGAGTAACGACGAGGTTTTGGAGAGGATAGAAACGAGGAGAAATTTATACATAATATAAGGAAGAGACAGGTGAGGTTTTTGGAAAATGTAATGGGGAAGGTGGGCCTGGTGAATATGATACTGACAGAACGGATAGAGGGAAAGGGAATATACATACTAAAAAGTTTGCCTCCTTCTACCGAGCGTCCATAGTTCAGAGGTAGACGCCAATTCGGTCGAGTTTCAATCTTGGGTTAAAAAGCAATCGGAGTCTAACCGTACTGATGAGATGTGATACAGCGAAACAGATCTGTCTGCGGATGACTATATATATATATATACGGAGTTGGTTCAGAACTTGAGTATTGCTTTAAAAAATAACAATTTTGATATTACAGGGCATAATGAGGAATAAAATTTGAAAGAAGTGGGAAAAAAACAATCGGTTTCGCTCCAGCTCATCAAAGTGTCTTAATCGAGCGAACTTACAGTAAATGTATATAAACTTACATTCTAACTGCTAATGTTAAATCTGTCTAGAAATCAAAGACTCTCATTAATCAACCATTTTAACTACCCACACCACTTTCTTCAAAATTCAACAACCAATCCACGAGACTTGTTCCCTTATCACTAACCCCCACCAACATCCCACACACAACTGACCAACTATAAGAAAAGAGGTTTTCCATTCCTATCCACACCGTCTGATGAGACATTGAAGTTTCAATGTCGAAACAAATGTACTATTTGTAGTGGATATATAAAAACATTATGTACATGTTGTAAAATATAATTTATAATAAATATTCACAGCTCTATATATTATATATCGAGCACTGGTTTAAATTAATGTTTTGCACGTTGTAAAAATTCTTTATTCGTTCTGTATTCACTCGGATATATATATATATATATATATATATATATATATATAATTAAACTTGATACATACATGTATATATATATATATATAATTAAACTTGTTTATATATATATATATATATATATATATATATATATATATATATATATATATATCCCAGCAACGTTTTAAAATGCATTTGACTAACATTTAATCCTATTTTGCATTTCTACAATACTGGTTAGCTCCTTCACAGTGGGGCGCTTGTTTAAAAAAATTCATAGCTACAACTGAAAAATTGTAAATTTTTCAAACTTATAACATTGACGCGTGTTTTCAGAAATCACCATCCCAACAATCATAGTTACAATAAATTTGTCTTTGCAATACTTTCTTGACGATGATCTCGTAGGAGATGGAACCTATTTGGGAATGAAAAAAAATACAGCGCCTTTCTGGATGAATTTCAACTTAACATCAAGAAACCCATTATATTTACCCTACTCTCCCCTTAGAGTGTGACGTAACACAAGGTCGGTTTTTAACATGAACGCGTACGGACGGGCGAAGAAACAAAAATTCTTCAGTCCCCGCAACCGCCGGTCGAGCTGGCCCCGGTGACGAGCACCTCGTTCACCCCTCAGGTGCAATGGGGTGGCGCAGCCTCGGGACAATATTCCCCGGGACCGGACATCTACACAGTATAATTTTTCTCATATGCATCTTTGTCCTTGGACAGAGCTACAACTGAGACTAGCTCTATCTTCGAGGACACAGACGCAACTGAGAGATGATTTTTGGTCCCTACCGGACACAAAAAAAAAATGTTGCAGGTAAGTATACTTCAAGAAGCTGATTAGTGAACTAGAAAAAATTATCATAAATATAAATAGACATAATATATCAATAGTATTTAATTAAACATGTTTGAATATACAGGGTGATTGAAAAGTAACCCCTTATTTTTATGTTTGAGTGGCCAGCCAAGAATCATGACTTAACATCCTGTGACTTTGGGTGGGGTTGGTCAAAGAAGCAAGTCTACTATACCAACTTCGGAAATTATCTTTTCCGTACAACAAGAGTTCCTGGTAAAATCAGTTGACACGATTTCTGAGCGGCTTGAGATGATAGTAAAATATTGAATTTTAAATAAAACCTCATGCTAAACAATTACCTCTCATATACATTTCTATTAAAAATTTACAGTTAGTAAATAAATAAATTATAAATATTTTAAAATGGGGAGTTACTTTTCACACACACATTCTCTCTCTCTCTCTCTCTATCTATCTATCTTTATATATATATATATATATATATATATATATATATATATATTATCATCCGCAGACAGATCTGTTTCGTCAGTACGGTTAGACTCCGATTGCTTTTTTACCCAGGATTGAAACCCGACCGAAATGACGTCAGTCATTTATATATATATATATATATATACATATATATATATTGTTTAATTACTTAGTTTTGGGGCGTAATAAAATTAGACCAGTACACAGTTGTATTAAAAAGTGTTCAATACAATTATATTGTAGAACTTGTGAATATTCTTCATTTGTAAACAAGTTATTACGCGACCCACGTTTTTACCATGTCGTTTCTACCATTGCGATATGCAATTACTGATTTTACCTTTTTTTTTTTAAATGCTCACGTAACGGTGATTTTTTTGAAAGCTCACGTAGTGGGGATTTTTTGAACGTGCAGTTTTCAAAATTAGAAGAAATTATAACGTTTTCATGCATGGTTGAATGAACCAAATAGGTTACACTTAGTAATAATTTCTGTTCTTTCATACAATAATTCATTTTTGTTTGGGAATAGCATAATCGCTAACTTTTTTTTCCTGGCACAGTCTACATATTTTATTACCGTTGCAAGGCTTGGCTGTTTTCACTATACTCTGCGTTATGTCTGGGTCTTTTCCATATTTTAATTACAATTTTCATACGTGGTTCGCTAATTTTGTACAATTTTAAAAGTTTTCTATTTTAAATGTTGACCTGTGATTGAACGAAATGGTGTGATGGAAAAACTATTGTCTAAATTACGAATTACACAAAATGAAAATAACACTGATATCTCGTTTTAACAGATGTATTTACCAAAATTAAGCAAAAATATCTGGAAGTAAATACTAAATAGTAATTTTTTTCAATAAAATCACCATTGACTTCAACTAAGGCCTCCAGATGACTTCTGAAACTTTTCTGGATGGTCTCTTTGTCTTAAGTTGGTGAATACTGTCATAATTCTTGCTTTCAGTTCATCTTTGGCGTTACAAGAAGTTTTTTTGTCTCTCGCTCAGCTGCGCCCCATACACATACTAATCAAGAGGGTTCCAATCTGGGGAGTTAGGAAAGAGACATGACTGACTGGGCAGAAGATTATCCCGCAGTAGGTTGCCATTGCTTTCTGCGGTAGATTGGTTGCCGACCAAGGCTATAAAACCCAATCTGTCCTGCTATTTAACCCATAACTGGAAGAAAGAGACGGAATCATACCTTTCCCAAGGGTATTTGCGCGTAAGTGAATACAATGGATTCAACTGGAATTCGAACTCAGCTCCCTAGTTTCTCGTTCCGAGTCGATATCCACTGTACCACAACGCACATCCAGATGTAAGGGGTGATATTGCCGCAGAAATTGTCTGACATCCTTGACTGACTTCTTCTGATTGTGTGGCATCGTGCAGAGTCCTGTTGAGAGTCATAGGGTCTTCCGGCAGCCACGCTCTTGACCTAGGACAGCACTACCTCCTCACCTAATGTTGGCCTACGCGTAGCCCTCTGGGAAGATGAATGTTGGCATAACGTCACCTTCACTAGTGATCACTCCAAACATCATGATGTTGACTGGATGTATCATCCAACTCTTTCTAATTCCTCTGCACTGTCCTCAGATTGATACTCAAACACTCTGAGTTAGAGAGCCAGTTGTAAAGGAGTGATGTGGTGAAAGAAATTGTCTGACAGCCATGACTGCGCCCTTCTGGTTGTGTGGCATGGTTTAAAGCCCGGTTGCCAGACGTAGGTTCTTCCGACCTCTTGTCCCAGGGTAGCAATACCGCTTCAAAGGACTTGATACTGGTTTCCGTGTTGAGTCTGAGGCCCTCTGGGAAGATGCTTACTGCATATCGCGTTGAATACACCAGTTTGCGTTTGATCACCGAAGTTAAGCAGCGTAAGCCTGATCAGTACTTTGATGGGTGACCGCTTTGAGAAGTCCAGGCGCTGTAAGTGTTCAGTGACGGATGTGCGTTGTGGTGCAGTAGATGTCGGCTTGGAAAGAGAAGTCGGTGAGCCGAGTTCGAATTCCAGTTGAGTACCCTGCATTCACTTAAGCGCTGGTACCCTTGGGAAAGGTATTAATCCGTCACTTTCCTTCAGTTATGGGTTAAATAACGGGATGAGGCCTGGAGGCAACCCATCCAGTGTTGGTGTCACAATAAAAACACTCTTGGTAGCCCTGACGAAGCATCAAGCATTCAGCTATTTGACAAGATTATGAATTTCGCAACAAACTGCGCCAGGGTTCCAAATGCACGGGGAATACTGGAGGGGTATAGTGAGTTCTATCTCGGCCAAGGCTGCAGGACGACGACTGGGAAGATGAATGGTGGCATAATGTCACCTTCACTAGTGATTACTCCAAACATCATGATGTTGACCGGATATATCATCCAACTCTTTCTAAATCCTCTACACTGTCCTCAAATTGACACACAAACACTGAGTTAGACGGCCAGTTGTAAGGGGTGATGTGGTGAAAGAAATTGTCTGACAGCCATGACTGAGTCCTTCTGCTTGTGTGGCATGGTGTAAAGCCCGGTTGCCAGACATAGATTCTTCCAGCAGCCAACCTCTTGTCACAAGACAGCAATACCGCTTCAAGGGACTTGATGCTGGTTTCCGTGTTTAATCTGAAGCCCTGTGGGAAGGTGAATGGAGGTATAACATCGCCATTACTAGTGATCACTCCAAGCATCATCATAATGATTTCATATATCATCCAACTCTTTCCGAATCCTCTGTAGTGTTCTTAAGTTGACGCACAAACACTCTGAAATGTTCGTATTAAAACTTCCGGTGGGAATGCGAAGCGGTACAGCATGCAGTTTCCAAACTTCTGGTGAGAATGAATTGCGTCATGGCACTCTTTTTCTCACAGACAGTGATCAACTGACCCTACTATACTGGGTATTCGACAAAATCAAAAACAGCATGCGAAATTTTAAAAAAATTATAAAATGGTGACAACTTATATATCAGATCGGTGCAAAAGTTTTTGCCGATTTAAAATTTCATTTTGAAAATGAAAAATTGTGTGTTTTTGAAAATCTTTATACATAACAATAACGATCTTTGCTCTCTATAACTTGATTCTATTTGTCAAAGAGCATATAAATGCCTCGCTTGTAAAATTCTTTAGGTTTTGATGGGAAATATGAATCTAACTCATGTTCCATCTCCTCTGGTGATGTTAACCTAAGGCCATCTAAGTGGTTTTTTAATCCAAGAAATAAGTGATAATCCGAGGGAGTTAGGTCAAGAGAATATGCGGGATGAGGCAATCACCTGTGACGAGTCTACCCAAAAATGGTGTTTGAAGGTGTCGTGAAAGCAATGATTCTCCAACAAGAAACACGTTGTCGCAGTTTCTATGAAGACAGTTCATGCGAGAACCATTTTCCAAATACTGAAATCTTCCCCATTCTTTTCAGTTGGTGTGACGCAATTGTATGGGATTCATTAAATTGATGTGCAGGTTATCGCAGGGCTTTGAGTAACAGCGGCATTCAGCACATCTGAATCAAGTTTTTGGGCGACCACCTCTAGCCTCATCTTTCAAGTTGAAATTTCTTTTCCGAAAACGGGAAAACCACCACCTACAATTCTTTCTTTTACTGCATCATTTCCATAAAGAATCCTGAATAGATCGTGCTGATGCATTTGCATTGGAACTTCTGTGAAACTCATAGAGTAAAGCATGCCTAATGTGTTCTTTAGATGGAAAGAACATGGGTGAGAATATTGCAGAAAAATATGAATAATGCTTTAATAATCTGAAAGAAAACGTTATAAATTAATCATGGTGATATGTTTAAGTAATAACAATATGCATAAAATAAATTACAATGATTTAAAATGCCCCTTTTTACAAACCGGCAAAAACTTTTGCACCGACCTGATATATATATATATATATATATATATATATATATATATATATATTACAATTTTCTGGTGGGTACAGAATTTTATTATAGAATTAAAAAGAATAAGACCTAATTTAATATCCATGATTAGAGGAAAATGTATAAAAGGAAATACACACACACACACACACACACACACACACACACACACACACATATATATATATATATATATATATATGATAAAAATATAATGATAAGTTATGCCATATTTATTGGTAGAAAGAGAACAATATCAAGGATTGAGTGTATGTAAATATAAAATGGTGACAATTTAGACATCGCACCTTATATATATAATTTCAAAAGTGCATATATTTTAATAAAGAGCGCCAACAGAAATTTGGCAGGTATGTCTGTAAGTGATCTTGTAATTGCTATTCCACAACAAATGCTGAAGCATAAATATCCGGTTACAATTGTTCTTTGTGATTGGCTGTTTGTCACTTGTCAACGCTGGACAACCCATTTTGCTGCCTCCAACGTTTCTCGTCTATTTGGCTCGCGGTTAACAACGACAAATTATTTCTGTATATATACTGACAGCCGTTAAACGCGAATGCTGATTTAATTAAGGCGGTCCGTCCTGTGACGCTGACAGCGAGCAAATGAGACGAGGAGAGCTGTCACACCGCTTGTCACTTACGGTCTGCTAGTCATACAGACCGGAGCGTGTTAAAAAAAAAAAAAAAAAAAAAAAAAGAAGAAAAAAATGGCGAAAAAGGGTAAAGAAACTGTGAACGGAAGTTAGTTGCGTGTAATGAACTAAAGACAGATAAATCTTTTTAACCAATCAGCATCGGCCGCTCAAAGAGGAAATTAACGTACAATTTGATCAGTTTTTTTTTTGTTGAATGCGTTAATTAGTTCAAATTCTTTAAAAGATGTGACAGAAATTGTCAGAGATATAAAAAAAAAGTGGGGACATTTCAACCCTTAACTAGTTTCTGATCTTCAGTAAAAATCTTCATATTCGCTACTAATAGAGACGACATGTATTTCTATACTTGATAATTTGTCCACGAAAGTTGCTCCCAGTGTCTGCGTTCTGTCGGACAAAGAGACCCTCCTTCTTTAGAATAGACCAGTGATTATTAACACAGATGTGCCCAGACATATACGCTAAAAGAGAACCAAAGAAAATTTTCTTCTTTTTTTATTACTAATGAAAAATACAAAGGATACTATTTTAATAATCTCAAGCCATCTTCATATTATCAGCTTTATATCCTAATTTTCTCTGTTCAACGTTTTCAGCTCAGATAAAGTGAGAAGACTATATTGAATCCATTGCTAGGTTAGCTGTTACAAATGCTTGTTCACTGTTTTTCACCATCGTGCATATCTATGATTCTATCATCTGTCCAGGCTTAGAATATTTCTGCCACATATGGTCCTGTGCCCCTGCTATTTAGCTTGCGTTTGTTACAGTGCCCGATCTATAAGAATATATTCTTCCTCCGTCAATAAATAATATCTTGTGTGACTTCCGGCTACACAACTGTGACGCAGTCGTGTGGCAGTCTAGAGACAGTCAAGACACAGCGTAACTATACCGTTCGGACTTACACTTCCATTTGCTGATTATTAACACTCTTACTAGTATATATATATGTTCTGTTATTCTAATACACTGTTTGAATCTACCTTATTGTTCCCGTGTCTTTCATTCTGGCCCAAACAGGTTACAACAACTTGGTGGCGAGGATTCGCCACAACAGATTCCTTGATAAAATCCAAAAAAGAATCAGCTATATTATTGGTCCTGATCTGGCAGCTCGGCTTCAGTCACTTTTCTATTGCTGTAAGGTTACCTCTCTGTGTCTTATCTATAAATATTTAATGATAATTGTTCTGATGAGCTCTTCGCTATCGTACCCAGACTTTATGAATTTAAGCGCAGTATTAAGAAACAGGACAATATTGCTAGAAACAAGAGAGTATTGGATTGCTATGTGTTGTCCGTTCCTCAATATGGCAGTGAATGCTGGACAATAACATCAAAGATGAAGGAAAAACTTGAAGCAACTGAAATGTGGTTCTACAGAAGGATGCTGCGAATATCATGGATCGAGCATCTGAGCAATGATGAGGACTTAGAAATGATGGAAACAAAAATTAACACTGAGCATCAGGAAGAGACAGCTGAAGTTCCTGGGACATGCAATGAGGAAGGAGGGCTTAGAGAACCTGATACTAACAGGCCAGATAAAGGGAAAAAGAAACAGGGGAAAGCAACGGATAACATATTTGAAGGCCCTAATGAGGTGGATGATGGAACGAGGGTTGCGTGGTGTAACAGAAGAAGGCGTGCTAAGAGCCACCAGGGATAGGGAGACGTAGAAAGCCAAGATCGCCTACGTCCTGAAGGAACAGGGCACATAGAAGAATAAGAAGAATTAGACTAGTTGCGCGTAAGTGAATGCACATAATTCACTTGGAATTCGGAGAGCCGAATTCGAATTCCAGTTGAATTCGTTGCATTCACTTACACGCAAATACCCTCACGAAAGATATTAATCAGCCTCTTCTCCCTCGAGCTATGGGTTAAGTAGCAGAACAGATTTGGTTCCAAAGCCTTGGTTGGCAATGGAAAGTAATGGAAGCCTACTGCAGAAAAGATCTTCCGCGCAGTAAGTCATGCTTCTTTTGAGACATGATCGCCCAAGCGTGTATCATGTATGGCACTTAACTGACTGACTGACTAGACTGGTGTCGCGATATCACTAATTTACAGTTGAGCTGGATAGATGTAACCGTAAGTTCTATGCGAACAGTTTCTTTTCTCGTAATTCTCGCTTGCGGAACTCCCTTCCGGTAGCTACATGCTTTCCAAGTAACTTTAATCTTCAAAAATTTAAATGCAATGTCAATCGCTAGCCACTGGCTCTCTGATTATTCTTTTCACTTCCCGCTCACTATTAATATTTTTGTTCCAAATACTTCCACACCCTATAACCCCCTTGAGCCTTAGTGTTTTTTCTGCTTTGCCTGGAGTGAAACGGATTTTTAAAAAATTAGCACCCTTTCAATCATTAAATTAGTGCGAAGCAGAAAAAAAAAAGAACTGCTTTCTACTGTAATATGAACTCGTAAGAGCTCATCTTTCATGAACGACGCCTAAACACCTTAAAAGAACTTTGAATAGTTCCTAAAAAACAAAGAACCGAATTTGATTTTTGAATTCGTTTCCGTTTATTTGGGAATATTTACCTGGCCTCCCCAATATGGAAAGATGAGATACTAGCTATTTTGATGTGGTGAGAGCATACATGTACATATGGTTTAAAAAAAACAAAAAAAAAAAAAACAGCTGCTATTCCCACGCTGACGTCGATAATACACCGCACTGACTTGTGTTAGTTCAATGAAGAAGGTAGTACCGCAAAGCTGAGATTCCCGGATAGAAGAGTCTTGTCTCAAATGAGGAAATATATACTACGCTTTGATCTCATGGCCCGATGGCAGAGAAACAATAATATAACAATTATCCTCTCTATTATAATAAAGACCGAGGTATATATATATATATTGTTGGGACGCCCGCGCCTATTCGGCTATAATGGACTATTCCATTACTATGTAAAGTAATGGTGGCATCTACGTAGGAGAGTATGCCGAGCAGATGATCGATAAGTCAGTCATGGACTTCCGGTGACGACCCGGAAGTACCCATTGCTCATACTACGTCTTACGCCGGTTGAGACGATTAACCTTTATTCTTGTATTGGATACTAATAACCTTTGTAAATACTATTTTCACGGAATACAACAATTAACCTATTCCTGTTGTTGAGTTATTTATTCTTACTCACGACACAACAGTGGCAACGAAGATTGTCGACACAACAGTGGCGACGAAGATTGTCGAACACAACACATATATATATATATATATATACACGAGTGGCCTCGTAACGTAAAAATGAAGGCAAAATTGTTATATCGATATGCCGTCTAAAATGACATGAAAATATATATTGATGTATCCATCATTGAGTGTCTTAGATCGAGATATAAGAAAAAACTCATCTACCCCTACCCCCCCCGTGCGTGGCAGTATATATATATATATATATATATATATATATATATATATATATATATATATATATATAAAAGAAAAACTCAAAACATTTTATAAATTATAATTCATAATTAGCTCATTACATCAGACCACACTATATTCGTTCCATTCGGTACAAATATTTTCCTGGAATAAACATTTCTTTAAAATGAAAAGGGAAACAAGTAAAAATATTTAAAAACAAAGACCTTGGCGTTGGGGATCTCTAGACCGGTAGAAAAGAGGTCATCATTCTTGGATACTGACCATAAAGTCATTACACGCCCAATCACAAGTTCATGGATACGTATATACGTATATACGTATAACCATACATATTAACACAATCACGTATACTTATATATATCCACATGCACATATGCCCATACATCTACATATGTACCTACAAATGAGTCTGTGTTTATACTTACATATATCCACAGACACACACACACACACATACACACACACACACGCACACACACACACACACACACACTCTCTCTCTCTCTCTCTATATATATATATATATATATATATATAAAACTTTTCCGTCTTTGTCTCTTATCCACTACTTTAATTGAATAATAACTTAAAGAAAATCTAGTAACCGTTTCACAATGACACGCGATAATTTTTTCAGGTTTGCAATATTGCAGCATATGTATCTCAATTTATTTCATCACTGTCATGAAAAATGTCTGAAACTTATATATATATATATATATATATATTCATCCGCAGACAGATCTGTTTCGCTGTATCACAGCTCATCAGTAAGGTTAGACATCTGATTGATTTTTAGCCAGGATTGGAACCCGACCAATTTGGCGTCAGTCGGCGATTCTACCTTTGAGCTATGGGCGCTCGGTAGAAGGATGCAGGCTTTTAGCGTGTTATGTACAATGTACAAATGCCAGTGGCTGAGAGTGTTTTAATTCATTACTGAATGAACGATGCTTAGATGCTATAGTAGTTACTTTTTTTTCAATATATATATATATATATATATATATATATATATATATATATATTAAAAAATGTTACTAATTTTCGACTTATTTAAAGTTGAAATATCCATTGCAAATTCAATAATTAAAACTGTCAGAGCCATACCAAACAGAAAAAAAGTCAGTTTTACCACCAGTTAAGTTAAATTATATTAATATTCGACCACAATAATTACTTCGGGCAGTTCAATCGACTACTATCATAGCTTTTTGACCAAGAGATATTTAACTAAGATTCTAAAATATTAATCGTAGAGGTAGGGTACACAGGAAACCCTAAGATTAAATCATGAATAATCAACTAGAATAGTGACAAAAAAAAAAAAAAAAATAACGAAAGAAAAGAAAAACAAAGAAAAAAAAATAATATAAAAAATGATCGATTTCAAACAAGAAGGTTTTAATAAAATTTAAACACTCAAATACCATGGAGAATATCAATTAGAAAATAAAAAAGATAAAAAATAAAAAATAAAAAAAGAAGCAAAATTAAAAGGAAAAATACATGGAATAGAAACTTCTGGAAGGAGACAAAGAAAGAAAGAGAGAGAAAAATATCTGAAAAGATCAGTTCTGACAAGAATTCAGACTGGGAGAATCATCCCTCTGAAAAGATCTTCCTCAAAAAATCCGATTGTTTTCGCCACCAGTTGAATTCCTTGCATTCACTTATGCACAAATACCATTAGGAATGGTATTAATCCGTGTCTTCTCTCCAGTTATGGGTTAAATAATAGGACAGATTTGGTTCTATAGTCTTGACGGGCAATCAGTCTACCGCAGAAAGCAATGACAACCTACTGCGGGATAATCTTCTGTCCAGTCAGCCATGTTCCTTACGAGACATGATCGCCCAAAGCGAGTATCGCGTATGGCACTCAACTGACTGACTGATATTCGTGCCATCGCCGAAGATGCAGGACGAATATTCCGTTCCCTATATAATTCCAGAAAAAAAAAAGTCTCACTGCAAGGCAAGATTCAGATTGGGTATTGCTGCCATAATGTTGGGGTAGTGATGCCCAGTACTCACTGACCAGCCTCGACATTTTTCAAAAGCGATTACGTGGACAAAAGGTTGATGAATTATTCTCTAACCGGCAACTATTATTTCACAGATGGAACGTTGCTTATCTCTTACTAATCTACAACTCTTACTAATCCTAACTTACGCCCATCACCTCTATTCGTGTTCCTTTGATAAGGACCAAATTCCACTCCGCTTTTACCTTGTGGAATGAACTTCCGAGGGAATGCTTCCTTAACAACTAAATTAATAGTATATTTCTGTCAGGAGTTAACCTATATATATATATATATATATATATATATATATATATATATATCCCACACATCCCCATGAAATTCACGTTTTACTTTCTCCCTTATTCTCCCTTTCAACAATCTCAGTCATTGAATCTATACAACGAGAGGCCTTTTGTAAGGAGCAAGTTGCAATCTGCTTCTTTTTCAGAACTGCTACTTTGTGGAATGAACTCCCGAAAGAATGCTTCTTTGACAACTAAAATATTGTTCTATTTATGTCCAGAGTTAACCAATATATATCCTACATATCCTCATGAAATTCATGTTTTTCTTTCTGCCTCATTCTATCTCACCACAATTTCAGTCAGTAACTCTCTACCATAAGTAGCATTTGATAAAGAATAAATTTCATTTTGCTTCATTCTCAGAACTGTTACTTTAGGGAATATACTCCCGAGCGAATGCTTTCCTGACAACTAAATTATTGGTATATTTATGTTTGGAGTTAAACAATATATATTCTACACATTGACATTAAATTCATGTTTAATTTTCTTTCTTTCAATAATCTCACTAAGTAACTCACTACTTTGAGTGGACCTCGGGCCTTATACTGGATGAACTAATAGTATAATATAATAACAAAAAATGTGCTAGCGTGTGTGTATACGTACAATAATAAAACAGATTTTTCTTGTTAGGGCGAGTGTGTAAGTTTCTAAACAGTCGTTTCTTTGTCGCAGGCTTCGTTTTTCAGTGCTGCACGGCTGATATTTTCTAACTAAACCTTATCCAATCGGATATTGCACAAAAGAGGCGCCGAGCGGCTCTGGGGTTTGATACCGGAAGTCAAGACAAGGGCGGAAATCGGCGGGATGACACAACAACAGTTCAGAATCATTGTTTAGGGTTTCCTTTTATAAAGAGTAGAAGCAATTTCGCTGGCCCTTTTATTCCCGCCCTGTTTTTTTTTTTCCTCAGTTGGAATCACGCTACCCTCGGGACATGAATACAATAGGAACAGTTTTCACAATGGGAAGAAACTATAGTAATACCCTGACAACAATTATAAGTTCGGATAAAATGGCTATATATTTCTCAGTCTGAACTGAAAGGTAAAAATGTGATGTCAACTGCTAAATTACTTTTTCTATTTTTTTAATAGGTGAACCAGTGACCAGCACGAAAAAGAGTGGAGATTAAAGATTGCGATTCTCTTCTCATTTGGATACTACGAGCATGCATATATATATATATATATATATATATATATATATATATATATGCTTATAGTATTCAAATATATAAAATGAGGGAAGAGAAATTTTAGAGTATTATATGTACATATTACACGCTAAAATTTCCCTTCTCATATATATATATATATATTTGTGTGTGTGTGGATAGAAGACAGGGGCTCATACATTCACTTGAGGATATCTCTACGAAAGTGAACGCATCGAACCTCGCAGATATTCTCACTCGGCTCGCTATTTACTACTTCCTAGTCAGTAATCATTACACTACTTGCACATCCACATTTAATGATAACTGACTTTACTCCAGATCTTTTTCTTTTTTTATAACCATATCGTCCCAAGCAAGGCAGTTTACTGCCACTGGTGAGCAGGGGGTTACATAGTAAGAAAGTTATGAGAAAGAATGATAGATTAGAGGACGGGTCAGGAAGTGGGTAAGAGAAGGATGAGAATACTGAGGAGAGTGGTGTGGACGGAGAAAAAAGCATGCGGGAGAAGATGCAAGAGATGACTATTGACTTTACATTTAAATTCTTGGAGATTGTAGCTGTCGGGGAAGCAAGCAAACAGAAGTGAATTCCACAGGCAGGAAGTGCGAGAAAAGCAGTTGCTGGAGTAGAATTTGCGTTTACATTTTATTGGTTTCACAGCAAAAGTGTGGGACCTAGTTGCTAATCTTGTGGCTCGAGTAAATTCATGCATAGGGGTAACCAGAGAGCTATGTTCATTGGAGCAGGAGTCGTGAAAGTATTTATAGAAGGAACACAGGGAAGTCACATTGAGAAAGTGACTGTATCTGAGCTGCCAAGTAGGGGTCGATCACATTACAGATTCTCTGCTGGATTTTGTCAAGGACTCCTAGGTGGATCGCAGCAGTATTCAATGTACGAGCGGATGGTAGATTTATGTAGGTGCAGGATTGTTTTAGACAATGAAAACCTAAAGAAATAATTATGTCTGTTTAGTTTTTCTATACATTCTTTCATAGCTATTGTTATAAGCTCTCCTCCGTGTTGATTCCGTGCAAAAATCTGCTGTATTATGGATGAATGACAATAGACAGATATAAGTAAGTAATACGTTTATTCTCGGTAGATACAGTAGTACACGTCCGTGTGAGGTAGTAACAACTAGTGAGCTGAGTAGACAACGACCGTGCTAGCCGTCAGCTGCCGACTCCACTGTCGCTACTCGATATTAGTCTTTCATATATTGTGAACCGTATGTCACGTGTTCGAGCTACGTCACAACAAACGCTACGCGTATCTACTAGATTGGCAACTACATCTTATCGTTTTACTGTTGATATAATTAGAAATAACCGTAAGTTTAATTCTAATAATTTCTTATCTGACATTTCTTGCATGGAAATCTGTTCCGGTTTTTTGCTTCCCCGTCATTAACCGCCATGTCGGCGGGGCTTCAGAATACGTTAACTGCACTTCTGAAGGAGGTAAAAGTCCCCCACCTGTTCGTCGTGGGCGGTTGTCCGTGATGCTTGAGGACGGGATCCTGGTCGTTGAGGCTTTTAGGAGTTGAGCTATACATATACCCCTAAGCTCTAACACACGACTTTGGTCCTTACTTGAGCTAGACGTACAGTTCAAGAGGTCCTATCTAATCAACCTGCTGGTCACGTCAGGCCCTAAGTCAGACCGACAAAACAAACAACATGCGCTCGCATTTACCATATCAAGCAAACCTGCTCAGATAAACTTAGCTCACTGGTTACCCACTATACATGATTTTGCTCGAGACACAAGGTTGGTAACTAGGTCCCACTCTTTTACTGTGAAACCAATAAATTGTAAACGCAAATTCTACTCCATCAGCTTCTTCTCTAGCACTTCCCGCCTGTGGAATTCCTTTCCATTTACTTGCTTTCCCGACAGCTGCAATCTTCAAGAATTCAAATGTAAAGTCAATAGTCATCTCCTATCTCACTAACTTGCATCCTCTCTCTCTCTCTCTCTCTTTCTCATGCTCCTTCCTTCGTCCACTCCACTCTCATCAGTACTCTCATCCTTCTCTTACCCTCTTCCTGACATCCCCTGTAACCTGTCACTCTTTCTCATAACTTACCTCCTATGTACCGCCCTGCTCAACAGTGGCAGTAAACTGCCTTGCTTGGAGCGACAAGATTATTAAAAAAATGTGTAAGCAGTGGCTGAGAGTCAACCAGACTGAGAAGAAAGAAATTTCACATGGTCGTTTCAACCTCTCACGAAAGTCTATACTTGAGCGGACGGTCTCAGACATAAAAGGTGCTTAGAATCCTACGCACGTTTGAGTATGCCAAACATATAGCCCTAGAGGAATGAGTGCAATGAGATTTCTTCATTCATCATCTCCCCCATAAGGGTCTCCGAGTTGAGATGAGGATTCTTATGTTTTTAATAATGAAAATTTTCTTTATTTTCAATGAATGAAAATATCTTAATTTCAGTGAAAAAAAAATGAAGAGAAAAAATAACGCAGGCAAAAAAGGACGACGTTTCATATATAGGCTTTTAAAATTTTAAAGGGAAACTTATATATAAAACGCCGTAGTAGAGATATACCCAAAATGGCACCAGCAGCGAACGTCGGCTATCACCGTTAGTCTATTTCATTCTTACTCTCCCTTTACCTAAAAAAGCAAAAAAGGGGGATCACTATTGCATCATTCTAGGTTAAGAATAATGCAATAATGATCCCCCCTTTTTTGCTTTTTTAGGTAAATATTAAATAAAGTATGAGCATTAAAAATACACGTTGATACAGACACAAAAATTCAAAGAAAACGCTTTTGAAATTCATAGTAATAGAACCAACAGAAGACAAACTAATAATAAAGTTGTTACTTTTTGTAACCAAAAAAGAAAAAAAAGCTTAGTGTCTCAGATCACCCCAAAAACAATTTAAAAAAAAAACTAGAAATAATACTGATAAAAGTCAAAGGAGAACATAAGGCTGAAACTCTACTAACGATGACCTGATTTCATGATATGAAAGTAAGGGTCTAGATACGCCAATTTTTAAATTCCTCCAGAGACATGGCGAGAAGAACTGAACTCTCACTGTATAAACAAGAGAAAATTAATAATAATAATAATAATAATTCTATCAAAAACAAGACTCTACAGACTTAAAAAGAATATCCATAAAAAAAATGATAGAATTATAGGTACCAACACTTATATAATTACTTTTGATGCACCAGAACTACCACAGGAAATAAAAATTCGATATACAGTTTGCAAAACTAACAATACCCAAATCGTCCTTTAAATCACATCCCAAATCAAAAACTCTGGTTTACAGCAGAATGAAGAGAAACAGTTAAAACCAGGAAAAAATGCTAAGATATTCTTACACAACACAACCACAATCAACCTACAAAACTACAAGCAAGCTTTATCAGAAGCACGCTGTATAATTAAAAAATTCAAAAGAGACTCCTGGCAAAAATACACTCCGGATTAAACAACAACTAAATTAATAAAACATGGAAAATAATAAATAAAATGAATGGAAAAACATCACAAACTGCAACAGCCTACTTTACCAAAACAAATGGAGATAAATGCACTGGAGAAAAAGAAATAGCGAAGATTATAGCAACAGAATTTCAGAGAAACAAATCCCTATACTCCTAAATTTTAAAAAATTAACAATCCTTTTGGAGTAGGAAAATCTTACAGTCACTTTTAAAAAATTAACAATCCTTTTGGAGTAGGAAAATATTACAGTCACTTTTAAAAAATTAACAATCCTTTTGGAGTAGGAAAATATTACAGTCACTTTTAAAAAATTAACAATCCTTTTGGAGTAGGAAAATCTTATAGTCACTTGAAACAATAAAGAAGAATACAATATTCTTTTTACTATAACAGAACTAAATGACTCGATAAACAAACGTAAAACTATGCAATCGGTCCAGATAAAATTCATTATCAATTTTTAAAACACCTTTCAGGAAAGTCTCTTCTATACTTCTCTAGATCTTCTATGATATATGGTGTTTAATTTTTTTTCAAAATTGTGGCTTGAGTTTATTATCGTTATGATCCCTAAAGCCGGCAGTGACCATTCTAACCCAACAAACTACCAAACCATTGCACTAAGAAACTGCATTTTCAAGGCGATGGAGAAAATGGAAAATGCTCGTCTAATATGGTGCCTGGAGATAAATAATCTCTTATCTAGCTACGAAGGGTATCTGAGAAAAGAAAAGAAAACAATAAGCACTAAATAAATTATTAATTTGTGCGGCAAGAATCCTTTATTCGCGATGTCTTTGTTCAAGGTCACCGTAAGGTATGAATATTCTTCGATCTTGAAGCATCAATAATCTTGATACCGATGTTCATTTCTAATATATAACTGCATATAGTATTAGTCAATCCGTTAAATGCCATAAGTGATACGCGCTTGGGCGATCATGTCTTGAAAATGACATGACGGGTGAGGCAGAAAATTTCTCCGCAGTAGGTTACGATTATTATCTCCAGTAGACTGGCTTCTAACCAAGGTTATAGAACTCAATCTGTTTTGTTATTTGACCCACAACTGGAGGGTAATTGCGCGTAAGTAAATGCAACGAATTCAACTGGGATTCGAACTCGGCTACCCGATTTCTCGTTCCGAGTCGATATCCACTACACCACAACGCACATCCGCATGCAGTATAGTAAGTAAGAATTACATTTTGGCTTTAGCCATTTTTTTTTTTTTTTTAGCCGTTGTATAGTATGAAACAATAGAAACCTTTTTTAGAAGCATTAATGGTTGTTTTATTTTCTGTTTCAATAATGATAACAAAGCAATATTGTTGTGGAGGAGTTGTGACGAAATCTTTGTCGCCAAGTTGTTGTGGAGTTGTTTAGGCTCGGAAGTAAGACACGAAAACAGGATGGTAGGCTCAAAAAGTGTATTAGAATAACAGAACAATATATACAATAAGTGTTAGTAATCAGCAAAATAGAGGTGTAAGTCTGAACGGTATAGTTACGCTGCGTCACGACTGACTCTAGACTGCCTCACAGCTGCGTCCTAACGGCGTCCCCGGAAACTCATTCGGGTTATGATTTATTGCAAGAGGAGGAAGAGTCTATTACACGTAGAAGGGCACAATATCAAATATATATATATATATATATATATATATATATATATATATGTGTGTGTGTGTGTGTGTGTGTGTGTGTGTGTGTGTGTGTGTGTGTGTGTGTGTGTGTTTGTGTGTGTGTGTGTTTGTGTGTGTGTCTGTGTGTGTGTATTTGTTTGTGGGGGGGTGTGGCTGCTTGCGTGTGTGTGGGTGTGTGTGTGTGGAATGAGCTGGCAAGTGATTTCTGTCATATGGCATTTTCTGTAATCCGGCTGCTCTGTAGATATATATACGAGTACAAGTGGAAAAAACAAATAATTAAACAAATTTAAATCTGTTTGAAGTAAATATCTGTTTATTTATAAACTAGAATGTTAAAGTATTTTTGCACTTGTTTAACCTTGGTATCTTCAATTTGTAATCTGCATTCTGAGTTCTTCATTTTGCTAACAACCATGCATTCTATTTTATTACAGTTGATCTTTAGTCGTTTCTTTTCGTTTTCCTTCTCTTTCGCTAATACCATTTTACGCTAATTGAAGCCATCAGTTCTTATCTGTAAGAAATAAAGATCTACGAAGTACAGCAACGAGTAACCTTGCTAGTTTTTCAATACATTCTTCTTATAATATCTCAAGTTAGATAGTAAGCTACTAAACGATAAAATGCTTTAGAATGCTCTTAACCGGGGCTTTCAAATTTGAACTCCAACTGTGAAAATCCTAGGATTTCAAGCTCAGTTTGCTTACCGCCAAAAATTGACAAACAAAATTATTTCCTATCAAAGCTGACGCCCACGACATTTTCATAACGTAATAGAATTTGTGCAAAGTTCGCCATTAATAAATAATTCACTACCAATTGAGGAACGTCAACCATTTTGATTAAGCACGTTTATGCAGATCAGGTGCAAGCGACGCATGCGCATGTCAAATGTCTTGGCTGAACAATTGAAGAAATTAAGATTCGGTCTTCTAAGAATCAGAATATTTTCCTAAAGCAGAAAGATGTTGCCTGGTGAGCGAAATAGTTGTGTATTTCTCCCTAACCTGTAGAAATCCGAAAGTTGAACACTGAACTTTTAAAGGCGCTGAAGTCATTTCCCCTTGGACGATGGGTTCGTTTCAAATCCAGTCGGTCATCTGGTTTATTCTCCAATCTGCAACCTATTTAATACAAACGATTGTAAATGTTTGTCTTAGGTGCCGACGGCATTTCCCCCTTCAAATTTATCCAAAATAGCATTATTTCTATGCAAATGTATATGCTGAACTCAAATCAAGTAATTGAAGAAATTTACCTTTTTTGCTTTGAAAGCCCATAAAAAAACGAACTATATCTTGCACTTTTTCTCTCCCGTAACTCTCACGAAGTCATGTAATTAACTGCAGAATGACGTTCTACGTAAGCAGAATTTTGTCGAATTTTGGCTGATTTTCTTCCTTTACTGAAACTTCCGGCGGTGTACTTCCTGTTATGAGAGTAACAAGCGTAGAAATACAATAGCGCATTTCTTTAATTTCCGGAAGTACATCGCCGGAAGTATCTGTAAATGAAGAAAAATCGCCAAAAAATCAGCCAAAATTCGTTCAAATGCGCAGTACGTCATTCTGCACTTAATTACATGACTTCGTGAGAGTTACGGGAGAGAAAAAGTGCAAAATATAGTGCGTTTTTTTATGGAGATTTAGATAAAAAAGTAAGTTTCTTCAATAAGTAACAGTTGATCTGAGTTCAGCATATACATTTGAACAGAGATAATGTTATTTTGGATAAATTTGAAGGGGAAAAGCGTCGGGACTTACAACGAAAATTTACCAAACGATAACGCAGCAAGCCTATCGTTATTCTATTGGTATTTCTACGGCAAACGTTCATATACAAGCTACATTGCTTCACTCGTTTCGCCCGTTCAGATCTTTACACCTAGGACCCACCAAGCCAATCTTCCTCAGCTCTTTTGTATTTTATTGGAAAGAAGAAAGTTCTACTCAAACAGCTTCTTCCCGAGAATCGCTTCATTGTGAAACAAACTCTCAAGAGGATGCTTACCTGATCGCCAGTGCCGTGCTTAGTAACATCGCGGCTCCCCTGCAGAATGCGTCTTGTAAGTCCTCTACCCGCAGAATGCAACTTGCGCCCACCTCGAACATACTGAGCCCGCAATAAATGGTACTTTAAACAAAATAACATACTCTCAGAATGAAGATATTCCGTGATCACACAAAAAAAAAAAAAAGAAAAAATCGCGGAATTGGCATTTTGAAGCTAAACATTACGAACGTTTTCACAATTTTTAGCTACTTTTATGGATGTTGAAACAGATATCTATAATTTATTTCTCTCTCAAGTTCATTTTTTTTTAACTACAAAAGATTTGCAGCCTCTTCAAGGCCTAAAGGCTGCTATCAAAAATTATATATATATATATAAAGAGAGAGAGAGAGAGAGATGGGTTGATAGATGTCTATTTCCACATACAAGTATGATAATAATTTTCCAGTTTATCCTAATAATTATTTTGTTAATTTTTTTTTTCATTACAATAGATCTGCAGAGCCAAGGAGCCTTGCGGCTTCCCGGTGCCTTGCGGCTTCCCGGGGCTTTGCGGCTCCTAGGGAACTTGCGCCCCTCCTCACCGCAATTGCGAGGTCTGCGGGAGACCTAAGCACGGCCCTGCTGATCGCTTCAGTCGTAACCTCTCCAAATATAGTTTTATTTATCGTAGCTATCTTCATCAACCTATACTTATCTACTCCACATAATACCTAAATAACCCTTTACCATGAGTAGCACTTTAGACTTGTATTCGTTGAAAATCAAAAGTTAAGTAACAGCGTCTAAAAAAATACCAGCTTAGGTGAACAATAGTATTTAAAAAAAAAACATATCCGTCAAGTAAGATGATATATCCTGGAAAGGGATATATATACCATACGAGATAGTTAAACGATTTAGGCAAATGTAACCGGGTAGAACAATCTAGTACGTAGACGTAATGGACGGTACTCGTCGTATGCAGTATCCTGAGACGTAGGCGTAGTCAATAATCGTAGATCTCTAGACCTCTAGTGGGAGATCTCTCGTGAAAAACCAGTAGACCTCTTGTGGAAGATCTCTAGTGGAAGACCAATAAACCTCTGGATCTCTGGACGTCCTCGTCTTAATCTATATTTATGGCTGACACCAGCCAATCACATTCCAGTGTGAGGGAACCAAGGTCTATACATATTCATTACCTCATAAGATGAGAAGCAATAATCTAATAGTGACATTTTCTGTCAAATTTGACTTTAAAATGGAGAGAAATTTAATTACGGTCGTATAACAGAAGTTTATTTTCCAATTCATATTTCCCCCATTATGGACATTATTATAACATAATATAATAACATTGCATTTGACCGACAGAACGGAAGTGCTGAAAAGAAAAGGAATAATAAACATACTTTGTTCTCGGAGAGACTTTTATACCACTAAGACATACACAAAACTATATATACGTATAAACACGTGTCTCACGCTGAAATCTAATATATCACATATAAACAGCAAGGAGAGTGAAAGAAGAAACAAAAAGGTTGAGTCCTATATATAATATGAAGATTCTTCTGTTTCTGGAAAAGCCATGTTTAGGACTCAAATAGATTCAAACAGGCCAGATTCAGTTACTAATACCTAGGAGAGGACATATTGACAAAGAGAAAACAGCGAGACTTCTTTTTTTTCTAAATTGAGGACTGCGAGCCAAATTTTTTTTTCTTGTTTTGTATTTGGGTTGTGGTGCAGTGAATATCGTCCCGGAAAGAGAAATCGAAGACCCGAGTTCGAATTCTAGTGGAATTCATTGCATTCACTTACACACAAATATCCTTGAGAAAAGTATTAATCCGTCTCTTCCTCCTCCAGCTATGAGTTATAGACTTAGTTGGCAACCAGTTTACTGCAGAAAGTAATGGCAACCCACTGCGGAAAAATCTTCTGCCCAGTCAGTCGTGTCTCTTTCAAGTGTGTATATTGTATGGCACTTAACTGACTGATCTGGGAAAAGCACATCTCTAAAGGGAAAACGCAGCATGGACTTATAAACTGTAGCATTTTCTGGGGGAGGCAGATTTAATTTCAACCCGTTCCCTTTCGGTCAGACTAAAAGAGGCTACCGCTCGGTTTGGCTACTGTAAACAAACTGAATGACTGGCCACTCTCATCACTGTATGAAGTGACGTCACTTAGCGGCCGTCACGTGACCAATGTAACTTATCTCCAGCAAAGAGAGGTAATGTATCCCTACAGTCAGAATAAAAATATATCTTAATAAGGTTAAAAAGTAGATCCCTTAACTTTATCCACTTGGCCATGTGTACCCAAAGACTAATGCCCCAGTGGAAAAAAAAGCTTTGGTTAGATTCAGTAACTTGCTCCGAAGAGTTGTGAGTTCAATATCTGACTACAGCAATGGTGAACAAATAACTTTGAGTTGAATTAAAAGGAGATAACTAAAATAGACAAATTCAGTAATAACAGTTAACACATTGGCGATCGAGCTACAAAAACGAAAGCCATATTGTTTATCTGGAAGAACCGCCTTAGAGACTATTCAGCTTACATATGGGGGTCTTCTATCAGTCGTGTTCTTGCTTGCCTCTTTCTGGAATTCTTAGAATACGGCCCGGTCAAGCACGTCATACCTAACAGCTGTACGTATCTAAGATACATAGATAACGTCCTCTTAATTTACCCCTATGATATTAAACATATTGTTCTTAATAGTCTACTTTCATAGTGTTGGGGGTCCACTATTTTCCCATAGCTGTAACCCTAACAGGGGCTACCACTCCTGGGTCGAGGAGGATCTGGAAACCAATGCAATTAAGAGGTGCTTCTACACCCCTCAAAACCTCCATAGACCCGATCAGGGGCCTTGTTGCCAGATATAGTACAAATGTAGATGTATGTTGCTTTCAGAAGAGAAGCCCTAATTGCTAAAGCTAGCAAATGAAAGCATATGAGGCATCCAAGGATTGCATGGTGGCCAGATCGATGACTCATTTAAACGCCATGAACTAGGAATATTTTTTTTATAAACGAATTCTACGATTGGCTTTAGTCCAAATAAAAATAAATATGCTACGATATAATACCCTAGACGCACACTCCTGTGTATGGCATTGATAAAAGGGATGATTTCTCGTTCGACTTGGCAGGATTTTTGTTTAGCTGGATATTATAAGTAGACTAGTTAATGTTTTGACGATGAAAACTTGACAGAAGTCAGGACAACAAGAAAAATAAAGACAATAGAAAGAAAAGAAAACGTTGGCTCGATATAATATTTACACATTTATTGCTAAATTACATTTGGTTTCATAGCCAGTACATTAGAGACTTGGTTACCGACTTATGCACCAGTCATTTAAGTGTCATATGTAATACACGCTTGGGCGATCATGTCTCTTCCGATCCATGATTGACTAACCAGAAGATTTTCCTGCAATAAATTGGCCTCTCTTTCTGCCTGCAGTAGTCTGGTTACAAACCAAGTCTATAGAACCCAAACTGTCCTGCAATTCAATTCTTTTACCCCGATCGGTCAGTTAAGTGCAATACGTGATAAATGCTTGGGTGGTCATGTCTCGAAAGAGACATAACTGACTAGGCAGAAGATTTTCCCGCAGTAAGTTGCTATTCCTTTAGGTGGTAGATTGGTTGCCAACCAAGGCTATAGAACCCAATCTGTTCTGCTATTCAATTCTTTAATCCCGATCGGTCAGTTAAGTGCCATACATGATAAATGCTTGGGTGGTCATGTCTTGAAAGAGACATCACTGACTAGGCAGAAGATTTTCCCGCAGTAAGTTGCCATTTTTATGTGGTAGATTGGTTGTCAAACAAGGCTATAGAATCCAATCTGCATTGTTATACAGTACTTTAATCCCGATCGGTCAGTTAAGTGCCATACGTGATACATGCTTGGGCGGTCATGTCTCTTTCGAGACATGACTGACTAGGTAGAAGATTTTCCTACAGAAGGTTGCCATACCTATTATTGACATCAATAATTTGTAATTTATTGAATACTGTTGCTATATATGGTCAGGCGCTACTTCTATTCATCTCGAGTTTCTCGACAAAATCCAAAGAAGGATCTGCAATGTAATCGATTCTGACATGGCATCTCGATTTCAGTCACTTTCTCACCGACATGACGTGGTTTCCCTCTGTTTTTTTCTACAAATATTTTCATAACTATTTTTCCCTGGTACCTCGGCCACATGAAATTAACCTTGCTACTAGATTGGCATCCAGGTCTCATCTTTTATCGTTGAAATAATTAAATGTAACCCTCAATTCTACTCGAACAGTTTCTTTTCTCGCACTTCCAATCTGTGGAATTTCTTTCCGTTTTGCTTCCCTGATAGCTCCAAAATTTCGCTGCAATGTTAATTACAATCTTCTATCTTCTTGAATCCCGTCTATCTTTAATTCTTTCTTCAATGCCCCCTGTACCCTATCCTTTCAATCTCCCCTATACCCGGTCTTTTCAATGCCCCTTCTACCCCGGCTTTTCTCTCACCGAAACCCCCTGTGCATTAGTGGCGGTCGCGATTAGCTTGGAGTGAAATGGCTGAAAAAATCGCATCTTGGACTGTTTCTGTTGCAGGCAACCATTTATTCTGTCGTGTTACAATTTGTGTTTAGTCCTTTCTTCTTTCTTTCCTTTACTATCTTCTCTGAGATTTAATGCACTGTCCTGTATCAATACTATGCCATCTGCATATCCTACGAAGTCTTCTGTAAAGGTACTGGTGTCACAAACAAGTTATTTCGATTCGAAACAACAAGCTAAATGGTTTCCCATTCAAATATTCCTCCCCGATTTTAATGCACATTTCTAAACTTATCTGTCACGCTTCTGTGTACTGCTAGAAGGATTCTTCTTTGGTGGCTCCCAGCTCCGTAATATTGTTTCGTAATCTGTCTTGCTATCTAGTAAGTTTTTGTTTTTTATCTACCTAATGCTTTATATATTTTTAAAACATTGTACCAGATAATGTGCGTTGTGGAGCATTGGATATCGGCTCGGAACGAGAAATCGGGGGTGCAGAGTTCGAATTCCAGCCGAATTCATTGCATTCACTTACGCGCAAATATCCTTGGGAAAGGTATTAATCCGTCTCTTCCTTCCAGTTATGGGTTAAATAGCAGGACAGATTAGGTTCTATAGCCTTGGTCGGCAACCAGTCTACCGCAGAAAGCAATGGCAACCTACTGCGGGATAATCTTCTGCCCAGTCAGTCATGTCTGTTTCGAGACATGATCCGCCAAGCGTGTATCACGTATGGCACTTAACTGACTGACTGACCAGATAATGCCTACACCTGTCTATTCTTCTTTCTTTACCTCAGTGATCACAGCTCCCCACTACTTCTTATCCTATAACCAATGTTTGTTATTTTATTAATCCGGGTTGATCTTGTTCTGCCACAAGCCTGTTAAGTAGGTTACTTGATATTTCTTTCTGTTCTCTATCTTCAATACGTCCTGTGATCATCAAATTCGCGAAGCCTTACTATCTTCGTTTTGTTTCCAGAAAACTTCACCAGTTTATTTCTATAAACATTTTGCTTCGATTTTCCTCAAGATTTCATCGTTGACTACATGTTCCATCCATAATATTCTCATCATCCTTCTGTAGAATTACATCTCTGTTGCTTTAATTCTCTTCTTCATTTTCGCGGAATTTGTCAAGAATTCACTGCCATTTAGCAGGATATATATTATACGGTGGTTAAAAATTCTTTTCTGTGTGTCAAACGAAAATTCTGCTGTTTCTTTGCTTAGATTTTGGAGGGCATTATTCGCCATTCAAATGTGCCTTCGGATTTTAGTGTCACACTTTCCATCATCTGCTCTAACAATTCCCAGATATTTAAATTCCTCTACTTGCATGATTCTAACGTCTCACCTTGATCTGCTCTTCTTGCTTAGAACCATACATTGCATTATTACAATCGATGGTTATTCCTTCCCTCTCGATTTACTTTGTTACTTTTACTATAAGTTCAGGTAGTGTTCTTTCTATTTCTGATATCCACACGCTGTGTACGTTGATAATAAATTCTTGTTGGATTTTAAATTCTCTTGTCATATGGTATAGGCTGATTAAATCCGGTGAGAGGATGCACCCTTGTCTTACTCCCCTTTCTATTTATGTGTATTTCTCAACTAATTTTTTTCTATCTGTATGCAAGTTGTTACCAATAAATCTGTCGGAAAGTTATAATATGTGGGATGTGCGTTATGGTGTAATGGATATCTGGGCGGAAAGAGAAATCAGGGAGCCGAGTTCGAATTCCAGTTGAATTCATTGCATTCACTTACGTACAAATACCCTTTGGAAAAGTATTAATTCGTCTCTTCCCTCCAGTTATGAGTTAAATAGCAGGAATGATTGGGTTCTATAGCCTTGGCTACCGCAGAAAGTAATGGTTATCTACTGCGGGATAATCTTCTGCCCAGACACTCATGTCTCTTTAGAGACATGATCACCCAAGCGTGTATCACGTATGGCACTTAACTGACTGACTGATAATATCATAGTATCGCACTTTATAAAAAAATGTGTTCATGTATTCCATGAAACATATTTATCCGTCTTTCTGCATATTTATGACTAACTCTGATAGCCATTTGATCATAAAGATTATATTTCTTGTTTCAGTGAGTTAAGCAACGCGACATTGTTCTTGCCCTAAAGAATGACCAATCTTATTAGAGCATTCGAACTTGGACTTGTGATAGATTAAGTTAAGTGTAATAAAATGGCTGGTTCTGGACCAATACAAAACAAACCTAGCTTCGCTATTCTTACCTTACCGCGTTCAAACTTTAACAGTGCTCTCCGATTTGGGTCTTATGCCAGACTAAACTAAAAATATCAAAATAATCAAGCTATGTTCGCAGTCTGGAAGTAGTGACTTTTGTTGATGGATGATTTGTTTTTTATGGCTTATCAATCGTTTGCAGGTTAATTAAAGTCAGAAAATATTTCAGATGACATAGTATTGATAGAAAACACACAAATGACATGGCATTACATCTTAGAAAAGATAATAAAGGAAAGAAAGAAGAAAGGACTAAACATCAAATATTCATTTGTAAGAATTAAATCCGCTGCTAAGAAGGTCGGTTCACTGTGCAGGGCCATGAAGTTTTTCCCGTCTGAATTCATCCTGCATATATATAAATCTACTACCCGCCCGTGTATTGAATACTGCTGCCACATCTGATCGGGTACTCCTGCTATTCACCTCGGGATACTTGACAAAATCCAACGGAGAATCTGTAATGTGATCAATACCGATTTGGCAGCTCGGCTGTAGTCGCTCTCTCGTCGGCTTTTCTACAAATACTTTCACAGCTTCTGAATGTAGCTTACTGGTGACCCCTATGTATAAATTTACACGAGCTACTAGACTAGCAACTAGGTCCCACCCTTTTACAGTAAAACCGATAAAATGTAACAGCAATTTATACCCTAATAGCTTCTTTTCTCGCACTTCCCGCCTGTGGAATTCCCTTCCAAATACTTGCTTCCCCGACAGCTACAATCTCCAGGAATTTAAATGTAAGGTCAATGGGCATCTCTTATCTCACTAACTCGCATCTTTTCTCTCAAGCTCTTTTCTCCATCCACTCCACCCTCATTACATCGGTATTCTAATCCATCTATTACTCTTCTCCTGACATCCTCTATAATCTACCCCTGTTTCTCACCACTTTCTCCTATGTAACTCCATGCGCAAAAGTGCCTTGCTTGGGGTGAAATGATTAAAAAATACATTGATGATAGTAATGATATTTATTGATACATATAAATTAACCCATAGATAAGGGGGGAAAGAGGTAGGTTCATAACTTTCCCAAGGATATTTGCGCGTAAGTGAATTTAAAGAACCCAACTGGAATCGGAACTCGGCTCTCTAAATTACAATTCCGTGCTGTTGTTGTCTATTAAACAGTCAACAAATCCAAGCATTCAGTACCTGATGTTTCCAAACGGTTACCCATCGAGGTACTGACCAGGCTTGATTTTCCTTAATCTTCGGTGATCGTACGAGAATATGTGTTTCAACTTGATATGGTCGTAAGCAATACTAATCGATTATCCAAGCTTATAGCACCTTGTGTTCCGAAGCGGTAACCCATCTACGGTACTGAACAGGCTCGACTTCGGTGATTGTAAGAAAATCGGTGTTTCAACCTGTATTGAGCGTAAGCCATACTAATCGCTTATCCAAGCTTACAGCAACTGGTGTTTCCAAGCAGTCAAATATCTAAGTACTAAGCAGCCTCGGTATTTACCAGAGCCTCCCCACAAAGCTCGAGTGTAGCACATAGCCGATTTTTTCGAAACCCAGGGGTTTAACCTGATAAGGACCTAAGCCGGCTTTGAAGGTTAAACAGTTTTCAGAGAGTGTATCCAAATTGGAGAGTAAAAGTTGACGTCTGGAAGTAAAGCAAATAAGAAGGTAGAAGAAATGAGTGGGAGTTGGAGTGCTGTTTTTTTGCTTAGATTTTGGAGGGCTTTATTCGCCATTCAAATGTGCCTTCGGATTTTAGTGTCACATTTGTCACAGTGGTTGGAATAACTGAAAAAATAAGAAACGATTACGGCCGGTAGCAATGTGTAATTGCGGAAATAATATAAGAGAAAGAAGAGAAAAAAAGGGATGTTTTTATTTTTTGAACGGGTAAGGCATACAGGCGGATGTGTGTTGTGGTGCATTGGATATCGGCTCGGAACGAGAAATTAGGGAGCCGAGTTCGAATTCCAACTGATTCATTCACTTACGCGCAAATACCCTTGGGAAAGGTATTAATCTGTCTCTTCCCTCCAGTTATGGGTTAAATAACAGGACAGATTGTGTTCTACAGCCTTGGTCGGCAACCAGTCTACCGCAGAAAGCAATGGCAACCTACTGCGGGATAATCTTCTGCCCAGTCAGTCATGTCTGTTTCGAGACATGATTGCCCAAGCGTGTATCACGTATGGCACTTAACTGACTGAAAGCATATAAAGAGAAAAGGAAAGTCTGGGGAGGCAAGTAGAGAGTAAGAGAAGAGGAAGGTAAGAATGGAGAGAAAAGAGAAAGACGAAACAGCGAAAGGAAGAATAGTGGAGAGGATGTGAAAGGAAGAAGAGAAGGAAATGTTGCGTGGTACAGAAAAGAATAAGGTAACGAGAAAAGAAAACGGATAAGACAAGAGAGAAAGGAAAATGAGGAGAGAAGAGAAAGCAAAGCGGGGAAAAAAGAAGAGAATGTTAGAGAAGAGAAAGGTGGAGGTAGAGAAAAGGAAGCGGAAGAAAGAAAAGAGAGAAGAGAGAAAACAGAGAAAACAAAGAGGAGGAAAAAGAAGAGAAATATTGAGGAGAAAGAAGCGGGGGGTGTAGAGAAAAATGAGCGGAAGGAAATTACAAGAAAAAAAATAGAGAAAGCAGAGAGGAGGAAAAAGAAGAGAAAGGTAAGGAGAGAGAGAGAGAGGCGGAGGTAGAGAAATGGGAAAGGGAGAGTACGAATGGGCTGTGTGAGAGAAACAGACGATATTTTTAGCAGAAAAGAAAAGGGATGAAGATAATAAGAAGATAAAGGAAGAAAAACAAGTTAATGCACATAGATAGATAGATAGATAGATAGATAGATAGAGAGAGAGAGAGAGAGAGAAAGAGAGAGAGAAGAAAGAGATAAAGAGCAGAGAGAGAATGAAGGGATAAATAGAGATGGGTAGAGAGAAAAGAGAAGAGAAAAAAGTTCGATTAATGGACGCGGAGTCTTATTCTTACACTTAAGAAACAGCTTCATGAAAGCTTGCCTCTCTTTCTTTGCATCCTTGCGTTGGCTGCAGCGGCCCTGCTGGACGCCATTGTCCGTCTCCTCTCATTTAATTCATGGTCGATCGATGGCAGCGCCCTCTTGTGGCGGGCGGCGGAAATGAACAGTCCATTCCACCCCTAACCTTACACTTTTCTTCTTCTCTTTCTACTTGCACGTCTTCTATGTCTTTTCTCTCCCCACTCTCCTCGTCTTCCTTAATCACTGAACCCACGCCTCTCTCTTCACTGTCCCCGACTGTCATGTCTATCACCGGTCGTGGGTTCCTATTGAGTTTCACTTTAAAATCTTGTTCTTTGCCTATCCCCAATGCTCAATACAACCTCAACCAGCATTTTCCTCTTTCCTTTCTTCTACTCTAAGCGCCTATCATAGATCATCATCATCAGTTCACTCTCTTTCTCTCTCTTTCTCTCTCTTTCTCTCTCTCTCTCTAGATTTTCTTCAAGACACTTGGCATTATATCAGTCCGTTCCACTCGTCTCTCCGCAACCTACTCTTTGCTTTACAAACTTCACAGGAGACCCCAGCCTGGCGATCGGCCATAATAATATTCACGTTTCCGTTTTGACAACGCGGGTTTGTTGCTCTGTGGTACGTTAGGGATGTGAGATGGGGGCTGGCGAACCAAATGCAGAGTTGGGGGTCGACACTAAACGGTGATCATTTAGAAAAGAACAAAAAAAAAAAAAGAGAAAATTTCGTGTTAAATGGTCCCGCGTTTTAGAGAACATTTTTTGAAAAGAAGAAGAAAAGGTTTAAGAAGATAACGCAATAAAAATAAATTTTAAAAAAAGAAAAAAAAAACTAGATAAACAAAGTTTAACGTGGACATGCATTTAAGAAATAACGAAAGAAAGAAAGAAAGAAAGAAAGAAAGAAAGCAAGCAAGAAAGAAAGAAAGAAAGAAAGAAAGAAAGAAAGAAAGAAAGAAAGAAAACGTAGCTAGAATGTGTGCGTGGAGAAAAGGTAAACAGAGACAGCGTGTCGAAATTGGACCTGCATTTAAAAGAAAGCAAGAAAGAAAGTAAGCTAGCAAGAAAGAAAGAAAGAAAGAAAGAAAGAAAGAAAGAAAGAAAGCTAGCAAGAAAGAAAGAAAGAAAGAAAGCTAACAAGAAAGAAAGAAAGAAAGAAAGAAAGAAAGAAAGAAAGAAAGAAAGAAAGAAAGAAAGAAAGAAAACTAGCAAGAAAGAAAGAAAGCTAGAAAGAAAGAAAGAGACGCGGGTAGAAGTCAAGTCTGAGTTTAAAAGAAAAAAAGGAAGAAGAGAGGGAAAAATGAAAACAATAAAATCAAAACGTAAATAAAACGCTCCTTTACAAGAAAATAAAGACAATAAGAAAAAGCGAAAAAGGGGTATATCATTAAAGATTATAGTGAATAGATATGAACGAACATTTAAAAGTGAAACCAAGCAAGAGACATAGAAAGAAATAAAAAAAAGTATGAAAAAAAAAAAAAAAGGAATAGGAAAAAACACAAAATTCTTTAAAAGACACTTAAATTGAGGACGTTTGTTAAATCCTAACCAAGCTCTCCATATTTGGAAGAAAAGATTTTTCCTAAACACCGAACACTGCTTTCTTTAGCGATATGCTGCTTAGGACTTCGAACTTGGCCTGATAACGAGAGAATGCAAGTGATAATTGTAACTGTTTTTAATTGACCTTTCAATGGCAAACGTTCTATTCAAAGCTGGGCGAAAAACATGAGTTCAAATGCGACATGGTTAGCGCACTGAGAATCTGGCGCTGGGTTAATCAGATTTCCAAACCGAAATATCTCTGACGTATTCAGTCGGAATAAAAACAGGAAAATGTCATCGCGCTGATCAATCGATCGATGCAATTGGCAAAGGCACGCGATTTTTTTTTTTTTAATAATCTTACTTCTTTTTAATGAAATGAAATCAATTCCCGGGTCAATCGCCAATTCTTGATTTATATCTCAAACTAGCAATACCACCCTACATTGCACGGAGTAAGTGGGTTTCTTTAGCTCCACGATGCTATCCTGTTGTTTCTTTGTTTCATAATGCTTCGTATACCGTAATTTTCGTTTCCTTTTATACTAACATTTATCCAATAAAAAGCTCGAGAGTAACTCAAGGGTGTGTACGATATGAATGTAAAAGGAGCTGTCAGCAAAGGAAGAGGAAAGGAAAATATACCTATACTTCTTTGGCTTGAAGACGTTAAGATTACGTTAGCATTCAAATAAGAATCCACGTGTCCTAATCATCAGTTAGTTAATACGTAAATTTGTAAATTTGTAAATTCGTCCATGCATTGAATACTATTGCCATATTTGGTCGGGTGCTTCTGCTAGTCGTTGTTTGTGACAAAATCGAAAGCAGGATCTGCAATATAATTGGTCATAACTTGGCATCCCGACTTCAGTCATTTTCTCACTAACGTGACGTGGTTTAACTCTGTCTTTTCTACAGATATTTTAATGGCAACTGCTCTGATGAGCTTGTTTACCCTCTTGTTCCGTCCACGTGAATTTAAACGTGCTAGTAGCATTTAGGTCTCACCCCTTTACCGCTTAAATCATTAGATCTAACTGCCATTCCTACTCAAACAGTTTCTTTTCTCGCACTTCCCCACTAGAACTTCCTTCCGTTTACTTGCTTCCATGATAGTTACAACCTCCAAAAATTAAATGCAACGTCATTTGGCATTTTCTATCTTCTTAAATCCCATTCATCTGTTATCCTTTCTTCAATATCCAGCTATACAGTCTTTTATCTCACTGTAACCCCTGGCGAACTAGTGGTTGTCCCGGCTTGCTTCGGAATGAATGATTTTTAAAAAAGTAAAGGTATAAACTGGTGGAATGGAGCTAGTCTGATCATTTGTCTTGAAAACAGCAAAAAAATAGCAACAGGCTTACAACATTGTGACTGTGAAGAAAGAGTCTGCAGAGTGGGAAATAAGTTAACACATACAACACCAAGGTTAAGTAAATTTTGGATTCTATCAAAGTTAGAAAGATTAGCTGCAGATGGAGCTACGACAATTTTTCTTTCATCTATCCTTATTTCATCTATCTTCAGTGTTCTTTCATCTATCTTTATTGCTGAGATAACTATCTTATTATAAGTATCTGCATTATTTACATTGTTTAGACTGTTATCCTAATCTTCTTTGCCATATCCATGAAATTTCGGCTTCTGTACGCCGAATCTGTTTATATTACTGAGATGAGATATTTTTTAACTATTTACACTATTTACATTGTTCGGGTTGTTGTTCTCATCTTTGTTGTCATATACACGACGTTTCGGCCATTGTACGCTATTCTTCCGGTGATTTTAATTTTGAACTGAACCCTTTATTTCGTCCACCGGGGTAGATTGTTTTAGTTCTACATGCCACGCCTCTTCCGGATATTTTAGTTTCTGTTATTTCCTCTTTATAACTCAGCTCTCTAGCCTTTGTACACCTGTGCTGTGGCAAAGAATTGAACTCATAACTATTTGGCTCATGTCACTGGGTTACTTCAACCAACCCCTTTAATAACTGGAGAATGTGTCTTTGGGGACATCAGTGTATGACTCTTTAGTACTTATAGACCTAATGTCGCAGTATCCATTTTTTTATCAGAGCTCATATTACAATTTGTTGTTATTATTGTTTTTCTCTAGCACCCTCTGTTACTGGTTCCCATATTGTATTCATATCTATGATTGACCGGTTTAGCATATTTTTTTAACTGGGCTATTATGTGATCTCTGTTTTCCTATGTGGCTATGAATGCTGGACGATTTCTTCAAAGATGAGGAAGAGACTCGAAGCAACAGGAATGTGGTTCTACAGAAGGATACTAAGGATAGCATGGACTGAATATGTGAGCAACGACAGGGTCTTGAAGTGGGGGCAAACGAAAAGGAAACTTATTCTTAACATCAGGAAGAGACAGCCGAGGTTTCTGGGACACATAATGAGGAATGAGGGTTTAGAGAATTTAATACTCACAGGAAGGATAGAGGGAAAGCAAGATAAGGATAAACAGCGCTAGACATACCTGATGGACTTGAGCAGGTTATTAGCAGAGCGGGGTTTGGAAGAGATACCAAGAAGAAAAGTGTTCAGAGCGACAAGGGAAAAGCGTGATGTGGAAAATCGTGATGCAGGGACATGGCACATAAAGAAGAAGAAAGTGCTGATTCCTGAAGTTTTCCTTTTTTCCACTGATGTTCTCTGTCTATTATTCTAACCTTATTCCACAGAGAGCGAGGATCTCTTTCCATATATGGCCCATGTTTATTTTAAACTGATTCTTTCAAAGATAGTGCATGCTAGAAGGAGTCGGATACTTCCTGGATCGGTAGATAGATCCATCGATTTTCCAAGCAACTCTGGCAATGAATCATATATATGATTTCTACTTGGTTTCAGGAATTAACTTTAGACATTTTAGACAATAATTTTAATTTTAGTATTATCTATTTATTTAAATAAAATTCACACAAAACAAGGCTATAAAGCCACTATGGCACAAGGGGATACTAGGTACGAAATGAATTAGAACACAGAAAACATTATGAACTAGTATGAACAATAGAAGAGTAATCAGGAAGACAATAGATATCGATTGATATTGAAATTAAATTTTTGAAGATCGAAGTTGGCCGGAAAGAATGAAACCGGAAGAGAGTTTCACAAGCGAGAAAAGAAACTGATAGCATAGAACTTACGGCTATATCTAACCAATTCAATTGTTAATTAATGAGCCCTTGTTGGTAATTTAGTCTTCTTCTTTTATGTGCCTTTCATGACGTAGGCGATCATGGCTTTCCACGTCTTATCTCTGGTGGCTTTTGGCACGCTTTCTCTTGTTACACATCTTGTTGCCGTTCTGTCATCCACCTGCTCAGGCCCTTCAAATATGTTAGCGACTGCTTTCCCCTGTCTCTTTTTCCCTTTTTCTGGCCTGTTAGTATCAGGTTCTTCAAGCCCTCCTTCCTCATTCCATGTTTCCATCCTTTCCAAAACCTCATCATTGCTCTCATGCTCGATCCATGACATCCGCAACATCCTTCTGTAGAACCACATCTAGTACTCTGCTTAAATTCATAAAGTCTACTTACCATAGCAAAGAGGTTATCCGATAAATTGTTGTAATTAATTCAATTGAATAGCTTAACCATTTTGATAGTCGTTACATCGCGTATAATACGCACGATAGTATGGCCGTCAAAGGGTTGCGGATTTGTTTTATCGTTGATTAACTTAGCGTAAAAATGAAATACATACAATCCTCACTTAATGACACGGACTTACGACCAACTTATAACGGTTTACGGTCACTTCCTGTTGAAACACCGGTTCTCGTACGATCACCGAAGTTAAGCAACTTTGAGCCTGGTCAGTACTTAGTTGTGTGACCGTTTGAAAATACCATGTACTGTAAGCTTGGATGTGTGGGTGATGTAATGGTTAATGGCATGGAATCGTTAATCGTAGACCCGAGTTCCAATTTAACTGGGCTCGTTATATTCACTTACGCTTGGGAACCTCTTCACCTCGTCAGTTATAGTTTAATTAGTAAGACTTTTATTTCAGAAAATATTCTTATAATCTAAACTATTTTCAGTTTTTAAATAACCAGCAAACGGTTGCTAAGCCATGAAAACCAATCAATCAGTCAAATACAGATTAGCTACACAGGCATTTTAGATTTATTTACATTATCTGGAGTATAAATATATAAAAAACATTGTCACCAAAAAGTGAGGGATTAGTCTATTTATTGATTGTAATACAGAATTGATCCTCAACTTTATATCCACATTATAAATTCTTATTTGTTTATCAAATTCTGGTTAGGTATGAAACCACCTCTTCTTGCTCAAGCTATGAGTCCGAGTTTGAATTCCAGTTAAATTTCTTGCATTCACTTACGCGCAAATACCATTGGGAAAGGTATTAACTGGTCTCTTCCCACCAGCTATGGGTCAAATAACAGGACAGATTGGATTCTATAGCCTTGGTTAGCAACCAATCTACCACAGAGAGTAATGGCAACCTACTGCCGGAAATTTTTCTGCCCAGTCAGTTATGTCTCTTTCAAGACATGATCGACTAAGAGTGTATTACGTATTGCAATTAACTGAGTAAGAATTGTATCGCTAAACTATTATTATCTTCAAACAACAATATTCTTACAATCTAAAAATATTTTCTGGCATTAAATAATCAGCAAAAATTTGATAAGCTGGAGAAAATGAATCAATCAATCACAACCAACCATAAAATCTCATAAAATAAAAATTAAAAAAAAACTATCAGTCGGCATTGTACGTTGGTTAATTAGTAAGCTTGATCGGGAAATTTTCCACTTCAAAACTAATCAAAATAAAAAAAAAATTGAATGGAAAAATAACTGATATTTTACTGCTATTGTATTTATATTATGCAAACCAAAGTAATATACAGAACATATCTGAACTGATCTGATCCAAGTAATATACAGAACCGGCGCGACGTGTCTTCCCCGTGTCTCTTCTATAAATACTTTCACGGCTTCTGCTCCGATGAACTTAGATCACTGGTGCCCCCTAAATACGAATTTGAACGAGATACTAGATTAGCAACTAGATCCCACCCTTTTACAGTGAAACCGATAAAATGCAACCGTAACTTCTACTCCAACAGTTTCTTTCCTCGCACTTCCCGACTGTGGAATTCTCTTCCACACGATTGCTTCCCCGACGGCTACAATCTCCAGGAGTTTAACCTGCTCCCATTCTATCAAACACTCTTCGCATCTGCCCAACCCTCATCCTCGGTATCCTTACTCATCTGTCACCTTCCTCCTGACATTCCCTATGTCTAACCACTCCTTCTCTTTACCTTCCTATATGTAGCCCCATGCGCAATAGTGGCAGTGGAATGCCTTGCTTGGGGTGAGATGATTTTAAAAAAAAACATATCTGGATTGATCAAATTCTTGAATCTCGTTTGCACTAGAGAATGCTTTCCAAATAATTGCGTATGGCAGCGATCGACAATAGTATTGATCAGTTGGTGAATATTCAGTTAAATATGGCGGGTGTGATATAACAGACCAACCGAGTTCCTCAAAACAATTCCATCAATTAATTATGGGCACGTATGTGGTGCAATGAATATCGCCTTGGAACCAGAAATCTGAAAACCGAGTTCGAATTCCATTTGAATTCCTTGCATTCACCTACGCGCAAATACGCTTGAAAAAAGTATTAATCCGTTTCTTCCCTCTAGCTATGGGTCAAATAACAAGATAGATTAGGTTCTATAGCAACCAGTCTATCGCAGAAAGTAATGGCAACCAACTGCGGGAAAATCTTTTACTCAGTCAGTCATGTCTCTGTAGAGACATAATCGCCTAAACGTGTATCACGTATGGTACTTAACTGACTGACTGATTGACCAGAGAAAGATTTCATTGGAAACAAAGAAAAAGTAATGGACTGTTATGTGATATCTGTCCTCCTATATGGCAGCGAATGCAGGACAATTCTTCGAAGATGAAAGAGAGGTGTGACGCAACAGAAATGTCGTTCTACAGAAGGATGCTGAGAATACATGAACCGAAAATGTGGCCAAAGTTTTTGAAAGGATGCAAACGAAAAGGAAACTTATACTTAACATTAAGACGAGACAGCTGAAGTTTTGGGGACACATAATGAGGAAGTATGGAATGGAGAATCTCATACTCACGCGACTGAAAGAAGGAAAGAGAGGGGAAAGCCGTGCGAGACATACTTGATAGGCTTGAGCAAGTGGGTGGTGGAGCGGGTTTTGTGAGATATAACAAGAGAAAAAGTGTTATGAGCGACAATGGATAAGGGTAAGTGAACGTCCATGATCACCTACGTCCTAAAAGGACACGGCACAAAGAAGAAGAAGAAGAAGAAGAAGAAGAAGAAGAAGTAAAAGAAGAAATAACAACTCGACGATCCCCCCCACACAAAACATTACTTTTTTTCCATGGAGACCAGCTTTTTGGAATCAGTTGTTCAGGTTTATTCTTGTCAATCAACTGCCTTTTAAATTATATTATTTAAATAAATATACTCAGCCTAATCTATTTACATTTTTGTGCAAAAAACTGAAACAACTGCTTGAGTTTCTTTCTTTCACCATACGGTCAGTTTTAGACCCACTGGAGTGACAGGGTGTAATCAATTTTTTTTCTCATATTAGGTCATTTGAAGTGGTGTGCAGCAATATGAATCTATTTTCCGGGTGTATGATGAAATTTGTTTGGCCTTGAAAAATATAGCGTCATTCGTGATTGCATCAGATTTTTATCACGCCCAGACACTATTGTCTCGACTGTCGATTAATTGTCCTGTGGCCATTGTCAAGGAAGTGTACAAAAAATGTAACGCTACACGAACACACTGGCAACTCTTACAGAGAGATCACAGATATTACTGGTGTTAGCCTTTCAGCTGTTAATCGTGTCACCAAGGCGAAGAAACAAACTGGATCCATTATTCCAAAACGTAAAGGAAAATGCGGTCGGAAGAGAAAAACAACGCCAAGAGACGACGTATACGTGATCAGAGAAATCGTGAAAGATCCGAAGAAGACATTATTCGTATTGATTCAATTAATTTGCACAAGGGTGTATCTCATTTCATATCTATCTATCTATCTATCTATCTATCTATCTATCTATCTATCTATCTATCTATCTATTCTCAGCCCAAAACGTAAAGGAAAATGCGGTCGGAAGAGAAAAACAACGCCAAGAGACGACATATATGTGATCAAGGAAAGTGTGAAAGATCCTAGGAAGACATTATTCGTTTTGTTTCAATTAATTTGAACAAGAATCTATCTATCTATCTATCTATCTATCTATCTATCTATCTATCTATCTATCTATCTATCTATCTATTCTCAGTTCAAAACGTAAAGGAAGATGCGGTCGAAAGAGAAAAACAAGGCTAACAGACGATGTATACGTGATGAGCGAAAGTGTGGAAGATCCTAAGAAGACATTATTCATATTGTTTCAATTAATTTGCACAAGGGTGTGTCTCATATCTATCTATCTATCTATCTATCTATCTATCTATCTATCTATCTATCTATCTATCTATCTATGAGTGTATATATATATATATATATATATATATATATAATATTATTTAGAATTTATCTACAAAAGTAGCTATTTTGTTTTAACACTACTTCTGTGTAATCAAGTGATGGTACTGATTTCGAGTTGAAGAGTTTTAATGGGTTCAAAGTAGCCAACCCCACTCATATATGTATGTATGTGTGCATATACTTGTCTGTTTGTCTATATGTTGGGGCCTATATATTTGTATATGTGTGTGTTTATCTCTTTTACCCGTTTCATTTTTTAATAACTTTACAATAATCTAAATCTAATGCTTTGTTAAACTTAGAATTTAAAATTCATAGTCTCTAACATTGATTTGTAATAAATATTTTTATTTAAAAAAAAAATTTCAAATACATTTTAATACTGATCTCTATTTTAATCAAATATTAACATTAATGCCTTAATAAATTGTTTTTAGAGGCTGTTCTTATGTTCCTAAAATTAGAAATTACTTGCATTTTGACTGGTCACTACAGACTAATTAACAATGTCTCCCAGACTGAGTGGGGTTTGGCTAGTTTTGAAACATTTAAAACTCTTCAATTCCAAATCAGCACTATCACTTAATAAGACACAAATAGTGTCGAAACAAAGTAGCTCCTTTTGTAGTTATATTACAACATATTTATGTTATAAATTCTAAATAAATATTATTCGCTCTATTTAGTATTCAGCGCTTTTTAAGAATAGTGTTTTTTTTTAATATGTGATTTTATTCCATCCATACCTACCAGATACTTGGGTATATATATATATATATATATATATATATATGTGTGTGTGTGTGTGTGTGTGTGTGTGTGTGTGTGTGTGTGTGTTAGAGTACTTGTCATGCATTATTAGTAGTTAAGATAATACATTTGTTATTAAAAGTGTTTCCCCAAAACGAAAATTACTTAATGACTCAACCTAATATAAAATATTGGTAGACAGCACTTGAAAAAAAAAAAAAAACGTAAAAGGAAATATGGAAAAGCTTTCTTTCCGTATGGGAAGGCCGAAGAATGCATAAGCTGAAATGAGATCAGTCGTTCGAATGGTTATTTGGATATTAGAAATACAGTGTGTATCCAAATCTTGCACTGCATGACATTCAATCTTAAACGATATATGAACAATTAAAAAAAGAAAGCGTGCATTGTCCATATAACATCACACACACACACACACACACACACACACACACACACAAAAAAAAAATTCCTACTACCAAGAACAATGAAGACAGATTAGTCGGACAGCTGTAATATCCAGTCATTCGAAAAATCTAGATTTTCCTTAAAACGCTCAGTCTATCTTTTGATGTGGGTAACCGGAACACTCGAAAAAAATTTTTTCATAAAGAAGAAGGGTGTGGAAAGAAAAGAACTGAAGAAAAAAGACATGCAAAGAAGAAGAATCAATCAAATCAGGAAAAACAATTAAAAAAATGAATAACAAAAAACATTTTTGCCTCTAGCTTGTCCGTCGAATCGAATGGTAAACGTCATTCTGTGTCCAGAAAATAGTGGTTCTTTTTACTTAAGCTATATTATTTATCTTTAACCCACATTAAAGAAGCCATACTGCGCAATGTTTTGTGTGTGTGTCGACAGGGGTCTCTTTCCCTACTGCAGCAATTTCGAGCGGCCATGTTTAGAGATACAGTCATCAATCAGTCAGTCAGTTAAGGGCCACACGTGATACGCGCTTGGGCGCTCATGTCTTGAAAGATACATGACTGACTGGGCAGAAGATTATCCCGCAATAGGTTGCCATTACTTTCTGCGGTAGACTGGTTGCCATTCAAGGCTGTAGAACCCAATCTGTTATTTAACCCATAACTGGAGGGAAGAGACGGGTATTTGAGCGTAAGTGAATGTAAGGAATTCAACTGGAATTTGAACTCAGCTCTCCGATTTCTCGTTCCGAGTGGATATCCATTGCACCACAACGCAGATAAAGTCTTCTATGACTTTATGCTTATGCCAAGAATATGGTATGTTTTTTAGTTTGTATCAGCTGGTGAAGCAGGGGAAAATGCTACATCTAATAACAGTCGTCAAATATCTATCAGCTTTGGAAATCGACAAGAAATAATACATTTGTCCTAATCCACGGATAATCGGTTAGGGTACAAATACGTGAAATCTATTTGATTATTAGCAAAATAATAATAATAATAATAATAATAATAATAATAATAATAATAATAATAATAATAATAAACAAACACTGGTATGAACATCACCCAGCTCCGGTTACAAAAATAGAAGATGTAACCATTCTATGGGATTACACCATCTACACAGACAGAAAAATTAAAGCAAACAGTCCAAACATTATTGTTAAAAACCAGAAAGAGAAGGGAAAACTTGTCTATTAATTGATATGGCTAGTCCAGCGGATTGTAACATAGCAACCAAGGAATTTGAAAAACTGTCAAAATATAAAGACCTGGAAATTGAAATAGAAAAAATGTGGAAATTGAAAACAAGAGTTGTGCCAGTGATAGTAGGTGCACTTGGAATGATAAAAAAAATGGAACAAAACAACACATTGAAAGAATCCCTGGAAACCCCAGCTTAAGAGATATACAAAAAATTGTCTTATTAAGTACAGCCCACACACAAAGGAGAACTTTGTCTATGTAACGCTAGGGATTATAGGAGAGATATAAAAACATGAAATGGGGCCATAGCAACACGCCACGACCTGCCTTAGGTCTCCCCGCAGACTTGGTTGGTAGTGCGACCATAGCAGAAATCGAAATATGATGAAAAATGACATAATGATAATAAGATAATGGTATTTTGAAAAGCCATTTTTCTCATAGTATTCACGGTATATATTAGGTGAGTTTTGGTATACATAATAATTAATGTGTGCTCTTTAATGTTCAAACTTATTTTTAGACAGAAATATTCTTGAAGTATAGAATCCTTTAATTATAATGATGACAAAACATTATCTTCGTTTACTTTACTTGCATGAGTTCAAACCCGAGCACAGTGCCTCCCAAACTTCTGCCAATATCTACAGAGTATGGAAAGATGGGTCTACAAGTGATTGGACAGTACGATGGTGGTTCCAGAAATTCAGAACTGGTGATGAGAGCCTTGGAAACGAATACGGTAGAAGACGGTCATGCTGTTTTGACAACGAAGAATTATTTGCAGTTATTGAGCATAACTCACGTCAAAGTGTTGGAGAAATGTCAGACTCTTGGCGTCAGCACTGCAACTGTCTTACGTCATCGCAGTGTATTGACAAGGTGAAATAGCTCGATAAATGGTTCCTCATTATCTGATTGAAAATCAAAAACTTGCGTTTTACAGTGTGCTCGATGCTGTTTCTGCGTCACGCCAATGATTCCTTTCTTGACCGAATAGTCACTTGTGATGAAAAGTGCATCCTTTATGATAACCGTAAACGATCAGGTCAATGGCTTGATCGAGATAAATCCCTAAAACATTTCACTAAGCCAAAGTTGCATCAGCAAAAGATGATGGTGGATGTCCGGTGGTCTGCAATTGATATTATTAACTACAACTTCCTGGAAGTCAATCAAAGCATTAATGAGTAGCTTTACTGCAATCAACTTGCTGAAATGCATGCATTCCAGCAAAAATAAGACCTGCATTAGTGAATCGACATGTTCCAATTCTGCTCCATGATAAATTCAGCCAGTATCAAGAGAGCCTGGAGAGATGGGTTTACAAGTGATCGGACAGTACAAAGATGGTTCTAGAAATTCTGTACTGGTTATAAGAGCCTTGATGATAAAGAAGGTAGAAGACGGCTATGCAGTCTTAACAACGAACAATTGCAAGCAGTTGTTAAGTTAAACATACGGTAAAGTTTTTTTTTAATCAAATCAAATGGCGGTAAAGCTAAAGTTGCATCAGCAACAGATTATGTTGACCGTCTGGTAGTCTGTAAATGGTATAATCCACTACGGCTTTCTGGAAGCCAATCAGAGCATTAATGCAGAGCTTTACTGCAATCAACTTGCTGAAATGCATGCATTCCGGCAAAAAATGAGACCTGCATTGGTGAATCGACGTGATCCAATTCTGCTCTGTGATAATGCGCGGCCACATGTTGCAAGAAGACGTTGTAAAAACTCAGGCTTGGGATACGTGAGATTTTACCACAATCCTCCATATTCTGCTGATCTTTCACCTACTGATTATCATTTTTAAGTACTTAAGCACATTTTTAAATGGTAAAATCTTTAGGTCCGAACCAGAGGTGGAATCAGCTTTCAAAGATTTCGTTTCATCACAGCCAATAATGTTTTATCCACGACGAATAAATTATCTTGTGGCAGAGGAGTATAGATGCTCAATGCTCGTACTTTGACTAATTTCAACATTTGTACAGTTAATTTTTCAAGAATGAAATTATGTTTCTAAAATCGGCCATTATTTTTGTAACAACCTAATAATATACCTATCATGACACCCTCCACGAGCGCGTTAATAACGGCAAACGCGTTCAGGAAATTTCATTGCCGATAGAAAGAGGAACGATTGTTTTGTTTACTTCATTACGAGAATGTACAAAGAGGGACAATCAACAAATTTATCTTTATACCCTGCCTGGTGGCAAACGCTGCTGGTTGCACCAGGGATGGCAGTCCCGCCATAGCCACCGAAATCGTTACATCACCCCTGATCAACGGCTGATGAAGACAGGGTATCGCAGGTGCTGATACATGTTGTATGTTAAAAAAAGGGTATACCATTCATATTTATTATTATTATTATTATTATTATTATTATTATTATTATTATTATTATTATTATTTCCCTTGATTTCTGTTGTATACACATTTTATTCCAGGTCCCAACTAGAGACCTCAGATCGGAAATGACAATCTTGACATTATCCCTGACCATCTGTAAAAATAATTAAATAAAATTAAAAACAAACACTTTCAGATGACACACATTTTACATCCATAAAGCTTTTCTTAAAGTGTGAGCTGTACTTGTGAAAACAATTTTTGTATTTATTTAAGAAATGGGTTGCTAGGGGTCCCTTCAATGAGTTCATCGGAACTTTTTCCAATCAAATTGAGGGCTCTAACTGGAATTATTAATTTCCTCATGTGCCAGATTTGTAAGTGTCCACGTCAAAATCCTTGTATTTTGATAGATTTCTGAAGATACATTGCAGTCTGATGAGACATTGTTCTTTCAATGTCGAAATAAAATGTACTTCTGTCAATAAGGAAGCACGTTCTGTTTTTGTGATCCTTGATCACGATATCTGGGTGATTAGCATTGACTGATCTGTCTGAGTGTATTGTAAAGCCTTATAAAACTGTTACAAGGCCCATGTCTGTAACCGGGTCTGTTCATATCAGTTTATAGCAGTTTTCTGTCTGTAAAAGTTGCATATTTTCTAGTGCACTTATTGGTCTATTCTTTCATGTCGACTTTTATATTCAATGGTTGCTAACACTGCGCAACCTGATGGTCAACTGTTTCTGGATGTTTATCGCAGAATCTGCATTTGGAGTCAACGCAATTTTTCGCTATGTGTGCCTTGTAATTTCAAGTTAGTAAGCATTGGTCCTGTGCTGCAAGAATAAAACCTTCAATTCCAGTTTTTTTTTAACCCTGCAATGTGTAATAGTATGAGGTTTGTCTACATCAGCTTGTGTAATGAGTACTGAGTATTCACCATCAAGAGGCCCATCTTTTTTTTCCCATTTGATACATTGTATTTGCTCTTTTTTTAGGTTCCTTTCCATAGTGTATTATATATTACTTGCACTTCTTCACCCACTTGAAATTCCATATTATTATTATCAGGGCCGCAGCTGATGCTAAAAAAACACCGGGCACAGAGAAAATTGCCCAGATTTATTAGTTGACAATGTGATGACGTCATCATTGTCAGCCGTTTCCAGAAACTTCGATTTTTGCGGATTTTTTCAGCTATTCCAATAGACATTAGGCACAGAACGTGAACGAAAGCAGGAAATCGGGTTCGGACTTTCTGAGTATAGCCAGTCTTTTTTCCCAAAATTAATAAATAAACAGATTTTTACTGCGTTCATTCGGATGTTTTCTTCGTTTTTCTTTCTTTCTTTCTTTCTTTCTTTCTTTCTTTCTTTCTTCGTGAATTGTTTAGTTTGATTTCTGACGAAGACATTTTTCCTTGCCTGGATTTTCACTATGATTGCACGGATCGGCCCGGACCCGTGCCCGGTGTGCGCGGTAGTCAGATACAGCTATTATTATTATTATTATTATTATTATTATTATTATTATTATTAGAAAACAACACCCCAGTACAGAGACCAATACAAAGTCTATTATACTTAGCCTAGGTTAATGTTTTCTGCTTCCCACCAACCGTCAGAAAGAGTGAAACGATTATATTGTACCAATTGCTAGGTTTGCTTCAAGAAAAGTTGGTTCATTGTGCCATGACAATTTTTCTCGATAGAATGTTTTTACATATTTATAAATCTACCATTCATCCGTGCTTTGAATATAAAGAATATATGAAAAATCCGCAATATTATCAGTCCTTTCCTAACATCTCGACTTTAGTCGTATTTCCACTGCTCTATCGTAGCTTCCCTCTCTTGGACTGTTCTTTAAATATTCATGGTAATTTTTCGGATGAACTTTATTCTTTCTTGGGTTTCGTTTTTAAATGTTGTTATTCCGCCCATCCAACAAATTCTACATACAAAAATTAGTTGGGACTTCATAGAGACTTCGAGATACTATACTTGCTGTATTAAGAATACTAAGTTAGAATAAGTTGTTTTGGTGTAAGGAATGCTATTGTATTTCTGGGTCAGTCACTGTGGCTAGTTAAGTTTAAGATAAGACGGATTGAAAAAAGGCCTTCCCTTATCCCTCCTTTTGGGATTGTGCCACATTTTTGTATTACTCAAAATAAATATTGCTTTCCTCTATGAAAATACTCACTGTAAATCGACATTTGGGTCTCATTTGTTATTTATTCCCTTCTCCACACAGACCAATTTTACATATGAACACTAATTAGGACTACATAGAGACTACGAGGTATTATGGTGGCTGTAGTAAGAATGGTAATTTATAATGTGCTGTTTTGCCTAAGGGATACTGTGATACGTTTTGGTCAGTAATTGTGGCTAGTTAAGTTTCAGAAAAGCCGTATTAAATGTGAGCTTTCCTTCAAAAGTTCAAATGTAATGTAAATAGACATCGTCTGTCTTAATTGCTGTTTCTTTACTGTTCTCTTTCCTTAATAGTATTTTTCTCATATTTCCCCTCAACCAGCAACATCTTACGTCATAGTGGCTTTATTGCCTTGCTTGGGAGTAAAATGATTATAAAAATATACTCATTATAACACTCAGTGTGATTAGAATATGCTAGGCACATGCATAATAACCAAATACGCGCAGTGTAGCTGCAGTTGCCATTTTCTTCTTCTTCTTCTTCTTCTTCTTCTTCTTCTTCTTCTTCTTATTCTTATTATTATTATTATTATTTACTAATTTTTCCAAATAGAAGACTGTTGTAGAGTAGCTAGCACGCATTCAACACTCTAACCGAGAGACTAGCTCATAGCCTGAAAGAGTCTACGAGTATGTATTTAAAGGATAGTTTTTAATAAGTTGCGGCAAGCAGATTATTATTTGTCGGTTATTCACCATTTAGACCCTCCTCTCTTTTGCTTGTAAGTTTGTCTTGTTAATTGTTTGTAACTTATTGTTCTGTATTTTTTGTACATATCAGTTAGCACCGGGTACTGCGTTGAATAAATATATTGGCGACGACGGATTTGAGAAATCACAACGGAAACAATAGATTGGTGACTATAAATTACGTCAAATAAATATAAATCGCAGCTGTAGCTAAAATATCTACGATATCAACAAAGGACGAACGAACACGCAGAAACATTCACTGGAAGCATTAATTAACAAGGGCTACTCACTTATGTAGATGATTTTAAAAATTGCATGCTAGTATTTTTTAAGCAACATGAAATTTTACACAAACGGGAATGACAAGAAAACTTAGAAAGTCGCAGAAAGAACTCGAACGACGAAAAAAAAAAAAAGGTTTTCAAAATTACTGGAAACTTTCTCAAGAAGAGAAAAGGATCCAGGCAGCTCTAATACTTTTTCTCGGGATTCTGTAATCAACTCAGTTGATGAATTTTTTCTACAAACCAGACGAAGATGTTACATTCGCGTTGTATTTACGAAAATACGAAGAAATATTTCAAAAACACTTTGCAACATTAAAAGCAAAATTTGAATTAAAAGAGAATGCGACATCAGGATTTCGATCAAAAAGGCAAGTACATTTTGCGGCATTGAAGAATATTGACAAGTTGGAGAACTTGAAGATAATCGAAAAAAAACGATTGTAGTTCCTGGGCAAGCCTGAACGTATATGTAAAAATGAAAAACGAAAAGGGTTTGTGCAGATTATTCGACAAACTGATTATTCTCTCCCATCGGTAGACGAAATTAAATAAATGTCGCATATTTTCAAAGTTGGATTTATCGAAGGCTTATCTGCAAATACCAGTCGATGTAAAATGCGCTGAAATACTATCAACACGCACAAAGGGCTCTACAAGTTTAAATAATTTTCGAATAAAAGTAACTCCAGCAATATTCCAGCATGTGATGGACGCCATGCTCCGTGGGCTAGATTTTGCAACTGCATATTTAGACGATATATTAAAGAAAATTAGAACCCAGCAACAACATGCAAGACATGTAAATGAACTTTTCAAAAAATAAAAAATGTTTGAATTTAAGCTGTGTATCAAAAAATACTAATTTTTCTTAACAGAAATCAAGTATTTGGAACAGATTATGGACGAAAAGGGTGGGAGGCCTGATCTTAGCCGTGCTAACGCAATAATGAACATACCCGCTCAAACAAATGTATCGTCCCTACAATTATTTTTAGGTCTAGCAAATTATTACAAAAATTACATTCCAAATATGCACATATTACGAGCACTATTAAACAAACAGCTTGCAAAAACGTAAAGTGGAACTGGTCGGTCGATTGTCAAAAGGCTTTCGAGAACTTAAAAACAACATTAACGTCGGACTTAACACCCACACATTACGACCCTAATAAGGAGATTTATGTTGCAAGCGGTGCTAATAATCTGGGTTTAGGGACCGTTTTCTTATACAAAGACAAAAGATGGTCAGTTAAAGACCGTACATCATGTTTCTAGGCTTTCGGTAGAAACTATTTACAAATTGAAAATGAGGGGTTAGATCTGATATTTGTTGTTAAGAAATTCCACTAATATATACATAGAAGACAGTTCGCTCTCCAAACTGACCACCACCTAATACTGTCTATATTCGGCTAAAACAATGAATTCCTACAATTACCAGCCACGTTGGAAGAAATAAGGTCCAAAGCAAAACTTAATTAATTCATTACAGAATAAAAGAATGAGATAATAGACCAGAAGAAAAATTAACGGGATATTATATATATATATATATATATATATATATATATATATATATATATATATAGGTGAATATCTATCTATATGAATATGTCTGCTCTATCACTGATAGACCTTTCTCTCTTTTGCTTTTGTTAATTGTTTGTAGCTTACGTAGTTGAGATATATATATATATATATATATATATATATATATATTAAATACACAAGGACATGAGATTAAAGATGATGATGTGTACAAGATTTTCCTTTTTTTTGTCTGTGAGGAAAGGTGTTGTAGGGTGGAACGTGGAAAGAAAGATTATTAATTGATTAGGAAAATGAACAGCTTGAGACACAAAGTACAAATTAGAGATGTCAAAATTAATCAGAGACAGACATTTAAACACCTAGGAAGTGTTGTAATATGGAGATAAAAAATTTGGACTCATAGAAAACAGAGTGAAAAATTTCGCTACGTAGGTTCTGCGTTGTTTCCTCTGTCTCTCTTACCTTCAATCTGTCCTGTGAGTATAAAATTTTCCAAAACCCTTTTCCTCATAATGTACCTTAGAAATTTCGACTGTCTCCTCCTGATTAAAATAATGTAGGTTATAATAATAATAATAATAATAATAATAATAATCATGCATTTCTGCATAAGGCCTCCTCAAATGTTTTCCTCTTTTGAAAACTAATACACACCCTTTTGAAAACTAATATACGAACAAAATTCGAACTAGTGAGACTTTCTTTTCTTGACTGACTTTATCAGATATTCAATAATAATAATAATAATAATAATAATAATAAACTTAAACTGGACTCTAAACGACATCAGGCGAATGGATGCTAAAACAAGAAAGCTTCTTTCTAAGCATAAGATGCATCATCCAAAGGTTGATGTAGATCGTCTATACATACCACGTAAAGAAGGTGGAAGAGGTCTTATTCAGCTGGAATTGTCATACAAGACAACAACTATTGGCTTACTAACATACATAGAAACAACAAAGGATTGGATGTTACAATTAGTAAGGCAACATGAAGAAAGAAAGAAAAAATATTCAATAATAAAAGAAGGCAGTAAATTCAAACAAGATTTACAGTTAGTAGATTCTGTAGAAAAGCAGAACGGAAGCCAAGAGCCGACTATTGCGGCAAAGAATATGAAAATGAAAGCCAAAGACAAATCTCTTGAACAGATGAAACAGCGCTGGCAAGACAAACCTCTGCATGGCCAATATCCAGTACGTGCCAATAAATCCAATGTTGACAAAGTTAATACTCATCGATGGTTACGTGCATCTGGATTAAAGTCCGAAACTGAAGGCTTTATTCTTGCAGCACAAGACCAAAGTCTTTTCACGAGAAACTTTCAGGCAAATATTATGCATAATAATATGGATCCAAAATGCAGGTTCTGTGATAAACACCAAGAAACAATAGACCACCTAATCTCAGGCTGTTCTGTGCTTGCCCCAAATGAATATAAAAATCGCCACGATAGAGTTGGGCAATATTTACATTGGGCAATATGCAAACATTATGGAAAAGCTGTAGGCAAACACTGGTATGAACATCACCCAGCACCGGTTACAGAAATAGAAGATGTAACCATTCTATGGGATTACACCATCTACACAGACAGAAAAATTGAAGCAAACAGGCCAGACATTATTGTTAAAAACCAAAAGGAGAAAACTTGTCTATTAATTGATATGGCTTGTCCAGCGGATTGTAACATAGCAATCAAGGAATTTGAAAAACTGTCAAAATATAAATACCTGGAAATTGAAATAGAAAAAATGTGGAAATTGAAAACAAGAGTTGTGCCAGTGATAGTAGGTGCACTTGGAATGATAAAAAATGGAACAAAACAACACATTGAAAGAATCCCTGGAAACCCCAGCTTAAGAGATATACAAAAAATTGTCTTATTAAGTACAGCCCACACACTAAGGAAAACTTTATCTATGTAATGCTGGAGATAATAAGGAAGATAGAAAAACATGAAATGGAGCCATAACAACACGCCACTACCTGCCTTAGGTCTCCCTGCAGACTTGGTTGGTAGTGTGACCAAAGCAGAAATCGAAATATGATGAAAAATGACATAATAATAATAATCATGCATTTCTGCATAAGGCCTCCTCAAATGTTTTCCTCTTTTGAAAACTAATACACACCCTTTTGAAAACTAATATACGAACAAAATTCGAACTAGTGAGACTTTCTTTTCTTGACTGACTTTATCAGATATTCAATAATAATAATAATAATAATAATAATAATAATCCATTTTTGCATAAATCTTCCTCAAACTTTAATCTCTTTTTACCTTATCTATCATGCTGACTAATGGTGGATTTTAAATTTTATATACACGCTAATGCTATCATGACTCGAAAGAGACATGACTAACTGGGCAGAAGATTTTCCCGCTTGCCACTACTTTCTGCATGTTAATTATAGTTTTTTTAATCGTTTCACCTCAAGCAAAGTGGTATCGCCACTGATGCGCAGGGGGATACATAAGATTAAAAGTTTAGTCAGGAGGAGAGTGAAAAGAAAGACTAACCAGTTACAGGAGGTGCCTAGAGAAAGGGCAAGAGAAGGATGGGAACACAGGTACGAAGACAGTTGCAAAGGTAGAGAGATAGGAGAAGAACAAGATATACGGGGTGATGTAGAAAGGACTAAACTCAAGTGGATAAAAGATGGGAATGGACATTGCATTTAAATTCTTGGAGGTTGTAGCCTTCTGCAAATGGTTGTATACTGAAAATGGTTGTATACTGAAAAAGGTTGTTTACTTCTGAAAATGATTGAAAATATCAAAATATAGATCGTTGTGCAGTGATATATATATATATATATATCTTAATAAGGAATGTGACCAAGTAGATCCCATTTAATCTTTTGTTTTTTTAATGTTTTTTTTTTATCTTTACGGGTTCTTTGCATATCTCCTCTGAATATTTTTTTCGGGGAGATATCTCTTGATATGTATATATACATACATGACCACTGACAATTCCTTTCTCTCTTTCTCTCTCTTCTCTCGCTCTCTCTCTCTCTCTCTCTATATATATATATATATATATATATCTCTAGATAGATAGATAGATAGATATGAATAGACTAAGATAGATAGATAGATATGAATAGACTAAGATAGATAGATAGATAGATAGATAGATAGATAGATATGAATAGACTAAGATAGATAGATAGATAGGTCGATAGATAATAGATATGAATAGACTAAGATAGATAGATAGATAGATAGATAGATAGATAGATAGATAGATAGATAGATAGATAGATAGATAGATACCCACCGACAGTATAAGTTTCTTTAACTGGGTGCAGTTTATTTTCTAATATTAAATACTCAATATTTAATACTCAATATTCTTTATCGACCGCCAAGATTTCTAATCGTCCATCATTTTTTTTTTTTTGTTCAGTTATTCATTGCACATCCAACAGTTGAAATCGCCCACCGGTGGTAGATATCGCCTAGGTTGGGAAACCCTGCTAAATAGTTTTGAACCTGAAAAGAAAACATCATGCTTACATAAGACCACAAGCATTTTTGAAATCAAATACCCGCCCTTTTGAAAACTAATAAACGAACAAACTTCGAACTAATGAGACTTTCTCTTCTTGATTGACCTTATCACATATTCGATAATAATAATAGTAATAATATTCATCCATTTCTGCATAAAACTTCCTCAAACCTTTATCACTTTTACCTCATCTACCATGCTGACTAATAGTGGAGTTTAAATTTTAGATAACCCCAAAAAATGAACCCCCTACACTAACGTGTTAAATAATTTCATCTTCCTAGTGTTAATTAAATCAATGGAGGTACGACACTTCTTCTTCTTCTATGTGCCATGTCTCTTCAGGATGTGGCGATCATGGCTCTTCACAATTTCTTGTCCTTTGTATCACTTATAAATTTTGTCGATCTCTCCTAAATCCTGTTCCGGTATCCATTCACTAAAGTTCGGTACGTAAGTTCTGCGTTGTTTCTGCTGTCCTGCTTATCTTCAATCTGTCCTGTGAGTATCAAACATTCCAAACCTCTTCCTCATAATGTGCCCTAGAAGTTTCAATGTCTTCTCTTGATATGTATATATACATACATGACCACTGACAATTCCTTTCTCTCTTTCTCTCTCTTCTCTCGCTTTCTCTCTCTCTCTCTCTCTCTCTCTCTCTCTCTCTCTAGATAGATAGATAGATAGATAGATAGATAGATATGAATAAACTAAGATAGATAGATATGAATAGACTAAGATAGATAGATAGATAGATAGATAGATAGATAGATAGATAGATACCCACCGACAGTATAAGTTTCTTTAACTGGGTGCAGCAATGAACAAACAAATACAACCGGTATTTGTCTATATTTCTGAGATGAGGTAGTATTTACACTATTTACATTATTCGGACTATTGTCAACATCTTTGTTGCCATTTGTACAACGTTTAGGCCGTTGTATGCTCCGGCCTTCTTCTTGTAATATAGGATTCTGTTCGAAATTCCTAGCATCTGAAGAAGGCCTGAGCGTACAACGGCCGAAACGTCGTACAAATGGCAACAAAGATAGGATAATAGTCCGAATAATGTAAATACTGTAAGTTTAACCGGTTATTTCTCGGCTTGTCCCACATTAAAATTCATGATTTATTTTCTAATATTAAATATTAAGTTTAATTTTATAAAAGCAAAGAACAGTTATTTGCATATTTTCTAAGATTTTCATCTCATCAAAACAAATATTATTTACAACCATTTGTTTTCATTTCCTTCCATTTTCGTTTTCTTTATTTTGTAATCAATGGCTACTGGCGAAGCCTTTATTATATAAATGCTAAAATTGGCCTGAAAGGCGTAAGGTATCTGAAAATGATAAGTTTCCCCGAGCTTGCCACTTTCTCCACTTATTGTCCTATTCTCTGTCGAGAAGACCTGCTATAATAACAACAGCATCACTACGACTGTTCCTTTGTCTACTTCATCATCTTTGCCCTGATAATTGTTGTCCCATCACAAAGCAAACGTGGCTGTCAGAGACAAACCCGCAGTTGGTAATGTTTTTTTTTTTTGTTTTTTTTTTTGGCAGTTGTCCTAATCGGATTCCATTGGCAATAAATATATTCATGGGTTTGCCTTGTGGCTGGTAGAGTTGAGTATCTCTTACCAGCTCTTGTGCTCGGTTTTGGAGTCCCGTTAAAAACCAAGATTTCGAATGTTGATTTTTTCATGATTGACACGCTCTTTCCACTTAGTAGGTTGACGCATCACAATCTACCTTATGCAGTTTTGCACTTTTTTTTTTCATTCTAATTTTTAGTATTTATTGCCAAATGAATAATTGTAAATGAAAATAGAATGGTTATTTTGTTAATACTGCACAATAACATGTGCATCAAATGAATTTATAAATATTTAATAATCACCTATATTGCAGTTTCATCAATGAAAGAATGAAGAAAATTTAGAGTGATTTGGACGAGTTCATCTTAGCTTCCTTGCCTTGTAAAATTTTGCAAAGTAATAATAAGAAAAGAGATATTTTATTTTCATTTAAAATTATCCACTTAAATAATCCATCTTAGTATTTTTCCTAAGCTAGCATTTCTCGCGATTAAAGAAGAAAGAAATTGAGTGACTTTAAAAATAAAAAGCCTGAAGATTGATTCGATGACGTTTGTATTGCCGTTCTTCTAAGGTTTATTTCCTGTAATTGGCTAACATGTAACCTTCACATTCCTGAATCGCTCAGTAAGGTCTCTGAGTATCTGTTCCAGTTCCTCCCATTACCGCTTGCATATATCGTGAAAGGGATTGGCAAAGTTCAAATTCTTTTTACTTTTTTTATTAACTAGAAGTAAAGCCAGGCGTTGCTCGGGTGTAATGAAAGCTTTAAAACTAATCCATGGTCCTGGAGCTCAGACTCTTTGGACGTTGGTACGAAAGACTAAAAAAGCAATAGTTGTTTGCAGTTAAAGCGAAACCTTAGACTGAAAGAAAAATGAATGGATGTAAATCAAATTTTGATTTCCTGCTATCGATATGGAATGTTTTTTTCGTCATAAACTGAATTTTGAAGGCTAAATATATCCTCTGAGTAAGTGGTATCATGGCTGAGACTAAGAACTACAATTATACCTAATTAGAGCCAAACCCGAAGCAAAAACTAAAATAAAAGGGCTGAAAAAATACAGACATACAAGCAGATAAACACACACACACACACACACACACACGCACATACACACACACACACATCTTGCCTTTTATATATATATATATATATACTATCGATTTTCTGCATTATTGTAAGAACTGCAACCTTAAAACTTCTGAATATCGTTTCTTATGTCTTTGTCTATGAGTGTATCAAATTTGATTAAAATCGGACCACTCCTTCTATAACCCGATTTTTTCGATTATCGATTTTCGATATTTATCGGGGATACCTCGACACAAAACCTAGCTAAGAACACTCGCAGACGCTTATCGTGCAACTGTGTAAATTTTCAAGAAAATCGCTTCAGCCGTTTCGGAATCTATAATTAACGGACACAAACACGGACACACACACGGACACACTCACTCACACACAGAGACAAAGTTCCATTTATAAATAAGTTTAGATTAGTTATGAAAATAAAGATGACGATAGCAGTCCGAACGATGTCGGCTCTCAGAAATAAAAATATTAATGATATGTATATGTGAAAATGGATGTGCGTTGTGGTTCAGTGGATATCGGCTCGGAACGAGAAATCGAGGGGCCGAGTTCGAATTCCAGTTGAATTCCTTGCATTCACTTACGCGCAAATACCCTTGGGAAAGGTAATAATCCGTCTCTTCCTTCCAGTTATGGGTTAAATAACAGGACTGATTAGGTTCTATAGCCTTGGCTGGCAACCAGTCTACCGCAGAAAGCAATGGCAACCTACTGCGGGATAATCTTCTGCCCAGTCAGTCATGTCTCTTTCGAGACATGATCGCCCAAGCGTGTTTCACGTATGGCACTTAATTGACTGATATGTGAAAAGGATGCTATTTGGTGCTAGGTTCTCCTTAATTCAATTCTCCTTGATTGCACTCTTTCAAATGGCCTCTAATGAAATGGCTACATTGAATCTATAGTTGTATCTACGGCTAGGAAAAAGCAGCTATAGATTCATTGTGTCGAGCCAGGAAGTTTCTCTTCTCAGAATCCATTTTGCACATTTCTAAATCTACCATTCGTCTCTGCACTGAATACTGTTGTCATATCTAGTTGGGTGCTCCTGCTGTTCATCTTGAGATTTCCGAAAATTCCAAAGGAGTATCTGCAATATATTTGATCCTAACTTAGCAGCCCGCCTTCAGTCACTTTCTCACCGACGTGATGTGGCTTCTCTCTGTCTTTTTTACCAGTATTTAATGGCAACTGTTTTAACGAGCTTTTTTCCCCGACCACATGTATTTACTCGTGCTACTAGATTGGCATTAAGGCCCCATTCTTTTACCGTCTAACTAGTTAAATGGAACGCCCTTTTCTACTCAAACAGTTTTTTCTCGCACTTTCTCCCGTTTGTGAAACTCACTTCTCTTTGCATTCTTCTACTCAAACGGTTTCTTTTTTTCTCATTTTCTGGCGTTTGTGAAACCCACTTCCATTTGAATCCTTCCCTGTTAGTCTCATTCTCTAAAAGCTTAAATACAATGTTTAATTGGAGTAGATAGACTAAACTATCGCCCGGATCACACTCCACCCACGTCTATTGAACGGGTGAAGATGCTCATCCCTTGTTCCCTGTTTAGGATGTGGTTTCTGGCTTTCTCTTTTCCAATTTTTTCACACCTATGTAGCCCCCTGCACATCAGTGGCGTTACCGCCTTGCTCGGGGTGATATGATTAAAAAAAAATGTCAATTGCCATCTTTTATCTACTTGATTCCCATCCATCTCTTATCTTTTCTTCGACATCTCAATAGCTACAATCTCCAAAAGTTTAAACGCAACGCCAATTGCCATCTTTTATCTACTTGATTCCCATCCATCTCTTATCTTTTCTTCGACATCCCAATAGCTACAATCTCCAAAAGTTTAAACGCAACGCCAATTGCCATCTTTTATCTACTTGATTCCCATCCATCTTTTATATTTTCTTCGACATCCTCTGTACTTTTTTATTCTCTCGCTGCAGCCCCATACGAACCAGTGGCGGTCCTATCTTGCTTGGAGTGAAATGATTATAAAAACAATCTTCTGTCTTCCTGAAAGCAGTTCTTTTATTGTCCTTTTTCCTCGCTAAAGTCTTCTCTGTCACTTCCACTCCCAGTAACCAATTGTGGCTTATAAATATTTTTCTTGTCTTCCTGAATTCTGCCCTGTTATTACCCTTTCTCCTCAATAAAGTTTTATCATTCACTTTCATTCCCAGTGACTTTTTTTAATCATTTCACCCCGAGCAAGGCAGAAATGCCACTGATGTGCAGGGGGCTACATAACTGTAAAAAGATTAATTAGAAAAGATTGAGGACTACAATCTAATTAGAAAGGAGCAATAGAAAGCTGAGAAAGCAGGTGCGATGACAGATACATAGGTGTAGAGAAAGGAAAGGTTATACGGGGGTGGGGAGAGAGCTAGAGTCCAGTGGTTAGTAGATGAGTATTGACTTTGCATTTAAATTTCTGGAGGTTGTAGCCGTCAGGAAAGCAAGAATATGGGAGCGAGTTCTACAGGCGGGAAGTGCGAGAGAAGAAGCTGCAGGAATAGAATTGTCGTCTGCATTTGGCTAACCTGACTGTGAATGGGTGGGACCCAGTTGTCAGTCTGGTTGCACGAGTAAACACCTGTTGAGGAGGCACCAGTGACTTAAGTTCGTCCGAGCAGAAACCATGAAAGTATTTATAGAACAAATGGAGGCCACATTTCGACGGTGGGGAAGTGGCTGCAGTTGAGCCGCCAGATCAGTACCTATCACATTACAAACTCACCTTTGGAGCCTGTCAAGAACATTGAGGAGAACGGCAGGGGCGCCTGACCATAAATGGCAGCAGTACTCCATGCACGGACGGATGGTTGATTTGTATATATGCAGGATGGATTCAGGCGGAAAAAACATCCTGGATCGACATAGTGACCCAAACTTCTTAGCAGTAGATTTTGCTATGGATTCAATATAGTGGTTCCATTTGAGGTCTGAGGACAGGGTATCTTAAAAAGATCTTTTATATAACAACTAGCAGTATAGCCCGGCGTTGCTCTGGTGTAATGAAAGCTTTAAAACTAATCCATAGTCCTGGAGCTCAAACTCAGCCTAAAGAATATTTGTATGAATTTTGGTGAGAATCGGATAAAAATTGTGGATTTGTATAAAAGACATACAGACAGATAAACAGACACGCACACAAACAACTTGCCTTTTATATATATATCATCGATTTTCTGCACTACTGTAAGAACTGCAACCTTGAAACTTCTGAATATCGTTTCTTATGTCTTTGTCTATGAGTGTATCAAATTTGATTAAAATCGGACCATTCCTTCTATAACCCGATTTTTTTTATTATCGATTTTTGATATTTATCGGGGGTACCTCGACACAAAACCTAGCTAAGAACACTTGTAGACGGTTATAGTACAACTGGGTAAATTTTCAAGAAAATCGGTTCAGCCGTTTCGGATTCTATAGTTAACGGACACATACACACAGACACATACACACACACAGACAAATTTCCATTTATGAATAAGTCTTAAAACTTCACGGTGCTGAAATTCACCGTTGAAAATATTGCAGATATGCGTTAAAAAAAAAACTGAACGAGGGAATGTGCTTTAAGTGTGTCCGAAGTGATCAAAGCATGCCACATCAGGGTTGAGAAAAAAAGATATGCTGTTCTGCAGGAGGATGCTGAGGATGCCATGGAACATGTAATCAATGGCGACGAAATTTTAGAGAAAAGGGAAACAAAATGTACACATCAGAAAGCGACAGTTTGAAATGGACATTTTCTCACTTTTTCTCACTTTCTTTCCCCTCTGTACATTTTCTCACTTTTTCCTCTCTGTTAAGCCCAGATGTCACGTGACCGATGACTGTATATGCTTATACTTTACTTCCTACCTAAATTTGGGGTCTATTTATCCTTGAGTCGTCTTTCATTGGCTACTTTTCTTATGTTTCTTTATTTCTTTCTCTCTTGTTTTCCTCTTTGTTTTTTATTTCCTCTGTGTGTTTTCTTCTCTTTTTCATTTTTTGGTTTCTCTTTTTGTTTTCTCATCTTTCCTATCCTCTTTACCGCGTACGAAAAATTTTGCCAATAAAAGAAAGTGAATTTTCATCAATTGTCTTTTAAAAAATAACGTTTATTACCATCATTACTAACTACCTGATAAGACATTGTTCTTTCAATGTCGAAACAAAATGTACAATTTTGTAGCAGATTGTAGTTTGTACATGTTCTAAAGTGTAATTTATAATAAATATTCATTGCTCTATTTCTGTGTTGAGCAGTTTTAAATTAATGTTTTCAACGTTGTAAATATTTTTTGTTCCTTATTCATTTATATATATATATATATATATATAACTTTTCCCGTACACCCAATGGTGTTTAGAGCAGCGTTTTTACTGTTTCCGTAACAAGCTGTTTTTTATGAAGCAGGGTTGTTAGCTCTGCGCACAACCTCCAAACTTGGAAGAAGGTGATTTTCTAAGCGTAACTTAGGCGTAACACACGGCCGAAAGTAAGTGTTACCCAGTGAGGATCGAACTCACTACTCAGTTATAATGATTCTAGCGAGACGAGCTTGCTAACCATTCCACCACGCGAGGTGGCCATGTACATATACTAGAATTTTAGTCAACAACAGAATAATCCTTACTCATACACACAGTAAAAAGAACCTCCAGATATTGGAGGCCATCTACATTAAATCCAAACAACCCTCACTTAATAAAATCACGTTTAAATCTGGTCATAACATATTAAATTGCATTTAAATATATGATTCTGTTAACATTTCTAGCTCTCACGCGGTGTGACGTCATAGAACCGCATTACAGATTTGCGTATTGCGTTTGCTATTTTTGGTAACTGTTATCGTTGCTTAGCAAAGTTTTATGTTAACAGAAGATAAAATCGTCGCTAATGTTGGGTGTTTTTACGTTAACGTCCTTGTAACCTCTCTGAAGAGCTGAAAGATTATAACTAACTTAATAAAAAATTATCCAAGAGAAGAATTTTTGTCTTTATTTTCATCTGAAATTAAAGCCAAAATACGATGTTTAGAACGGCTCATGATTAAACATAATAGACATTCATTGTCACTTATATTTAATAATATATATATCAGCAAGCAGTGTGGGTATAGAAGAATCCAAAGGAGTATCCTGTACATACAGTGGTAGGATAACTCTCTAAGAGAGCTCTAAATATATATGCATATATTTTCTCTTTTAAGAGAGCGACCGTTATTTTTATTCGTTTTGATTTTGAGGACTTTGTGATTCTCATTCGTGTAAAATCCTTTGTAAAATAAAAACGGAAGCTGATGATGGTTCGCCTGAAATAGGCGTACACTTCCAATTTACCATGAAATAACGTATCTGCCTTAATTTTTCCTATATATATATATATATATATATATATATATATATATATATATACGTCTTTGTATCAGGTGACTGATAAACGTTAGCGTTGCACGTTGTTGTAAAGTTTTTTGCGTTTTGATTTATCGGATTCATTTTAATGTAAAAAATATTACGACACCTTAAAAAATTATGACATACTTAACGGTATTTTTTTTCTTCCTTTTTTTTTACCCCTGAAAGATGACGCATGTGAGTCGAAACTTAACACAAAGACTTGATTTCGGATTTTATTTTGTTTTTGTTTTTTTTGCATCTGCTGCAGACAAGGGTGTGGAAGGTGATTTGTAGTTTGGAAAAGACAAGGAATAAATTCAAAAGACGCAGAATGCCTGTCCTAATGATAACACACACACACACACACACACACACACACACACACACACACACACACATCTATCTATCTATCTATATATATATATATAGAGAGAGAGAGAGAAACAGAGGGAACAGACAGAGAGAAATAGAGAGTTAAAGAAGGAGGGAAAGAAAGAGTGAGAGAAAGAGTGAGAGTCTCGTTAGAATAATATATATTAGTCCTGCTAAAATCTTCTAACTGGAGAGGCACTAAACAAATTCGATGAGAAAGCACATACTTGTCATACTGTGAGTTATTCATTCACTTACTAAATTTTATTTTTCTTTGAAATACAGCTTTAATAGAAATATATCGGCATCTCTTGGTACATTTCACAATAGATGAACCTTAAAACCACAAAGACATGTCTATTACAAAAATAGATATAAACAAGCTGAAATAGATAGATAGATAGATAGATAGATAGATAGATAGATAGATAGATAGATAGATAGATATAAAAACAATTGAAATAAAATAGATGAATAAATTTCTACACCTACAGTTTTTTTTTATATATTTCTTTCTTGATAAACTATGAAATGCAAATTCCGTTTAAAGTCAAGAGTGTTTTGTATTTTCTTTTTTACTTGTCTGTTTTCTAAATTCGTTTACCTCTACGGGACATAGACGATCACGACTCTCCACATTATCGTTTCTTTATTATCCGTGAATTATCGGAACATGTTATGAAAGATAATGGAGTAAGTTTCCCGTCGATTTCTCCACGATTTTTGCATTTAGAGTTTTCCTTTTTTTCACCTGGTTGCCATCCAAGGGTTGTAAGACCAGTTCACTCTACTATTTAATCCATAGCTAGGAGGTTGAAAAGAGATGGATCTATTTAGATGCTATTACCTAGGGAAATTAGTGCAAAAATGAATTTAGTAATCTAGGCCAGAATTTGAACCTGTCTCGCTAACTTCACTCTCCGCGCCAATAACCATCACCTGGTTGCCATCCAAGGGTTGTAAGACCAGTTCACTCTACTATTTAATCCATAGCTAGGAGGTTGAAAAGAGATGGATCTATTTAGATGCTATTACCTAGGGAAATTAGTGCAAAAATGAATTTAGTAATCTAGGCCAGAATTTGAACCTGTCTCGCTAACTTCACTCTCCGCGCCAATAACCATCACGCTACCCACCTATCAATTCGTACCTCTTCTTCACTCATGGAATTACAATCTTCCACCTACACGCATCACTGTCCTGTTATCCGTCTTCCTGTTGTTTGTCCTTTCACTTACCGGTTGTTGCACTCAGCACTCGATAACATTAAGCCCACCGTCGTTTGTTACTACCGTACGCCATAAATACTTCAATTAATGTCGTGTCATCGAACCGTGAGGCCGACATTCTAGCACCGCGTGGCCGAGCGCCTGACAGACACTCCTGTCCAAGATGGCACGACCTTCGATTGACTATCTTTGACCTACTGTCCGTCTGTCCTCCCATCGAAAACGGAAAACCTGTCAACGGCCGTGCCGACGGGCGAGGAATTGGCGTTGTAATGGCCTTTCATCGCATTTAGTCAGCATCGTTGGGTAAGCCGTGTCACCAATGGCTTCCAGTTAGAGAAGCCATTCAGGTAATTTGCTCGGTCCGGCTTTCTGTGATAAAAGAGCGCAAATCACTTACAATAACTAGTGTTTCTAAGCGTTCACTCATCTAAGTAGCGATCAAATTGAATACTGCTTAACTCCGTTGATCAAGACAGAATATGTTTATTTTTTGTACTTACAAATCTTAGCTAAATTTGATAAAAGACCATAAGACACAGTAAGTAAAATATTATGTTGATTAATTTTATTTATTTTTTATCAATATTATTAACCAAACAATAAATTAAAACGATAATTTTTTAATCATTTCAACTCATGCAAATTAGAACTGCCACTTGTGCGCAAGGGGCTACAGTGAGATTTTAAAAAAAAGTAGTGTATAGACGTTGAAGAAAGGATAAAAGATGGATGGATTTCAGGGAGATAGAAGATGGCATTTGACGTTGCATTTAAACTTTTGGAAGTTGTAGCTATCAGTAAAACAAGTAAACAGAAGAGAGTTTCACAGGCGAGAAGTGCGAGAAAAGAAACTGTTAAAGCAGAAGAGCGGATTACATTTAACTATTTCAACGGTAAAAGGGTGAGACCTAGAGGCCAATCTAGTAACACGCGTAATTTCATTGGATCGGGTTACCAGGAAAAAATGCTCACGAAGCAATTCCCATAAAAAATATTTCGAGAAAAGACAGAGGGAAACCATATCACGTCGGAAATCGAAATGAAACGCCAAGACCGGTAACACTGCAGATTTTGTCGAGAACCTCGAGATGTATAGCAGGAGCACCCGACCAAATATGGCAACAGTATTCAATGCACGATGGATAAATGATTTATAGATTTTTCTAGCCCGACCCATTTTTGAGACGACAGACGGAATCAGCATAAGAATTAATCAGATTACAGACGTTCCTTCAGATTTTGTCAAGAACCTCGATTATTAAATATTCAACAAGTACAGGACCGCTTATATTGTAGATCCTCCTTTGGATTATATCAAGAACCTTCGAGATGAATAGCAGATGCACCCGACCAGATATGGCAACAGTATTTAATGCACAGACGAATGGTAGATTTATAAATGCGCCAAATGAATTCTGACGAGAAAAACTTTCTGGTCCGATACAGTGACCCAACTATCCTAGCAGACAGCTTTTCTATATCATTTAAGTAAAACATCACAGGTTTTGACGTGAAAATGTTTCCAGCGAACCTCTTCAAGAGAAAGTTGTGCCTTCCAGATGTTTTGCAGCGTTAAAAAAGTAATAATCGATTGGTGCAAGATCAGATGAATATTAGGTGGTAATGTAGAACAAATCCACCGTGTTCCAAAGTTTCTTCCTGTAATTCTTTCTGGATGAGTCCTAATGTTGTCATAGAGGAGGACATCTTTTTTTCTTTAACACACTGTATATGCAGCCACTTACAATCGGTTCCCCAAAATGGAAATTACTTCTAAAGCAACATAATCTATCTATCTATCTATCTATCTATCTATCTATCTATCTATCTATCTATGCCTGTTCATATCTATCTATCTATCTATCTATCTATCTATCTATCTATCATCTATCTATCTATCTATGCCTATTCTATCTATCTATCTATCTATCTATCTATCTATCTATCTATGCCTGTTCATATCTATCTATCTATCTATCTATCTATCTATCTATGCCTGTTCTATCTATCTATTCTATCTATCTATCTATCTATCTATGCCTGTTCATATCTATCTATCTATCTATCTATCTATGCCTGTTCATATCTATCTATCTATCTATCTATCTATCCTATCTATCTATCTATCTATCTATCTATCCTATTCTATCTATCTATCTATCTATCTATCTATCTATCTATCTATCTATCTATCTATCTATCTATCCTGTTCTATCTATCTATCTATCTATCATATCTATCTATCTATCTATCTATCTATCTATCTATGCCTGTTCTATCTATCTATCTATCTATCTATCTATCTATCTATCTATCTATCTATCTATCTATGCCTGTTCATATCTATCTATCTATCTATCTATCTATCTATCTATCTATCTATCTATCTATGCCTGTTCATATCTATCTATCTATCTATCTATCTATCTATCTATCTATGCCTGTTCTATCTATCTATCTATCTATCTATCTATCTATCTATCTATCTATCTATCTATCTATCTATCTATCTATCTATGTTATACCTGTTCATATCTATCTATCTATCTATCTATCTATCTATCTATCTATCTATGCCTGTTCATATCTATCTATCTATCTATCTATCTATCTATCTATCTATCTATCTATCTATCTATGCCTGTTCATATCTATCTATCTATCTATCTATCTATCTATCTATCTATCTATCTATCAGTGCGTTCATATTTCTATCTATCTATCTATCTATCTATCTATCTATCTATCTATCTATCTATCTATCTATTAGTGTACTCCATTTAAATGCCATATATAATTACTAGTTAGGATGATACATTCATCATTACGATTGGTTACTAAAAACGAAAATTACTTAGAACTCAACCTAATCTATCTATCTATCTATCTATCTATCTATCTATCTATCTATCTATCTATCTATTGTATCACCGAGGAGGCAGGATAATACGCAGAAGATGTGTGCTGAGTATCTACAGCACAATATCCGTGCTAAGGGATGTTAATACAAATAAGACAAAAACCAGAAGACAACACAACAAATAGTAAAAGAGAGGAGAGGTTAAGTCGTTAGAGTCGCAGATTATATTCGTCATTCACACTTTGAATTCTGGGATTTACCACCTTCCCAAGGTGAATGCAACACAAGGTCAATTAAAGTGAGGATTCCGAACCCTTAAGCTCAGCCAAAAATATCCTGTAGACCCAGCTTAAGGCTGGGTCGGGCTCTTGTCTATTCATGCCAGACATGAATATACTCTTCGCCGGAGCTTCGTCTGAGTTCCTCTGCGCTCAAAAACCGAGAGTTGACAAAGAGAGAGTTCGGATTACGTGCCAATGACACGCTGAATTCTGGGTTTTATCACTTTCCCACCAAGGCGGATGCGACACAAGGTCAGTTGAAGTGGGTATTTCGAACTTTTTGTCTCAGCCAAAAATATCCCGTAGACCCAGCTTAAGACTGGGTTGGGCTCTTTTCTATTCACTCCAGACGAGCCTCTACCCTTCGGTTGAGCCTCGTCTGTACCCTCTCCGCTTGGAAGCAGAGAGTTGACAAAGATAGAGTTCGGATTGTGCATCAATGAAACTCCGAATTCGAATGCTGACTGCTATTAGTCTTTATTTTTATAGCTACATTGGGCCACAGACCATTCCATTCTTGCGAGTGCTAGAAGAGTGTTAGCTGCTCTACAACACTATCTATCTATCTATCTATCTATCTATCTATCTATCTATCTATCTATTCTTCATTACAATTAATTCTCAAAAACATAAATTGCTTAAAATTTAAACTGATTTTTATGATAATTTATATTGTCATATTTTGTAATTAGACAGCTAGTCACTTCTATTAGTACAGTGCTAGACATGAGGTAATATTTTTTAATATCAAGATTGATCTAATTTAAAGCTCATAAGACGTCGAATTTGTGGTGCATTTTTTTCGAATAACTGATTTAAAGACAGAATAACACTGTTATTTTTCAAATTTAGTGGTAATTATAAACATATATATTGCGAAATCTCACGCCGAGGTTTTTATTCACAAAAACTCTGTGAACACACGCAAAAGTAAATATTTATAACCAATATCATTACAATTTATTATAATAACCAAGGACTTTCCAACAATAGGTCGTATGTGTAGATAAAAATTACGAATACAAAAGTAAACAAAAATTATTCAAAAAAGCTATTTAACATTGTTTCTTGTGGGATACCTAGCAATTTAGGAGAAACTCCGAACTCAGATCAATGGTCATCTTTTTGGCAAGACAGAATCACAAAGGGAAAAACCAAATTTAGACAAAATTTACTCAAAAATGCATTAGGCTACTTATCACTGTCTCTTCTGGAGCTCCTAGCAGCCTCGTAGAATCTGAAGGTTCTGGGAAACGCCAGTTGAGAAAAACAGATCCTGTCAACAAACCAGCAGAGGCAGTTTTACTCTGCTGCCGTACAGACTTTACTAAATAAATTCCCTATCATGATTATTATTTTAAAATAATATAAAAGACCGAAGCTTTTATTATGCTAACCAAGGATTTTTCAAGAATATTGTCGTATTTGTAAAGCAAAATTATCAATATAAAATTAAACGAAAATGACTAAAATTCACTGACCTATTTCTCACTGTTTCTCGCGATACTCCTAGGATTCCAGGGAACAGCGGTTGAGAAACACTGGTTTACGTTAAGATGACCTGGTGGTGTGAAGCCGTCTTTGACCTAGTTTTGAATTCAGAATATTCCTTAGACAAAAATTCTATCACCACAAGGTATTAAAGGCCAATCAGCCTTGCTATTTAATACATAGCTTAAGAGAAGAAATGTATTCATGCCTTTTCCGATAGTATTTGTGCGAAAGGTAAAGTAACGACATATATATATATATATATATATATATATATGTGTGTGTGTGTGTGTGTGTGTGTGTGTGTGTGTGTGTGTGTGTGTAAACTTGTCGTTATACTGCTTTCCAAAAACCTCCGAGTACATACGCGGAAGGAAAAAATGGTAATCAAAAGAGAATGAGCTAAGCACTTGAACATCAGTCAAAGTACGTAGCCCAAAGAAAAAAAAACACAGACGAGTAACCTAAAACAAAAAGCGCTCAATACGCTCTTCAGTTGGCTAATTTTCCCTGAAGATTCAATTTGATGAAACCTTGGTAGGTTCGTTGGCTCTATAGGTTAGTTATTTACTCTCTCTATATATATCCTATTTTCTGGTAACTGGATGGTAGAAATATATAGATGTTCAGGGTTGGTTCCTATTTGACAGATTTAAACACTGTTTAAATACATTAATTCAGAAATAAAATTTGATTCTAAAATAAAAGATTATTTCCCGAACAATATATTTTTTTTTAATCATTTCACCCCGAGCAAGGCGGAAACGCCACTGATGTGCAGGGGGCTACATAAATGTAAAAAGATTAATTAGAAAAGAGTGAGGAGTACAAACTAGTTAGAAAGGAACAATAGAAAGCTGAGAAAGCAGGTGCGATGACAGATACATAGGTGGAGAGAAAGGGAAGGTTATAGAGGGGAGGGGAGAGAGCTAGAGTCCAGTGGTTAGTAGATGAGTATTGACTTTGCATTTAAATTTCTGGGGGTTGTAGCCGTCAGGAATGCAAGAATATGGGAGCGAGTTCCACAGGCGGGAAGTGCGAGAGAAGAAGCTGCAGGAGTAGAATTGTCGTCTGCATTTGGCTAACCTGACTGCGAATGGGTGGGACCCAGTTGCCAGTCTGGTTGCACGAGTAAACACCTGTTGAGGAGTGACTTAATCAGTGACTTAAGCTCATCCGAGCAGAAGCCATGAAAGTATTTATAGAAGAGACAAAGGGAGGCCACATTTCGACGATGGGGAAGTGACTGCAGTCGAGTCGCCAGATCAGTACCTATCACATTACAAACTCTCCTTTGGAGCTTGTCAAGAACACTGAGGAGAACGGCAGGGGCGCCTGACCATAAATGGCAGCAGTACTCCATGCACGGACGGATGGTTGACTTGTATATATGCAGGATGGATTCAGGCGGAAAAAACATCCTGGATCGACACAGTGACCCAATCTTCTTAGCAGGAGATTTTGTTATGGATTCAATATAGTGGTTCCATTTGAGGTCTGAGAACAGGGTTAAGTCCGAGGAAGGTAAATTTTCGAGAGAAAAAGGAACATGACATGTGAAAAGTATTGTGGATCTTCGTCGCCAATTTGTTGTGGTGATATGGCGAAACTTTGCCGCCAAGTTGTAGTGACCGGTTTGTACCGAAAGACACGAAACAAGAAGTTATATTAGTATAACAAGAAACAAGATAGTCAAAAACGTTGTTAATAATAAGTAATATAGAAATAAGTAAGGCCGAAGGTGTTATTACGCTGCTTATTGCCTAATTATTAGCTGTGGTTAACTGCTGTTAACTGCCTTTGTTAACTACCTTCATTGACTCCCGTAAACTTGTTTTCGTTAACTGCTTTTGTTAACTGCGGTATTTAATTGCCTTCCCACTTAAGACAAAGTGTGGCTCAAGGCCTTTTTAATGTCAGTAATCTGGGCTATATAGCCCGGGCAAAAATTTCTGTCTAATTTTCCCAAGCAGAGACTTTACCCTTCGGCGAAGCCTGAACTGGGTCATTACTCTCCGCTTGAAGACAGAGAGTTTTTTTTTAATCGTATCACCCCGAGCAAAGCGGTAACGCCACTGATGTGCAGGGGGCTACGTAATGGTGAAAAGGTTGGAAAAGAGAAAGCCGGAAACCACATCCTAAACAGGGAACCTCTTAACCTGTTAAATAGTCGTGGGTGGAGTGTGAACCGGGCGATATACAGATCTATCTACTCCAATTGAAGAAAAAAAAAACAAAGTGAGAAGATTAGAAAAGAGAATGCCGAAAACCACATCCTAAACAGGGAACAAGGGATGAGCCTCTTAACCTGTTCAATAGACGTGGGTGGAGTGTGGACCGGGCGATACTGCTTTTGGGAAGTCACGCAGGTAATCACATATAATAAGAGGAAGAGTCTATTCCTCGTAGAAGGGCACCATAAAAATAGTTATGTCGATAGTTAATGACTAATACTTTTTAAAAAATGGTTATCACGGGTTAGGAAGACAACATCTTCCACTTAGGTGCAATTTTGAAATTTTGTGTTAGGTTTTAGTTAAGATTTTTTTAGGACATTATTTTCCGAACAACATAATACTATATTTTTAGAAGAATAAAGTTGATGAAATACAGAAATTGTTTATAAGTTAACGTAATATTTGTAGTAAAATAGTTTTCAATGCATTTTATAGGAAATTATTCCTAACAACAAATTCAATTTCAGTACATTTTTATAAAAAAAAAGTATTCTTAATGCAATTTTATAGTAAAATAAAGTCCCATGTATTTTATAGCAAAATTATTTCCAATACCTTTTCATAGTAAACTCAAGAGCAATTTATTCTATAATAAAATTAAATCCAATGTATTTTATCGTAAAATTATTTACAATGAATTTTATATTAAAATCAACTCTAATTTATTTTATAATAAAATTATTTCTGATGCATTTTTATAATAAATTCTATTCTTATAGATTTTATAACAAAACCAGTTCCAGTGCATTTCATAGTACAATTTTCTGTAGTATAAATAATGGTGAATACATAAATGTAGAAAACGTAATAGTATTTTATTTTTGAAGAACATACAAGCTGACAAAAATAAAAACGGAAGTTATTGATGACTCAACCTGATATTCATAAATTCTTACGTTCAAAGCACCAGGTACAGATTCATTTTTCTGTTATGTTTAAAGCGTCCAAAATATTTCGTACATATATATTTATATAGTGCTTTCCATTGTTCGAATATCTGGTCAGTACACGCCTCTACAATTCGACTTCATCTATCAAACTTATCAGCCATGTTTGTGCTGTTTTTTGTCTATCGAACTCTCTTTAGATATCAACATCCGGCCAATTACTGAAGACACTTATTTCCTCCATATTTTTTCTTAATGATGTGTTTTTCTTTTTCGTAGAATTCTTCATTCTCTTTTAATTTGTAGTTACATTTTATTTTTCTATTTTTTTTTTTATGAAAATACCCTTGGAATTGCGAGCCATTGGCTGATAATTTTGTTTTTAATCGATTTTCTTCTCTCTCCCTTTTGCTGTGACGTGTCTCTTTCTGCTGCGCATGCGCTATGTTTCCTCTTTGTTTTTCCTATTTTAAATGCAAATCAAACGGCCATTTATTTCAAACTGGATCTTTCATTTAAAGCTTCCACTTACATGTCAAGCAGATTGCAATTTACAGTTGTCTCGAACAGCAGCCGATATAGTGGCAGACTTTCACATTCCTTTACTGTAATATCTTTTATAAAAATAAGCACAGCTCTTTTCTCTTCTCCTTCTCTCTCTCTTTCTTTATACATATGTATGTGTACATGATGGATTCTCCTTTACGTTTTGATGTATGAGGATTCGATAACATCATTCAGTTTTATGTTTGTGCGTATGTGACACTTCAGTCCCGCTAGTGACCTGCATACAAGCCCACATATTGTGCAACAGCGAGGATCTCGAGACATAGCAACAGGAATATTTGCTGACACTTTTCGCCATTGTCTTTCGTCTCTTAGTCGGTCAATACGACTGATTTCAAAGTTTCACTTTGGCACAAATATCACCAGTTATTTCTATCCAGAATATCTCTCTCAAAGTTAAAATGAAACTCATTGACAGCTGAGAGGATACTCTTTATACTTGAGCCACAATATATATATATATATATATATATATATATATATATATATCCGAGCGAATACAGAACGAAGAAAAAAAATTTTACAACGTCCAAAATATTAATTCAAAACAGTGCTCGATATATAATATATACAGCTGTGAATATATATTATAAATTATATTTTAGAACATGGACAGAATTTTTTATATATCCATTACAAATATACATTTGTTTCGACATTGAAACTACAATGTCACATCAGGCGGTGTGGACAGGAATGGAAAGCCTCTTTTCTTATATTTGGTGAGTTGTGTATGGGGTGTTGGTGGGGGTTAGTGATAATGGAATAAGTCTTGCGGATTGACTGTTAGAATTTTGAAGAAAGTGGTGTGGGTAGTGAATATGGTTGATTAATGAATGTCTGTGAGTTTTGTAGACGGATTTAACATTAGCAGTTAGAATGTACGTTTTTATTATCTTGCGACTAGACTATACCCTTTGGATTTCTGCTAATATTTATATTTGCATATGTATATTTGTAGTGGATATATAAAAAAAATTCTGTACATGTTCTAACATATAATTTATTATATATATATATATATATATATATATATAGGTAGGTAGGTATAGGTGGAATAAAATTCCATATACAAAAAGTAATTCTTAAAAGACTGTTCAATGTAAAGTAGAGCAAATAATGTTTATTTAAAATTTATAACATAGATATGTTATAATATCACTACAAAAATAGTTATTTTGTTTCGACACTACTTGTGTCTTATCAGGTCATGGTGCTGATTTCAAGTTGAAGAGTTTTAAAAGGTTCAAAACTAGCCAAACCCCCTCAATCAGGGAGACATAGCGACATAGAGTGGGTTTGGATAGTGATATTATAACATATTTATGTTATAAATGTTATAGAGTTACCTCCACTAAATCACTAAAAACAATAGTATAGTATGAATAAAAAAATGTCCCAAACTTAATAAAAACGAAATTTTCCGTCAAAATGTTTGTTATTATTAAGAGGAAAGATCAAAGTAGTTTTAAATAAGTAATTGCTTGAAAAAATAATAAAAATTAAGGACATTATAGTCCGAAGACAAAAAATTTCCATTACTAATGAAATTTCAAAAGAATTCTTTTTATTTTTTTTAATTATAATAATTTATAAAGTTTCTAAAATTTTAAAAATACTTCAAAGATTTGTTGCGGTTAGATTTGTTAGTTAATAATTGAAGTTTATATTGCTTATTCGAAAATTGAAAAGTTTAATACAAATTATTTGTCCGTCATATTTTTAAAATAATTTAAATTCTTTGTTTTGTGTATTTGAATTTTTTTGTATGGTAATTTCTATGTGCAAATTAAAAGTTCAGAGTTACTTCCTTTACACAAAAAAGATTTGAACAGTTTTGTCCCTTATGAACGCCATATACATTTATCTTTAATCAAGAAACTGTCAATATGTTTTTGATATACGGCAGACAGCTGAAAAAGTTCAAATCTGTGATATAGAAATAGTTTTATTCTAAATTTCACGCTATAAATAATAAATACTTGTGCAAATCAGATTAATCTAACATAAAATTTGCTAATTTTCTAAAAACAATGTGTCACAGATGTATATTTTATTTCTGCAAGATTTTTAAAACCGAGAATTAACTTTTGTTAACAAATGTGTTGATCGCTCAAAAATGGCGGCAAAATTAAAAAATTGAAAAACATCTCAAACTTTTATATTCCAATCAATATAATTTCTATTTTAAATAAATAAACCAGAATATTTTTCTTACTGGAAATAGAAAATTTAATCATTTAGCCTTTAATTAAAACTAAAATAAAAGTTTGAAGAAAACTTTTTCTTTTTCAAAAATTTAGTTTAATAGCATTGGCAAAAATTTAATCACTTCTAAGGATTCATTTTGAATTGTACCCACGTTTTGGTTGTTCCGAGAACTTTTCAGTGAATACTTCGTTCTCTTTCTATTGATATATATATATATATATATATATATATATATATATATATATATATATATCTAAGGATTCATTTTGAATTGTACCCACGTTTTGGTTGTTCCGAGAACTTTTCAGTGAATACTTCGTTCTCTTTCTATTGATATATATATATATATATATATATATATATATATATATATATATATCTAAGGATTCATTTTGAATTGTACCCACGTTTTGGTTGTTCCGAGAACTTTTCAGTGAATACTTCGTTCTCTTTCTATTGATATATATATATATATATATATATATATATATATATATATATATATATATATATCTAAGGATTCATTTTGAATTGTACCCACGTTTTGGTTGTTCCGAGAACTTTTCAGTGAATACTTCGTTCTCTTTCTATTGATATATATATATATATATATATATATATATATATATATATATATCAATAGAAAGAGAACGAAGTATTCACTGAAAAGTTCTCGGAACAACCAAAACGTGGGTACAATTCAAAATGAATCCTTAGAAGTGATTAAATTTTTGCCAATTTTTGTATTATTTAAAAATTGCCTTTTTTATGCAAGAAGAGTTCTTAATATTTACAGACATATATAGTGGGACCGTAGGAATATGCATGCGTGGTGATTTTCACGATGATGTGGAGAAATTTGGATAATTGTAAATGCAGGTGTATAATTAAATTTGAATTTTGCCTCAATGGCTGACCTGAGAATGACGGCAGAGCGAATCTGCGCATATTTTAAACACTAACAACCGCCTCAGTAGACCAAGCATAGATATAAATACCATCTAAAGGGTGCTAAAAAAAAAAAAAAAGCAACCACCTCAATCATATAGTTTCAAATTTTTAGATTTAGGACTAGATAAGTCGCCTATCACCGGCTCACACTTATACCTAAACTATAATCTCTTGTTTTCTGTTTAGAATTGGGTTCCCGCTTCCTCTTAAAGTTTTCTATTTCTCTTTCACTATTAGTAACCGCATGAGACTTTGTGTCATCACTGTCTGTTTGGGGTGAAATGATAAAGAAAACACGAAAATGATAAAGAAAATTTAACATGAAAGACTGAATAGTAGATTTAAGCGTTGGTTAAATCATCATCCGTCACTGAACGCTTACAGCGTCTGGTATACCCAAGCGGCCATCCATCTAAGTACTGACCAAGCTCACGTTGCTTAACTTAGGTGATCGAACGAGAACGGGTGTATTCAACCTGATATGCCATAAACAGTGACGGATGTGCGTTGTGGTGCAGTGGATGTCGGCTTGGAAAGAGAAATCGGTGAGCCGAGTTCGAATTCCAGGTGAGTACCCTGCATTCACTTAAGCACTGGTACCCTTGGGAAAGGTATTAATCCGTCACTTCCCTCCAGTTATGGGTTAAATAACAGGATGGAGCCTGGAGGCAACCCATCCAGTGTTGGTGTCACAATAAAAACACCCTTGGTAGCCCTGGCAAAGCTTCAAGTATTCAGCTATTTGACAAGATTATGAATTTCACTATAAACTGCGCCAGGGTTCCAAATGCGCGGGGAATACTGGATAGATGTAGTGAGTTCTATCTCGGCCGAAGCCGCAGGACGACGACGACGAAGTCATAACTGAAACCCTGACAACTATGAATTCAATCCTTCTCTCTGATAGTGCTGAAAACTTTCATAATCTCGTTCAGTGAGAGAGACCTACCAGAGACACAAATGGCAAATATTAACATAGGTATCTTCACTTTTTTCGATGAAATAACAGCATAGCACGATGAAAAAGGCTCCAAAGTTAAAAACATAAAACGTTTATGTTATGATTAAGAGAAAAGATGAAAGAACTTTTTGATTATTTTATTAAACTTTTCAATCCTTTCTAGCGCGTTCAAAATTTTGGTTAAAATGGATGTAATATTTACTTTTAGTATTTTATTGCTTTTTGTTCAGATGAAAAACACATTTAATTGGATATTTTTAATGAAACTGTTAAAACTTATTCACATAAAAATGAAATTATTTTATTTTAGAAAATCTTAGTAATGTTTTTCTTATGTTACTTCTCAATTACATAATTTCATGAAATATTGAGAAATTAAATTTGTTTTATACGAACTTTTGTAAGTAGTTAGAAGGAAGACTCCTTTTTTCAAATTAAGCATTTTTTTAACTATTATTCATTTCTCGAAAATCTGCTCCGAATCGTAAAATAAAAAATGGAATAAAAACTATGATATTTTTAATTAGAAAAGTTTTTAATTGCTTTTTTAAATAAGAATTTTTCAATGACACTATTGTGTTAAAAAAAAATTAAATGAATAATGAATTTTTACAGGAATTGTTTTCATTTATTTTATTTTAGTTATCATTTATGAAATTATAATTAAAATAATAATAATTTTTAAAATTCTGCATTACTTTCATCCGGTTAGGCGATCTTGTCATTAAATGAAAACTATATTTACTAATCAAAAATTTTAAAAGTTTAATGTAAATTATTTTGCACCAAGAGTTTTTAAATATTTAATTTCTTTTTTATGTAAATAAAATATATAATGTCTCCATTTTTGAAAGTATGGTCGACCATACACGACATTATCAGAAAATAAGAACAATGACTATAATAAATTTAAAGTCAACATTCTTAAAATTAGATTACGGAGAATATTTTCCACCTTTTTTTTTAATTACTGAGTATTTAAAAATTATATAAAGGGGAATCACACGTCATTTTCTTAAATTATGTTTTAACAGTTAAAATCTCCGTAAAAATCTGTCAACTTCTTTCAGTAATTGTCAAGTGATTGACCAGTGATAAGAAATACTTAATCAGAAAGACAAATCCATTTCTCTTTTATTTTAAACTTAAAGTAAATAATATTTTTCAAATTAAATTAATTATAGTTAAAATCAGCTAATACTTCTCAGATAAAGTTTCAGAAATGTATATTTTATTTTAGAAAAGTTTTAAAAATCGAGAATAAACTTGTGTTTACAAATATGTCAAAAAGTGTCAAAATGGCTGAATTTAATTATTTTAATGAAACAATCCCCCGTCAAAATTCGATTTCAATCAATATTATTTTTATTTCAAATTCACCAGAATATTTCGCTTAAACAAAGGACAAAATAAAATTGTCAATACTCATCTCTTAACAACTTGACTCTAGTTCTTTCTACACCACCCTGTATATCCTTTCCTTTCTCTCCACCTTTGCAACTGTCATCACACCTGTATTCCCATGCTTCTCTTGCTCGATTTCTAACTGGTTCGTCTTTCTCTTCACTCTCTTCTAATTAATCTTTTTACTCTTATGTAGCCCCCCTGAACATCAGTGGCGTTTCCGCCTTGCTCGGGGTGATACGATTAAAAAAAAAGTACTGGGCTTACATTATAATGTTGGCCTAATTAGATTACATTATAATTTTGACCTAACTTTAAAAAGACATCAGTAATTATTAATTCAAAAATTTCTTGGTAACATAGTGATAACTTTCCTATGTTCCCTGCCCCTTCAAGAGATGGGCAATCATGGCTCTCCACAATTTCCTGTTTTTTGAAGCTTTTACTAAAATTTGATTTTTTCACTACCTCTCCTAATCCCTGTTCTTACACAAGCATCTCTTTCTTTTTCTTTGTGTTGTATCCCTCCAGAATGTAAGCAATCATGGTTCTCCACAATTTCCTTTCTTTTTAAGTTCTTAGGAAATCTATGCTTATATTTATTCTTAGAATGCTATCAGAAAGGGCAATAGAAATGCAGAATGACGTGTACATCGACTACACAAAGGCATTCGACAAAGTACGCCAGAAAGAGACGCTCGGCAACCTTGATATATTCATAAAAGACATTAGAGTAATCAAGAACCTGTACTGACAGAAAACTGCCTTCATACGCACAGAAAATGAGTTCTGCATATCCACAACAATAGAAAGGGGTGTAAGACAAGGATGTATCTTCTCACCAGATCTATTCAACCTATACAGCAATACTATTCTTAGAGCTCTCGAAATCCTACCAGTATTCATTATTAGCGGGCGCAATCTGAATTATATAAGGTACGCAGATGACAGAGAGCTGATAGCAGATACAGAAAAAAAAACTACTAGACCTTCTACAGGAAGTAGTTAAAGAAAGTGGACTACAAATAAACTACAAGAAAACTGAATGTTGGTTGGTTTGTTTTATGGCATATCAACCTCAGCGGGTCATTTATTGCCAACTAAATTTTATTTATTTATTGCTGGTAATACCTTTTTCTTTCAACAATTTATTGTTGTTTTTATATAAGTTTTCTGTCAAGTAATACTTTTTTTCTTTTTCGAGTATCAAGATTCATTGGGATTTGTTTTTAAGGGAAGGGTCCCCAAGTCCTACCCTGTTACTTAATCCATAACTGGAGGGAAGGGATGGATTAATACCTTTCCCAAGGGTACCGGTGCTTAAGTGAATGCAGGGTATTCAACTGGAATTCGAACTCGGCTCACCGATTTCTCTTTCCGACCAAGTACTGACCAGACTCAACGTTGCTGAAGTTCGGTGATCGAGCTAAAACCGGTGTATTCAACGTTATATGGCCGTAAGCCAAAACTGAATGTGTGGTCATTAGTAAAAAGAGGAGCCCAAAATGCCAACTACAAGTTGGGGATACTAAAATCAAACATGTGCAGAAATTTAAATACCTGGGAAATATTCTAACAAAGGTCGGAAAGTACGATAAGGAGATCCGAAATTGTATTGAAATGGCCAAGATGCATTCCAGAAGCTGAGTAGGGTATTAAGAGAAAATTTCGCAGGAAGCAAAGAAGAGAGTACAGGATTATTATGTGATGTCTGTTCTTCAAGATGGCAGCGAATGATAGACAATCTCATTAAAGATGAAGGAAAAACTTGAAGCAACCGAAATGTGGTTCTACAGAAGGATACTGAGGATACCATAGACGAAACACGTGGGGAACGAAGAGGTTTTGTAGAGGATGGACACAAGAGGAAAACTGATACTTAACATCAGGAAATGACAGCTGAAGTTTTTGTGACATGTAATGAGGAAAGAGGGCTTGGAGAACCTGATGCTCACGGGATGAATAGAGGGAAAGAGACATGGGAAAGCAACGCATGACATACTTGAGAGACTTGAGCAGATAGATAGTGGAGCGGGGATTTAGTGGGATAACATGAGAAGGCGCATTGGACAGGTTACTCGCTGTTTTCCACATTCTCTGTTGCCTTCAGTATATCTTTCTTAGCCTTCTTTTCACATATATGCTCTATAAAATTTCAACTGTCACTTTCTGATATTAAATATGTGTCCTTTTTGTTTCCTTTGTCTCTAAAAATTCCTCGTTGTTCACGTTCTGTTCATGATATTCTCAGCATCCTTCTGTAGAACCACTTTTCTGTTATAACTGGACTACACCCTCTTGCTCGAAGTAGGCTACCTTTTCGTTAATTATGAATTAGACTTCGTAATGAACATAAAATAAGTATTATTTTTATTTTTTTAAAAATGCTCTTCTCCTTCAAGAGTTAGATGGTACTGACTCTCCACAGATTCCATTTCTTTGTCACTTGTGAACTGCCAATACTTCTTTTAAATGATAGTGGAATGGTTGCCCGTTTTCCACGGTTTGGATTGCAGAGCTCTTTTTTCAGCCTGGTCGATTCCTCACCCGAGGCTTACAAAGCCTAGTCTACCCTGCTAATTAATCCATAGTTAGGAGTCAAAGAGACGGATTTATGCCATTCTTACGGATATTTGTGTGAAAGTGAAGGCATCGGCCTCGGCCGGGACTTGAACATTGTTCGCTGATTCCATTTGATAACCGTTTTGACGAGTTTTTCTTCAATCTCGTTCTTGTTTTCTTAATTAACTTTTTGGTCACATGGCTTGGGCTGTTTTTGAATTTATTCACCGTTCCCTAAGTAAGCAGAATAATTTAAGCTTGTGGACTATCCTACCGTCTGCTAAAGGTAGCGACGCGCATGCGCCTACACACCCACGTGTCAGCTAATTAAGTATAATTAACGGCGTGTTCTCCCACGTTTAGCAAAAGTCGTCGGCAGGCAGGCGAAAAGATACAACCAATGAGACGGGCGCTTAGTACGCATGTGCGCACCGATGCGCCCACAGATGTGCGGACGCAGCTTTCCACTTTTGTCGCAAACAAACACGACTGTCGTTCAAATACAGGAACGAACATTACAGCTGCATGTTGGGTCGAGAGATCCACTCTTGTACCTTAGAAAATAAAGCGATGGGGCGATGGGGATGAGGAATGGGATAGGAAATTAAGAAAAAATAAAAAGCAATAATAATAATAGAAGAAGAAGAAAAGAGTAAAGTCGAAAGAAAATATGTGATTCTAAATGCTGAAGACAGCACCTGCTCTTAATCGGGATCTAATCACGTGATCTAGAAGTGTCTCAGAACAGTTGACGATCACGCAGTTGCTTCCCTGTCTTTTTATCCCCCCCCCATACACAACACCTTTTTTTTTTAAAACTATTTTCATCAAGTTTCTCTTCTCTCTCTCTCTCTCTCTCTCTCTCTCTCTCTCTCTCTCTCTCTCTCTCTCTCTCTCTCTCTCTCTCTCTCATGCACAATCTCTACCCATTTTTCCTCCCCACCAACTACCTTTTTCGGCAAAGTTTTCATTTCGCCCAGCACCCTGCCAAAAATAAAATTTAATTATTTTCTAAATATTTTCGTTTAATTCTATATTATTTTCATTTAAATTTCAGTACGAAAAGATTTTAAATTTTAATAATCATGATATTTAATTGCGAGTAAGTATAGAAAATGTAAACAACGGAAACTCCTGCACAAGGTAATAAAAGAAAGCAAGTTTATCATTATTCTGACTAATTTGATTTTTATGAATTATCAACCCTTTCTGGAATTTACATCCGAAACATACTTTAGACTGTTAGGACAATCCTTTTTCTATTTATTTTCTATTTATTTTATTTATTTTATTTCTATTTATTTATTTACTTATTTTTTTCGAGTGAATATTGAATATGATCTAAACTTATTTATAAATGAAACTTTGTCTGTGTGCGTGTGTGTGTGTGTGTGTTTGTGTGTGTGTGTGTGTGTGTGTGTGTGTGTGTGTGTGTCCGTTACCTATAGATTCCGAAACGGCTGAACCGATTTCTTGAAAATTTACACAGCTATACTATAAGCGTCTGTGAGTGTTCTTAGCTAGGTTTTGTGTCGAGGTACCCCCGATAAATATCGAAAATCGATAATCGAAAAAATCGGGTTATAGAAGGAGTGGTCCGATTTTAATCACATTTGATATACTCATAGACAAAGACATAAGAAATGATATCCAGAAGTTTCAAGGTTGCAGTTCTTACATTAGTGCAGAAAATCGATAATATATATATATATATATATATATATATATATATTCGTAACATTCTTTATGCAAATAGCGATAGAATAGGTAGCGAGAGGCTTGCGATGTTTGGTCTTATTTTTATTTCAATCATTTCACTACAAGCAAGACCTAACTGCCATTAGTGCACAGAGGGCTGTAGTGAGAAAAAAAAACTGAATACAGAGGGTCAGTCAGTTAAGTGTCATTCGCAATACTCACTTGTGCGATCGTGTCTCTTTTGGGACATGACTGACTCGGGAGAAGATTTTTCCTGCATTAGATTGCTATTACTTTCTGCGGTAGGCTAGTTGCAAACAGAGGCTACAAAATCGAATTAGTCCTGCTATTTAACTCATAACTGGCGGGAGAAGAGATGGATTCATATCTTTCTCAAGGATATTTGCGCATGTATGATTGCAACGAATTCAACTTGAGTTCGAATTCAGCTCTTCGATTTCGTGTTCCAATCCGATATCTCACTGCATCACAACATGCATCCAGTACAGTGAGTATTGAAAGGATAAAAGATGAACGAGATTTAAGAAGATAGAAGATGGCAACTGACGATGCATTTATTTATTTTTTTTTTTGATATTGTAGCTATCAGAGAAGCATGTAAATGAAACGAAGTTCCTCAGGCGGAAAGTACGAGAAAATAAACTGTTGTAGTGTAAATGTTTGTTACGTTTAACTATTTCAACAGTAAAAGAGTAGGATGTAGATGGCAATCTAGTAGCACGCCTAAACTCATGTGAACGAGGCGCTCGGGGAAAAAAGCAGTTGCCATGAATATTTGTAGAAAAGACAGAGGGAAGCCGCGAAACGTCGGTGAGAAAGTGACTGAGTTCGAGATGCCAGTCAGAACCGATTATATTGCAGAAACTTTTTATAATTTGACGTGAACCTAGAGATGAATAGCAGGAGCACCAAACCAGATATGGCAACAGTATTCAATGCACGGACGAATGGTAGATTTATAAATTTTTAAGATGGATTCTGACGAGAACCTCGAGATGAATAGCAGGAGAACTCAACCAGATATGACAAAAGTATTTAATGCATGGACGAATGGTAAATTTATAAATTTGCAAAATTGATTCTGACGATAACCTCTAGATGAATAGCAGGATCACCCAACCAGATATGACAACAGTATTCAATGGACGGACAGTTGGTAGACTTATAAATTTGCAAGATGGATTCTGACGAGAACCTCGAGGTGAATAGCATGGTCACCCAACCAGATATGACAACAGTATTCAATGCACAGACGAAGGGTAGATTTATAAATTTGCAAGATGGATTCTGACGAGAACCTCGAGATGAATGGCAGGATCACCCAACCAGATATGACAACAGTATTCAATGGACGGACAGTTGGTAGACTTATAAATTTGCAAGATGGATTCTGACGAGAACCTCGAGGTGAATAGCATGGTCACCCAACCAGATATGACAACAGTATTCAATGCACAGACGAAGGGTAGATTTATAAATTTGCAAGATGGATTCTGACGAGAACCTCGAGATGAATGGCAGGATCACCCAACCAGATATGACAACAGTATTCAATGAACGGACAGTTGGTAGACTTATAAATTTGCAAGATGGATTCTGACGAGAACATTGCGTTGTGGTGCAGTGGATATGGACTTCTAACGACAACTCGGGGAGCCGAGTTCGAATTAAGTTGAATTCCTTGCATTCACTTACGCACAAATACCATTGGAAAATATATTAATTAGTGTCTCCCCTACAGTTATTGGTTAAATTATAACAATATTTTGGAACGGCGATAATAAATTTTATTAATTAATTAATAACCAAAATCTTCAAATTGCTATTATAGATCATAAGAGAACATACTAAGAGAAATTTTCCTTATCCTCCGAATATGAGCAAAGGAAAACGGAGGTGATTAATTTTATTAACTAATTATAAACTGTAGCCGGAAAATCTTTATCTTTAAAAATAAAGCAGAGACGAAAAATAACATCTGGTATTTCTCTATTATTGTAAACCCGGAAAGAAGAGATGGAAAAGAGAAATGGATTTGTTTTCGATTTCGGCCCACCCAACAAGACGGTCATTCTAAACATAAAGTAAAGATAAATTTAATTGTTATTTTTTCTGGGTAAAGGAAAAGGGGATTTCATTTTGTGCCCGATTGTCTGGTTGGCATGACTCGTGAAAAGAATTAAAGATAACAAATGTTTTGATTCCAAGTCAAAGTACTTAGAGAAAAAGTGTTTTCACTGACATCAGGGTAAAACTGATAAGGCATTCTTGTCACATGAAAATATAAGTGACTCAGAGAATGGATATTAAAAACAGGTGCGTAGAAATTATTATTTGGGTAACAATGTCAATGGACCCTTGTCAACTTGTTTTGGGCGAAGACAGTTCAAAAAGGTTAATACCTATTGTTTTAAGAAAAAGAAAAATCCCCGAAATTGTTTCGTAATAAAAGAAACAAATTGAGAAAGAAAATTCGGTTAAGTTCAGCCCAGAAAAGGGGTATGGGGAAATGACGTCATAAGATCGAGAGAGATTCCATTGGTTCTGTGAACAAGCCGCGAAAGAGGGAGACGACTAACAATTGACGTCATGGAAAGAAGACTAATCCCATTGGTTAAACCACAGGCAACAACGAATAGCAGCTAACCTCAGGATTTTATTGGTTGCCGATTAGATACTCAGCGACCGTCGGCCCCACACCATGGCATGTGCATAAATACAGAGTCCCGAGGGACCAAAATCAGTTGGCATCGAATTGGCATCGAGTTGGCATCGAGTTGGCGTCGAGTTGGATTGGACTTGAGGCCCAGCGGTGGTTCGAGGCAGTTCAGTTTCAGTTCCAGTTACCGGCCTAAAGATGTAACGACGAAGATAGGCGCCATGTTGTTGGGCGCCAACCGCAGAGCCTGCCGGCCAACCAAAGATAAAGACAGACAAGAGATTTTGCAGTCAAAGTTTTGAGTTGCAGAGAGCGACAAAGAAGTTAAAGTCGGAGTGACAGAGATCAACAGAAGAGGCCTGATGCCGGCTAACCAGAGTTAAATACAGAAGAGAATTTGCATACAAAGTTGCATTTGACGTCGGAACGACAGAGATCGAAAGAAGAGGCCTGATGCCGGCTAACCAGGGTTAAATACAGAAGAGAATTTGCAGACAAAATGAGAGTTACAGCTCGAGTGGCAGAGAGTCCGATTTCCCGGTCCAGAAACGTAATGTCCAAAGACATTTCCCAACCGAAGAAGTAAAGAGACAGAGAGATGATTGCCATGCCGTTGGGTGCCGACCGTAGAGAAGCCTGTCGCCAATCAACCAACCAGAGTTAAGAGACAGACAAGAAGAGAATTTTCAGACAAGTCTGAAATTGCTAACTGAAAGAGAATAACCCAACACTTCGACAATTTCCGTAACATTCCGGAAAACAAGCAACAAGTTGACTAGTCTTATATAACGAACTTAGACTTCTGTTCGAAGCAGCGAACTGCGACCAGCCAGTTATTGTTATTGCTTAGGAGAATAGTTCGATTTACCTAAGAAACGTCCGTTCCGCTACCAGTTGATAGAAGCAGGGGTGGGAAATCATTCAAGAGACTATTATGTATAATCTATATATAAAGACATTGTTTTACAACACTTTTCAACCGTCGTTCCACTTATTTCCTTTGGTGCTATATTTCTTTCTTTTATTACTTAATTGTGTGCACGCTTCCCGGCTTGGTTTAGTTCGGCAGAGAGACAGCTAGTGGAAACTCACGCGATTGCCTTGTGATTAATCAACACAGCGTGGGACAAGGGAGAAAACCGTGACAGAGTCAATCTACGACCAGCTGGCTGGATCGAAACCAACAGCGACCAGGGCCGGGTAGTGCCACAAAATAATAGGACAGATTGGGTTCTGTAGCATTGGTTGGTAACCAGTCTACCGCAGAAAGCAATGGCAACCTACTGCAGGATAATCTTCTTCCCACTCAGTCAACGTATGGAACTTAGCTGACTGATTGAACCCTAAACACTGTTTTTCTTAACCGTCACACACAACGGCATTTCCTTGAATCTCCAAATTAATTAATATCATTCAGCAGTCAACCATTTGTGCATCCCTTCGCTCAGCTAGAAAGAAATAGAAGGGGGTGGCATCATACTTTCAGTGGAATAAAACATGTGCATGTTAACATCTCCGACCACCTGAGCGTATTAGCCTTGAATGTCATACATTTTTTCGTATGAGGGTATTGACTATTATTATCATTTTTTTATTTATGTTGTATACACATTTTCCTTCCGGGTCCCAACCAGAGACCTAAGATCAGAAATGGCTTCATGGCATTTTCTACAGAACTTTTTTTTAAATATTTACATCTACGAATTTTTCGTGTTTATATTTAAGTCTAGTTTGGTTTATTTTTAATTCTGACGGTATAATTATTAATTATTTCTATCTATCTATCTATCTATCTATCTATCTATCTATCTATCTATCTATCTATTATTATTATTATTATTATTATTATTATTATTATTATTTCCTTCGATTTATGTTGTATACACATTTTCCTTCAGGGTCACAACCTGAGACCTAATGTCAGAAATGACTCCAGGACATTTTTCACTGAAAATTTGTGTTTAAAAAAAAACAAGCAAAAAACACATTTTGTATAGATAAAGCTCTTTGTAATGTTTAAATTGTACATTTGAGTACAATATTTTTTATTTCTTTAAGGCATGGGGTACCAGGGATTCTTTCAATGAATCTATTGGAAACTTTTCCAATCAATCAGAGGGATCCAGCTACAACTAGGATTATTATTATTGTTGTTGTTGTTGTTGTTGTTGTTGTTTCCTTTAATTTCTCTTGTATATTGACTTTCTTCCAGCTCCAAACCAGAGACCTAAGATCAGAAATGACTTCATAACACTTTCCACAGAACATTTGCGTAAAATAAAATAAAATAATCTAACAGCACACATATTTTACATACGCAAGCCCTTCAGGGGCGCTTCGACGTGGCGTGATGGTTAGCAAGATTGTCTCACTAGATAAGTTACAACTGGATTGTGAGTTCGATCCTCACTGGGTTCCCATACTTTTTGTCTTGAGTCACATGTAAGCTAGGCTTAGAAATTTGCCAAAAAGCCTTCATAACGTGTGTGCTGTACTTGTGAGAACAATTTTTGTATTTCTTCAACGGTAACAAGTGCGTCTATCAGAACCTTTGCTAATCAAACCCATGGCCTCAACCACAACTGGAATTATTCATGTCTTCATGCGCCACTTCAAAATCCTGGTATGTTGAATTTTTTCTTTCGAAGATCTTCAAAGACACATTTCAATCTTCAGGAACTACAATGTCAATAAGAAAGCACATTCTCTACTTGTGGTCTTTAATCACGATGTCTGGGCGATTAGCTTTGATTGTTCTAAGTGTAAAATGTTGGAAAAAATGTTACAGGTTCTATCGCTGTAATCAAGCCTGAGTGATGTTCATATCAATTACTTGCAGTTTTCTTTCCGTAAAAGTCGAAGATTTTCCAGTGCAAATAATGGCCCACTCTATCAGTGGATATCGGCTCGAAACGACAAATCCTAGCAGAAGATGTTATCTTCACTTAAGCATCATACCACTAAGCATGAACTCTCTTCTCCCGGTAAGACAAAACATATTTTGGATTGTAGCTAGTAGCACATTTAGGTTTTGTGGTCTTTGATCACGATGTCTGGGGGATTAGATTTGATTGTTCTGTTTATGTGTATTGTAAAGTCGCATACAATTGCTACAATTCCTGTGTCTATAACCGAGTCAGGATTGTGTTCTTACCAATTTCTTGCAGTTTTTTTCCCATAAAAGTTACAGAGTTTCGAGTACAGATATCGTCCCACCGTGTCATGCTGATTTTTATACTTGGTGGATGCTAGTACAACATTAATTTTTTGTTGTATAAACGTTGTCTTCCGGGTGCCAACCTGAGACCTAAGATCAGAAATGGCTTCAGGACATTTTTCACTGAACTTTTTTGTAAAAAACAAAAACAAAACGAAAACCTAAGATCACACACATTTTACATAAATATCTGGGAAAGTGTTCTAACCGAAGAAGGAAAGTGTGATACAGAGATCCAAAGGCGAATTGGCATGGCGAAGGACGCGTTCCAGAATTTAAATAAAGTATTAAGACACAGGAAACTTTCACTAGAAACAAAGAAGAGAGTACTGGATTGCTATGTGATGTCAGTTTTTCAATATGGCAGTGAATGCTGGACAATATCAACAAAGATGAAGGGAAATCTTGAAGCAGCTGAAATGTGGTTCTACAAAAGGATGCTGCTGATATCGTGGACTGAGCACGTGAGCAATGACGAGGTGTTGGAAATGATGGTAAAGGAAATTAATATTGAGCATCAGGAAGAGAAAACTGAACTTCCTTGGACATGCAATGAGAAAGGGGGTTTGAAGAATCTGAAGCTAACAGGCCAGATAGAGGAAAAAAAAGACAGAGGAAAGCAGCGGATAACATATTTGAAGAGCCTGAGCAGGTTGATGACAGAACGGGGCTGCGAGATGTTACTGGAGAAAGCGTGCTAAGAGCCACCAGGGATAGGGAGACGTGGAAGGCCATGATCACCTACGTCCTGAAATGATAACGCACATAGAAGAATAAGAATGTGTGAGTTGTACTTGTAAATACAATCGTTTCAATTAAATTATTGGTATCTTTCCTAATCAATCCGAGTGCTCCAACTTCAACTGGAATTACTGATGTCCTCTTGTGCCACATTTTTTCTATTTTCCTATATTCTATATTTCAAGATCCTTGTATTTTAAGATCCTTAGCAATACATTGCAATCTGCACGGAGTGATATCTCAATAAGAAAGTGCATTTTATTCTTGTGGTCATTGATCACGATCACGATTAGCTTTGATTGTTCTGTTTGTGTGTATTGTAAAGTCCCATAAAATTATTACAGGTCCTATGACTGTACCCGGGTCTGGGTGATCTTGCAGTTTCCTTCCTGTAAAAGTTGCATAGATTCCAATGCAGATATTGGCCCACTGTCATGCCGAATTTTATATTCAGTGGGTGGCTAACACTGTGTAACGTGATACATGAATGTCAATTGTTTCTGCATTTTTCTAACAAAATCTGTATTTCGGATCACCACTACATGAGCTTGATAATTTCTTGGTGTTTTCAAAAGCAAGCACTGGTTGCAAGAACAAAATCTTCGGTTTCAATTTTAAATATGCAATATGTAACCATTGATGGTACTGGGTTTGTCTATATCTATTTGTTTGGTAAGGGCAGAGTATCTAAATCTACACTTATTTATAAATCGAACTTTGTCTCTGTGTGTGTGTGTGTGTGTCCGTTACCTATAGACTCCGAAACGGCTGAACCGATTTTCGTGAAAATTTACACAGTTGTACTATAAGCGTCTGCGAGTGTTCTTAGCGAGGTTTTGTGTCGAGGTACCCCCGATAAATATCGAAAATCGATAATCGAAAAAATCGGGTTATAGAAGGAGTGGTCCGATTTTAATCAAATTTGATACACTCATAGACAAGGACATGATAAACGATATACACAAGTTTGAAGGTTGCAGTTCTATCCTTGGATGACTTATTTGACTCTGATATTGGAAATCGATACCCCGATATCCTACCGGGTCTGATCAAAATCAGTTTTTCAGCCCATTTATTTTAGTTTTTGCTTCGGGTTTGGCTCTAAGTAGGTATAATTGTAGTTCTAAATCTCAGCCATCATACCATTTACTCAGAAGACTTATTTAGCCTTCAAAATTCAGTTTACGACGAAAAAAGGTTATTTGATATCGATAGCAGGAAATCCAAATTTGACTTACATCCATTCATTTTTCTTTCAGTCTACGGTTTCGCTTTAACTGGAAACAACTATTTCTTTTTAGTCTTTCGTGCCAACGTCCAAAGAGTCTCAGCTCCAGGACCATGAATTAGTTTTAAAGTTTTCATTACACCCGAGCAACGCCGGGCTATACTGCTCGTTGGCCATAAAGAGGCTAACCTTGCCATCGTTTCTGCATTTAGTACATTGATTTTCCTTTCTTTTTTAGATTCTTTGCCACAGAGAGTAGGTGTGTTATGGTTTATTTGTAGTTCTTCATCCACTTGAAATTTCATTTTTGAATTGTTTGGCTTCTTTATTCATGAATAAAGTTACTTATTTCTTTCATTTTCTTTTTACTAAGATTATTATCCAGTCTTTTGTAGTTTCCAGGTATCTTTGAAGACTGATTTTTTTTTATATAATCGTGTCGCCCCAAGCAAGGCGGTATATATATATATTTTTTTTAATCATATCACCCCGAGCAAGGCGGTAACGCCACTGATGTACAGGGAGCTACATAGGAGTGAAACGATTGGAAAAGAGAAAACCGGCAACCGCATCCTAAACAGGAAACAAGGGATGAGCTTCTTCACCTGTTCAATAGACGTGGGTGGAGTGTGAACCGGGCGATAGTTTAGTCTATCTACTCCAATAGAAAAAAAAAGAAAGAAAAAAGTGAGAAGATTGTAAAAGAGAAAACCAGAAACCGCATCCTAAACAAGAAACAAGGGATGAGCCTCTTCACCTGTTCAATAGACGTACATTTTTGTTTCGAATGTCACACCTTTTCGAAACAAAAATTTATCGTAAATAATCCGGCCGGTAAAAATAAGTATATAATACTGTTTGATTATAAACAGAATATCTACTTAAATACGAGTGTCGATCAAAAATAATATTGTGAAACTAATCATTTCGTATATATATATATATATATATATATATATATATATATATATATATATAAAGAAAATATTTAGCCAGGAGAAATAAACTAGATTCAATTTAAACATATAATTACGTTATCCCAACTCAACATAAATGAACAGTATGCAGAACTAGTCTAGAGTAGTTCCTCCATTTGCTATTTTCAGTGCTTGTATTTGATTTTTATGGATTTGATCAAGTTATCAACAATCATCTGATCAATATTTTGCTACTCCTTTATCAATGTTTCTTTAAGATTTGCCACTGATGTGATTTTGGTCGCATGCTCTCGAAGTTTACGTCAATCTGTTCCCAAACCTGCTCTAGTCTATTGGATTCATGTCAGAACTTTGCACTACCTATGGTAATGACTTGATTCCTTGCGATTGCTTCCAGGCCTTTGCTACTTTGCTCATATGACATGGTGCTCAATCTTCTTGAAAAAGGTAGGCATTCTTGTCAATCTGATTGGTTTCAAATAGTGGAAGTAGCCCTTTTTCTAATATTTGGCAATATTTTGAATCATTCAACCGTTCGTCAACAAGAATCAGAGATTTTTCTCCAAACCAGACAATTCCTCTATGATTTTTCTCCAAACCAGACAATTCCTCTATGTTTCACGCTCGCCTGAAGATATTCACAACTCAAAGTCTCGTTCTGATTTCTCCAAACAGAAACCTGTCTCGAATTCAAATATTAGCAGTATTTACTTTCATCTGCACAAATTACAGACGGCCAAAATTCATTATCTTTACTCTTGAATTCACTCACCCAATCCATACGCCTGTTCTTGTTAACTTCTGAAATCAAAGGCTTCTTTTTGCAACTCTTCTTGGATAGCTTAGCTGCTTCAAAGTCTTTCTTACCGCATATAGTGACATTTCCATGCTGTTGGCGACATCTATGACACTCTGACGACGCTTTCTGGTGATCTTCTTTCTTCCACGCTCTTTTCGTTCGCTCGAACACGATGATTAGCCTTCTTGAACGTTGTTCCAAATAACAATGGCCTTCTTCATTAAAATTTCTTGAAAATATTATAAAGTATTTGATGGTTAACCTGGAAAAACCTAGCAATATCTCTTGTCACACTGAAGCAATTCTATTATTTTCCCTCATTGAAATTCACCAATTTCCTTATTTCCACGAACTTTCATTACAAAATATAGGTCAACTGTCGTTTATAGATGAGAGTAGCTTAATACTAACACGGTACGGTCTGAAAAAAATAAAAATAAAAAGACGTTAATACAAAAGCCAAAATTGCTGTAATAAAAGATGGCTAAAAATTTATCATAGCTAACTGTATATATATATATATACATAATTAAATTTGTTATCTCATTGTTGTGAAAATGATTTTTATTTGAATGTAAGAAACAATACGTTTGTTATTTATGGATGTGGGAAGACAGATAAATGTACGTGTGTGTTTAATTTAACTAATCAAAATGGAGCCCAACTTATAAAATTTTAAAATATAGGTTATATTTTTGGAGAATACAGGTTTTCTTCTTTCAATCTTAACGGGAAATGCGTCAGTCGATTGAGCCACCGTCTAGGCTGTTTTCTTCGTTGATGTATCCATTATTGTTACAAGATTATTGTCTAAGTTTTTTTCTGTATCTCATCCCTTTTTAAAACAAAAAAAAAAGGAAGAAAACATCTTATATTTTTTATTTGACTTAAAGAAACCTTTGAGTGTAATTATACCATTTTTATTTCAGTTCAGAATGTATTTTATTCCAATTTTTTATAAACACTTAATTTGTAAAAATTTTAATATTTATTTATTATTACATCATAATACAAAACAAATTATTAGATATATGTAAGTTAATGTATATTTTTTTATAAAGAATCTTTTTAAACATATTCTAAGGTGAACATTTTGCAATGTTTGCGTATGACATTTATTTCATTACGTTTATTTAATAGATTTTTATTCTTAAGAAATTCAATAATATATAGTTTTTCATATAGACACAATTGCATAGTCATTTAAAGACTTATATATTCTATTTCTTAAATTTTCCAATTTAATATAGGAGTATTATTTGTTTCTTTTAGATACCACTAATATTTTGATAGGGATGCTCTATATCTGTACTTATTATTAGTAAATGAAAATGTGTGTTGATAAATTTTTTCAGCGTATTTATTAGTACTGCCTACATAAATCGTTAGTGTTTTCCACAGAAGATATATTACATTGATAAACAATGGATTCTATAAGAAACCTGTTTTCCAAGGGACACTCGATAGGGTTTCTACAATTATATTTGTTATTATCTAAATCATTGATTTCAGTTATTGCATGATACTTGTTTTGAATTAGGTTTAAATATTTATTTAAATTGAATTAAGTTTAAGTTTTTATTACGATTTTTTAAATAATTTTTTCCAGATTATTTGTACAACTATAACTTAATTTTAGAATATTGACGTTAAAAATCTTGCTTCATGGATTATTATTCAGAAAATGTTTCTTAATCAAAGCGAGGAATTTTTTGCCTAATTTACTTTCTGTTGCGGAGTGTAAAACAGTGTATCAGTATAACAAGAAACAAGATATTCAAAGAAATTGTTCATAATAAGTAACTAGAAATAAGTAAGTCCGAAGGTATTATTACGCAGTTTATTGCCTGACTAGTAGCTGTCGTTAACTGCCTTTGTTAACTCTGGAAACTTGTCTTCATTAACTGCCTCTCAGAAGTCACGCAAGTAACTATATATAACAAAAGGAAGAGTTCATTCAGTTTAGGAGGGCACCATAACACTTTCTCTTTAAACTAAATGGTTACCTGTAAATAAGTTTATTTTCTCGCACTTCTCGTTTGTGGAGCTCCTTATCGTTTGCTTGCTCACCTGATAACTACAATCTCCAAAAGTTTAAATGCAACGTCAATTGCCATCTTCTATCTATTTGATTCTCATTCATGTTTCATCCTTTCTTCAATACCCCCTATGCCCAGTCTTTTCTCTTACCTTAACCCCCTGCAAACCAGTGGTTACCCTACCTTGCTTAGGGTGAAATAATTATAAATATATATGTAGTCATCTGCTGTATATATAAATAAATACACAACGGTCTTTATTTTAATAGAGAAGATTATTATTATTGTGTTATTTTTATCATATTTCGATTTCTGCAATGGTCATACTACCTACCAAGTCTACGGAAAGACCTAAGATGGGTTGTGGTGTGTTGTTATGGCTACATATATTTTTCTATTTCCCATGACATCACTAGCGTTACGTCTACAAGGTTCTTCTTAGTGTGTGTGCTGTACTTATCAAGACAAATTTTTGTATATCTCTTAAGCTGGGGTTTCCAGGGATTCTTTCAATGGGTTGTTTTGTTCCATTTTTTATCATTCCAAGCGCACCTACTATCACTGGTACTGTTCTTGTTTTCAGTTTCCAGGTCTTTATACTTTGATGTTTTTTCAAATTCCTTGGTTGTTGTTACAATCCGCTGGATGAGCCATGTCAATTGGTAAGCAAGGTTTTTTTTTCTTTTCTGTTGTTGACAATAATATCCGGCCTATTTGGTTAAATTTTCCTATCTATGTAGATAGTGTAATCCCATAGAATGGTGACATCTTTTATTTCTGTAATTGGTGCTGGGGGATGTTTGAACCAGTGTTTGTTTACATATTTTCCAAAACGTTTCCACATTACCCATTCTAAATATCGCTTCATTCTATCGTGACGATTTTTATATTCATTTAGGTCATGTACAGAACATCCTGAGATTAGACCGTCTATTCTTTCCTGGTATTTGTCACAGAACCTGCATTTTGGATCCACGTTATTATGTATAATATTTGGATTATTATTATTATTATTATTATTATTATTATTATTATTATTATTATTATTATTATGTCATTTTTCATCATATTTCGATTTCTGCTTTGGTCTCACTACCAACCAAGTCTGCGGGGAGACCTAAGGCAGGTAGTGGCGTGTTGTTATAGCTCCATTTCATGTTTTTCTATCTTCCCTATCAACCTCAGCATTACATAGATAAAGTTTTCCTTAGTGTGTGGGCTGTACTTAATAAGACAATTTTTTGTATGTCTCTTAAGCTGGGGTTTCCAGGGATTCTTTCAATGTGTTGTTTTGTTCCATTTTTTATTATTATTATTATTATTATTATTATTATTATTTTCTATACATTGATTGTACACTCCTCAGTAGATGAGCTGTTCCACAGAGCGTGTTTATTTCTTTAGTCTCTAGTAAATAAGGGCTGTCATGGAAGCTGTTTATATTCACATCTGCATCCTTTTTCATCGTACTCTGTGATACCTTTCTTCAATGTAGTCTGCTTTTACCTCTCTTCATTGTGCTCTTTTTGTATCACTCTTCGTCGTACTCTATCTATACTTGTACCTTCCTTCATTAAACTCTGTCTGTAACTTTCTTCCTTCTACCTGGTTGGTATCTCTCGTCATCCTCTTTAGTACGTACCTTTCTTTGTCGTACACTGCCTGTATCCTTTTCCTCGTACTCTGCCTCTATCTATCTTCATGGTTCCCAGTCTGTACCTTTATTCATGGTACACTGTGTGTACCTCTCGTCGTCGGCTCTAGCATGTACCTTTCTTCATTGTGTCTTGTTTCCATCTTTCTTCATTGTACCCTATCTATAGCTCTCTTCATCCTCCCCAGACGATACTCTCTCTGCATCTTTCTTTATCTTAATGTGGCTATACTTCTCTTCATCGTAGCATGTCTGTACCATTTTTAATATTCCCCAGTCTCTACCTTCCTTCATTGTATCGTGTCTGTAATTCCCCTGTCTGCACCTTTCTTTATCATACTCTGTGTGTACCTTTCTTTTTAGTATCTTTTCTGTACCTTTCTTCATTGTATCTAATCTGTAACTTTCATATTTTTATTTAATATATTTTATTTTATATTACTGTGAGTATAGCAGGCATTTTAAGACGCCATATTTTCACCATTTCGCTTTTAAATTATTTATGCAGTAATGCATTCTAAAAAGTCGGCCGAAAACCGAAATACACGAAAACCGAGGTAATATTCTCGTGAGAAATAATGTAAATTTTATTAATCCGTTCCATAAACTAAGATATTAACAACAATACATTTTATACAGAATTATTACAGTTTTACGCGCAGAAAGCAATCCACCCACGTCTATTGAACAGGTGAACAGGCTCATCCCTTGTTCCCTGTTTAGGATGAGGTTTCCGGCTTTCTCTTTTCCAGTCTTTTCACTCTTATGTAGCCCCCTGCGCATCAGTGGCGTTACCGCCTTGCTTGGGGTGATATGATTAAAAAAATAAAATAAAAGAAATACATATAAATGACAAATATATGGAATAAATGAACATTTAACTTCACTTTAAGTTTGATCTTGTTGGCGTGTTTAAGACGTTAAGGAGTAGAAGTGTTTGGAATGGGAATCTTTCTCTCCATAAAGACGTCAGGTAAATCTTTTTTTCTTTATTTTTTTTTGTTATTTTTCTTCTCTGTTTCTTCGTGTTGCGATGATTTCTTTCTTCACTTCGATTGTTTTTCTCTCAACATTTTATTCCTTACCCAGTATCACTGTTTTCTTTGGAGCCATGACTAAAGGCTATTAAAGAGAAAAGAAGACACAATACAATAAGACTGGAAAAGAAAAGGCAAAGCAAACAAATATATACAACATGGCTGTTGACTCAGATATGTTTCCGTTCGGTTTAACTCGCTTCATAATGTTGTTCGTAAACCGAAATTTTGTTCGATAACCAAAGCATTTTCATCTCGAATTTTCTGTTCGAAAATCGATTTGTTTGACATCTGAGACGTTCGAGAACCGAGGCTGCTCTGTATTTAGTTATCTATTTTTATTGTTTTAGCGATATATTTTTATTTATATCGCTGCTTAATCACTGAGAAGTATTTTTATTGTTTATTTGTAATCTTTGATTACAATGTCTTGTTTATATAATTTCCTTATTATTTTGAATAAGTTTTACATTATTATTGATATTATTTATTGATTTAAACTAAATGTTACTATTTAGTTTCTTTTAGTTTTATTTAATTATTATTTGTTGGTTGTTTGTTTGTTATTTAATATCATTTATTGTTACTAACTTTAATACTTTCATTATTATTGTATTTTTTATTTCGTTGGCTTAGTGAACCTCATACATCTTCCACCATTTTAACCCGAAGCAAATTGAACTCCGCTCGGCGCAACTCTTTCTCTTTTGCTTCCCGCCAAGAGACATTTATGAACTGAAACTAGTTGCCTCCCCTTCTGGCTAGCTAATCAACCAACCAGTCGACCAGTTAAGCGTCCTACCGGGTTGGCCATTAAGATATTTCACGCTTGCATTGGTCAATTCTTAAGTCAAACATCAGCTTGGCTCATGTGTCGACCGGAAGCGATGGTCGACATGCAGCCGTTCCCTCTTCCTACGTAACCATTCCTTCTTTTCTTTCCTCTGATTTCTTATTCATAGAATTCGGCGATTTCCTTTCTTTTCCGAAATGTTTTGTTGCCTTTCTTTTCCCACCCATTACTCATTTGTTATTTTTTCTTTTTTTTTCTATAATGCAGACGGTCTCTCGTCCGCCATTTTTGTATTGTTTTCTTTATCTTTCTCGGTTTAATTTTATATCGATTTTGTGGAAATTGCTGTCATTTCCTTTGAGGATTTTTATAATTTTGTTAGCCCAGTTTTTTTTTTGTTTTTTTTTAAATAATCGCAGTTTCCTCTCAAAAGTTTCTTCTGCATTTCGATACCCATTTTGATATGTGAGGTCAGGTGATATTTCTCTTGGCATAAAAAAAAAAAGAATAATTTTAAATCAGTTCATATTGATTTATCTGTCGGATTCATTCTTATCCTTATTAGATTAAAATAATCCTTTTTCTTATTAGATTTTTAAGAAACTAGTGTACCCTTGTCGCCAAAAATAACGGCAGTTGTTAGAAAGTTTTTAAATCCAGATGCAAAGAAAAAAAATCGTGATTCAGTAAATCTATGAGCAAGAAATTCCAAATGAAATAGATGTCTTTATATTTTTAACATCTTCAATGTTATCTATAATTCATCTGGCATTATATAAATGACTTTTTGCTAATCTTTTCAGGTTAAATGTTGTATGTGTAACAGCAATTTGAAATGTAAACACAAGATCAAAATAAAGCGATTAGCAACAGAACGACGAAGACGGTACAACTTCGTAGATAAAGGTATCTGAGTGCCTCTCAAGACAGGCTTGAAGAAATAAAATTGCAGTCTAAGAAACATTGTATTAAGCAAACGGATTATTTAAACGCTTAATTTTACTGGAGGAATAATTTTGCCTGAATAAAGATGAATATTTTATTTGTATCTTCTTCTTTCATGCACAATGTCTCTTCAGAAATGTAGGCGATCATGGCTCTCCAGATTTCTTTATTATTTTTACCTCTTAACAACATTTCTCCTGTTATCCCGGTCAAACTTCGTTCTTACATCCGTCTACACAAGCCCATCATGCGTGTCACGCGTTGCTTTCCATTATCTCCTTATCTCTATCTGACCTGTGAGCATCAGATTCTGCAAGCCCCCTTCCTCACTGCATGTCCCAGAAACTTCCGTTTTATAAGCATCAGGTTCTCCAAGCCCTCTTTCTTCACGGAAGGTCCCAGAAACATCCGTTTCATGAGCATCAGGTTCTCCAAGCCCTCTTTTCTCACAGTATATCCCAGAAACATTCGTTTTATGAGCATCAGTTTTTCCAAGCCCTTCTTACTCCCGGAATGTTCCAGAACTTCACTTTTATGACGATCAGGTTTTCCAAGCCCTCCTTCCTCATTACATGTCCCATAAACTTCAGCTGTCTTTTCCTGATGTTAAGTATCATTTTCCTTTTCACGTCCATCCTCTTCAAATTCAAAACCTTGTCGTTGCTCACTTTAGAATAAGTGTATTATTGACAGAGTATATATATATATATATATATATATATATATATATATATATATATATGTTTATTAATTATAGTAACTAAATTTTCAGAAAAAAATTTGGTATAGACAACTGTGAATATCTTGACATAATATATAATAACTGAAGACCTAACTATTTGGTATCTCTTAATATATATTTATAAATGGCACTAGAAAACGTATTTTGAAAACCATTTGAAATAAAACAAATATTAAAAAATGGCAGGTCATTTACTTGTCATATTCGAGACTTTGCATCGTAAAACGTAAGGGATGCAAGCTAAATAAACTTAACTTAAAATTATCTCAATGTATAAAGTCAAATATTTTCTAATACTCTGATTTATTTAATTATATATATATATATTAAAATGTGTGTATTTAGTCAGCAAATTTTCTTTTAGAGATGTCAGATTAAATACATTGCAAACATTGTGTCTGCTTATTTTTAATAAAATCTGTTCATACTCACGGATAATCTTTTGCTTATTATAATTGAAAGATGTCAGAAATGATCTGTAACATTGACAGATGATATTATCATTCATTTCTCATTGTACCCAAGTAGTTTCAATCTTCTTCTGAGATCATCTTCAGGGGTATGAATTATGGTAACAGAAAATAACCGCAAAACTGTGTCGATAAAAATTACTATAATTTTTTTTCTGCTTCAAATATAACGGTTGACAAAATGCTAGCGTTCATTAGAACGTGAAAATTAACCAAAATGATTTTTTTATATGTTGTAATGTCATTGTCATGCACGTGCTACAGCATGAAAAAAAATGTTCTTTTTATAAATATTTTAGAACAGTATTTATAGCTGATTCTATTAATTGACGGCTTAAACATTTTAATGATTATTGCCTCGAGAATCTGTAGTTTGTTTTTATTGTTCTACAGATTCTCCAGGCAATATTCATTACAAAGCTTAAGCAATCAATTAATAGAATCAGCTGTAAATACTGTGTTAATGTTCTAAAATGTTTGTAAAAAAACATTTTTTCATGATTTAACACGTGCATGACCATGACATTAGAACATATAAAAGATTCCATTTTGGATAATTTTCACGTTCTAATGAAAACTAAGCAATTTGTCAACCGTTGTATTTGAAGCAGAAAAAATTTACAGTTATTTTTAGCAACACCACCTTGCAGTTATTTTTTGTTACCATAATTCACACCCACAGAAAATGATCTCGAAAGGAGGTTGAAAGTACTTGGGTACATTGAGAAATGAATTATAATAGCAGAGACACAACTGAGAGATGATATTTGGTCCCTATCCGACACCAATATCTGCCAGGTAAGTATATAAATAAGAATATTGCACAAAGAATGCTTTTTGTAATAAATAAATAGAAAAAACCAGAACTAAAATTTGTAGTATTAATATTTTTGAATTTTAATGTTAACTTAATTTCTACAAATTTCATTTAAATACTATTATTTATTTTATATATCTTTATTTTTTATTTTTTTTAAATGTTTACATGAGGCATACACGCCCCACACTTTCTCGCAGATTGACCAGTCACCTGTCAAAACTCAGTGCGATCCGTGCACACATCGGTTAAAACATCATGAACAACCAAAATGTAATTCTCAATATAAGACAAATATGATTTGACCACATCAAATTGCTCTATGCAAGGAAAGATTCAAAATTGTAGAGACGATTATTATGCAAGATAAACTGCCCACATTAAAAAAAACGTAATAATTCATCATCTCCTGTATGGAACGGTATCTTAAAATGCGTATAATAGAATTGATCTAGGCAAAGATTATATTAGTTATAAAAAATAACAAATGAAATAATTGATAAAATAATTCTTTTTGTGTTGCCACATTATCAGTTGAAGTTGCACATGACGTCATGTTAAACAATTTCATATGTCCAGCGTTCGAATGAATATCCAGATGCAGAAACACGAGTAAAAAACAAACACACACACATACACACACACACACATACACACACACGTTATTTCTTTATGACTTAAAAGTAGAAAGTAGTTAAGAAAAATAAAAGAATATATGAACTTTGGACAGTTTATCCACAACTTTCAACATCTTATCCGGGAGTTAAAATATATATAATAAAAATAAAAATTAATCAGGCAAACCTTGTTGGTTCTACACTATTTATATTGCCATTTGTACGACGTTTCTGTCGTTGTACGCTCCGTTCTTTTTCATGTGTTAGGACTTTCGAACCGAATCCTTTATTACGATCACTGTGGGTATATCATTCTCATTCTTTGGGCAAAGCCTCTTTTAGTAGTCTAACCCGATTCTCTAAGTTACTTGGTCACCACTGTTGCAGCCTGCTATTGAACTCACAGCTCTTTGGGTCAAATCACTAGAACTAACCAACGTCTTTATCCACTGTGTCCTTAAGAACAAGAATGACTGAATTTCTGAGACTTATAAACCTAATGTTCAGTAACCAATTTTGACCAGAGTTCATCAGGCAATTTTTGATGTTAATGGTTTTCGCTAGTATTTTCTGTAGAGCTTATATTGCATTTTTAACACTAATGATAAATAATACTAATTTATCTAAAATGATATAAATATCAAATGCTTAAAATCTCAACACCATTTACTAAAAATATATCAGTGCAAAGACAAAAAGAGAAATTAACATCGACTCTTGTGCAAATTAATTGAAAGAACTGCTTGAGTTTTCATTCTTTCACCATACACTCAGTTTTAGACTCACTGGAGTGACAGGGTGTAATCGATATCTGTTTCTTTCCTCAGATTATGTCATTTGCAGTAGTGTGCAGTAATAATAATCTATTTTTGGGGTGCATGATAAAATTTGTTTGGCCTTGAAAAATTTTGCGTCATACGTGATTGCATTATACTTTTATCACGCCCAGACACTATTGTCTCGACTGTCGAGTAATTGTCCTAAGGCCATTGTCTGCGATGGGCGTTACTCCAAGGAAGCGTAGGAAAGCTGAAACGCTTCACGAACACACTGGCAAGCCTTACAAAGAGATCATGAATATTGTTGGTGTCAGCCTTTAAACTGTCAATCATTAAAGCGAAGAAAATTGGATCCATCAGTCCAAAATGTTAAGGAAAACTAGGTCAGAAGAGAAAAACAACGCCATGAGACGACGTGATCAGGGAATGTATGAAAGATCCTAGGAAGCTATTATTCCTTTTGATTCAATTAATTTGCACAAGGGTGTACTTAAACGGAAAATTCTCGAGAGTGTCATTATTGAATCTTATTAAAATGTATATCTGATCACTAGAGTTTTTCAAATTTCCCAATTTCTAAAAGAATTGAAAACTTAAGTATGACAATAAACTGCATCCTGCAGCAAGGCCTTTGATTGAGAGGTTGTGAGGAGCATAGAATCACCTCTTAATTGCTGTTGTACCCAGGTCCACCCTGATCCGGGGTGGTAGCACCTGTTAGGGTCTCAACTATGGGCAAACAGTTTATCCCAAAACTGGGGTCTAAACACTATGAAAGTATCAAAAACACACTTCTATAGAAACATATACATAAAAATAGACTTTTATAGAAAAATATGCATTTTTGAAAGAATAATATTAATAAAATACATTTTTGAAGGAAAAATATTACCAACAATACATTTTTGAATACAAAACTAGAAAAAATCTTCAGTTTTCTAAAATAACAAAAATATACAAAAATAAAAAATATTTTCAAAATCTGACTAAATAAATTTTCTCACTATAACTGAACATTTAAAAAATAACTTAAAACAGAAGTTTTTGCATTAAATAACTCACAGAGGTTGATATGCCGTTAAACAAAACTCAAACTCTTAAAAGAATTACTCCCATCGCAAACCAACGTACATGATTTTAAAAATGTTAAAAATTAAAAGAAAATGGTTAAGTTTTTAAACTCCAATTATTTAAAAATATGTAATACATAAACTTATCCCATAATAAAATAAATTAAATAATCACTATTTTACTTTCGTTTATCAAACATTAGATGACGTCATTTAGGATGCTCCATAATTTACTTAGTTAACTTGATGAATATTTACGGGCGGCTTTTATATGGTTTATTTTTTTTTTGAAAAACTAACAATATTTTAATAAATCACAAAATTAATCCGCAGTAGGTTGCCATTACTTTCTACGGTAGACCGTTTGCCAACCAAGGCTATAGAACCCAATCTATCCTGTTATTTAACCCATAGCAGGCGGAAGAAGAAAAGGATAAATAAAATTCCCAAGAGTATTTGCGCGTTAATAAATGCTATGAATTCAACTGGAATTCGAATTCGGCTCTCCGATATCTCATTTCGAGCTCATATCCACTGCACCACAATGCACATCCCAATTTTTGTAAATATTTATTGCAAAATAAAACCCTGATATCTTCCTTGATAAAGTCCATCAAAGAACAAAACTCGTCGACTAAGATAAGTTTTCATTTTGTCTTTATTGTCTATTTGGGCAGCAATCTTTTTTTTATGAATTTTATTTTAGGTATAAAATCCATTCTCAATAACGGCTAACAGCATAACCGGAAGAGTTCGGATAAATAAAATGTTTTATATAATTTATGTCCTCAGAAGAAGAAAAAATCATAAGATCACATGAAAAATTACATATAAACACTGAACAATAATAAATTTTAATGCATATTATATATACTTTAATTCAGATACTTTAATCCAAGCGGAAAAAGCAGGAAGGTAAATTCCAAAAACCCGATCCTAATTAATATTAAAAATTTTATTTTAATATTAAAAAATGATACAGGAAGAGAGCTCCATGTAATAAAATATTACAGAGCAAATATAAATTAAAAACGGATTAATTCAATGATGTTGGATGATCATTTCGATATGAAAATCCCCACGGGGGATAACACATCACCTCAGCAACAGAAAAATCTTTTCAGAAACTCCTGAAATGATTTTTCTGTTGCTGAGGTGATGTGTTATCCCCCGTGGGGATCTTCATATAGAAATGATCATCCAACATCATTGAATTAATCCCTTTTTAATTTATATATATATATACATATATATATATATATGTGTGTGTGTGTGTGTGTGTGTGTGTGTGTGTGTGTGTGTGTGTGTGTGACTACTTGATGAAATCTTGAGTGGTGGAAACCACGGTAGCGGAAAAGGTTTGTGTTTGTAATATTTTAAGTATTAAAACTAGCTTTTCAGTTTTCTGAACTGTCTATTGAGCACTTCTCTTTCTAAATATAACTGTTTCCTGAAGATGATAAACCTTACCGTAATAAAACGTTTTAGCACACACACACATACAGACACACAGAGACACACAGACACACACACACACACACACACACACACACACACATATATATATATATATATGTACGCATCGTTCATTCAGTGAAATGAATTAGAGCTCTCTAGCTATTGGGCGTGTATAATGATATGTGCTAAAATGTCTACCTACTTCCACCGAACGGCAGCCCAAGGGTAGAGTCGCCGACTGACGCCATTTCGGTCGGGTTTCAATCCTGGGTAAAAAAGCAATCGGAGTCTAACCGTACTGATGAGCTATGATACGGCGAAATAGATCTGTCTGCGGATGACAATGACAATATATATATATATATATATATTGTCATTGTCATCCGCAGATATATATATATATATATATATATATATATATATATATATATATATATATATATCCAGTTAAAGAGGACCGAAGGTTTTACGATTTTGAGTTACTCGAATTTACTTTTTTTTAAAAAAAGTACTCAATACAATAAATGTTGTTGACCATTATATAATTAAATTTGCAATACAATTAAAAAAAATTTTTTTTTTCAAAACTAACATCTAACATTGTCTGATGACAAGATAGAAATCTCGAAACATAGAAATTTCCGTGTCGCAATGTACTTTTAATTTTTAATTGTATACCAAATTTAATTATATATATATATATATATATATATATATATATATATGAGTGAGTATATAATATATTTGTATATATTGGAACAGTATATGGTAAGTAAATGGCAAAGTAGAAAATTGCGTCTTTCCTGAAGGAACTGCTATTATCACAATGTGAGATACTTAATAAAAAATGGAATAAAAACAAAAAAAGCGCATGAAAAAACTGAACGAAATCGGCTACGCTACATGGCTAGACACGTCTCAAAAAATGAATTAAATTTAAAAATCTTAAATTTCTGCTATCCCACATTTTCATCATTTCCCCTCGGTTGCGGTTTTATATTCCTTTTTCCCCTTACTACACATCATAATCCCATCAACAAAATCATTACTTTAGTCTGATGAAGTCCTTTTACAGGACGAAACGCGTTGCGCATTAATTTTTTCCCTTTGCCATTTATTTGCCTAATATATTTCGTTATTTGAATTTGCATTGAACAGTTTTTATTCATATGAATAAAGTTAAGATATCGATGTGTTTTTTAATTTTTTTTACATCCTTCATTTTGCCTTTGATAAATTCTTTATTTGATAAAATATAGTTTTAGGTATGTTATATTTTGGGGCTAAAGTGCTCAGTATCAAGAATAGAGCGAATGTAAATATAAAAGCGGAAATTGAAGCCATCACCCTGACGCGACAGTCTGTTTCATGCTAAATGCAATCATCAGGACACACACACACACACACACACACACACACACACACACACACACACACACACACACATATATATATATATATATAATAAATTTTCAATATTCAAAAATGTTGAATGAACATTTCGACATAAAATCACTAAGAGAGATTTTACATCTCCTCAGCAACGGTCCATCTTTCAAAATGGAAATAAAAATAAGAATAAGAAGAGAGAAAGATAAAAATAAATATAATAAAAAAAGAAATAAAAAATAAAAAATGACGGTTAAGATTTGAGAAATATATGTGTGTGTGTGTAAGTGTGTGTGTGTGTGTGTGTTCATTTGTTTGTGTGTGTGTGTTTGTACTTGTGTGTGTGTGTTGTACTTGTGTGTCTAAATGACACCAAAATGAAAATAACAATGACATCTCATTTCAACAGATATATTTACCAAAATTACACAGAAAATATCTTTAAGTATTAAAGTGTAAATTTATTCAATAGCATCGCCATTGGATTCAACGATGGCCTCCAGATGACTTAAGAAATTCCTGCAGCTCTTCTGGATGGAAACTTTCTGGTGGAGTGAATTGCGTCACGGTGCTTTTTTTTTTTTTTTTACAGACGGTGCCAACTGACCCTACTACACTGTGCAGTCAAAAGCAAAAGTCGTAGCATGTGCGAAATTAAAAATTTAAAATGGCCGTAATTTCCCATAGCACCCACATCCCTTCTCTCTCTCTCTCTCTCTCTCTCTCTCTCTCTCTCTCTCTTTATATATATATATATATATATATAGTTACGTGAATTAATAAATATACAGATGAGGGTAGACACATGTATAGTATTGTTAAGGATAACTCTCTAAGAGAGCTCTAAATATATATGTATACGAACACATATAAAGCAAATATAAGAAAAAATTAAGGCAGACACGTAATTTCATGGTAAATCCGAAGTATGGCCTATTTCAGGCGAACCATCATCAGCTTCCGTCTTTATTGCACAGAAGATTTTACAAGAATGAAATTCACAAAGGCCTAAAAAAATCGGAATAAAAATAAAGATTACTCCCTTAAAAGAGAAAATTTAAGAAAAAATATATCAGCACATCAGTTCGGCGAATACACACACATATTCATACATAAGCGTATATACACGCAACATATAATCAAAGAGCACGCGTAAGAGCGGATGTCAACTTAAAACTAAAGATACATTCAGCAAGTCAATTAGACTGCCGACTCGTAGATTTGAAACTTAAAGGAAGGGGGTTAGGTGAGAAAGAGAGAGAGAGAGAGAGAGAGAGAGAGAGAGAGAGATAGCGTTAATAGATTTGAATTTAAGTTCATGGGAGTTAAATCTTATGAAGTTAGTTTACTGCTTTTTAATAACAAGAGTAAAAATTTAAATATTCTAAGACTGCAGGTCGATAAAATAAATTTAATTAAAATTTTTAAACTAAAAAATATTAAAAAGTATGAAAATTCAAGGAGATGAAATCAAAGGAGCGTAATTCATAATTATCAATAGTAATATTTCAGGGAAAAATAAAGAAAGACAGAAAGAAAGACAGAAAGAAAGAAAGAACAAAAGAAAGAGAAAAGTAAAAGAGTGAGGATGAAAGAGAGAAAGAAAAAGGAATCTATATCAATCGACGACTAAGAATTTCCGTAAGTATTTTTTCTTTGCCAACATGTGGTCATGAAATCGCTTTTTCGTTAAGTAGATTAGGGTTATTTATATGGTTTAAGATGACAAGTTCTTTAAAAGATATGAGTTACATTTATCATTTCCATTGTAAGATTTGGATTTAGCGACGATATTCCAGGTAATAATTGTATTCTTGTTATATATATATATATATACTAGCAGTACAGCCCGGCGTTGCACGGGTGTAATAAAAGCTTTAAAACTAATCCATGGTCCTGGAGCTCAGACTCTTTGGACGTTGGCACGAAAGACTAAAAAGCAATAGTTGTTTCCGGTTAAAGCGAAACCGTAGACTGAAAGAAAAATCAATGGACAGAAGTCAAATTTTGATTTCCTGGTATCGATATCAAATAAGTTTTTTTCGTCGTAAACTGAATTTTGAAGGTTAAGTAAGTCATCTGAGTAAATGGTATCATGGCTGAGACTAAGAACTACAATTATACCTACTTAGAGCCAAACTCGAAGCAAAAACTAAAATAAAAGGGCTGAAAAAAACAGACATACAGGCACATAAACAGGCACACACATCTTGCCTTATATGTATATATATATATATATATATATATATATATATATATATATATATATATATATATTATCGATTTTCTGCACTACTGTAAGAACTGCAAACTTGAAACTTCTGAATATCGTGTCTTACGTCTTTGTCTACGAGGGTATCAAATTTGATTAAAATCGGACCACTCCATCTATAACCCGATTTTTTCGATTATCGATTTTCGATATTTATCGGGGGTACCTCGACACAAAACCTAGCTAAGAATATTCGCAGACGCTTATAGTACAACTGTGTAAATTTTCACGAAAATCGGTTCAGCCGTTTCGGGGTCTATAGGTAACACACACACACACACACACACACACACACACGCACACACACGCACACACACTGACACATACACACAGAGACAAAATTCCATTCATAAATAAGTTTAGATATATAATGTTTTTTTTTGTATGGAAATAGAAGTCACCTGGCCATGTTCACATCCTGCTCATTGTGTTTTGATTATTTCGCGTTAATTCCGTTGATAAACTTACAAATCTATTTTCTAAAAACTATGGATTAAAAATCATGGTAGACTAGACTCACTTGACTTGGCTGGTAGCTAGTCTAGAAGGAAAGCAATAAAGCAATTTACATCAAAAGTAATTTAAATTTGAGAAAATCTGTTTGAGGATTGCAATGCTTAAAAATACAGCGGCGAATAGGTGCGCCAACACACGTTAATTTTATTTTGTAATAATGCATTGAATGGGTAAGAAATTAAACTATTTTACGCAGATGATATAGTTCTGATTACAGACACGGAAAGGAAACTACAAGACCTCCTGCAGATGGTGGCTGAAGAGAGTGACAAGAAAGGACTACAAATAAACTGCAAGAAAACCGAATGCATGGTCATCAGCAAAAAGAGCAACCTAAAATGCTAAATACAGGTAGGGGATAATAAAATCTAGCAAATACAAAAATTTATATCCCTGCGAAGTGTTCTAACAGAAGACGGAAAGTGCGACACGGAGATCCGAAGGAGAATTGGCATGGCAAAAGACGCGTTCCAGAAGCTGCGTAGAGTATTGAGAGATAGGAAAATTTTAGAAACAAAGAAAAGAGTACTGGATTGCTATGTGACGTCAGTTCTTCAATATGGCAGTGAATGCTTGACAATGTCATCGAAGATTAAGGAAGCAACTAAAATGTGGCTTGACAGAAGGATGCTGCGGATATCATGGGTCGAGCACGTGAGCAATGATGAGGTTTTGGAAAGGATGGAAACGAAAAGGATGTTAATATTGAACATCAGGAAGAGACAACTAAAGTTCCTGGCACATGCAATGAAAAAGAAGGGCTTAGTGAATCTGATACTAACAGGCCAGATAGAGGGAAGGAGAGACAGGCAAAAACAGCATGTAACGTACTTGACGGGCCTGAGCAGGTGGATGACAGAACGGGGGTCGCGTGGTGTAACAGGAGAAAGCGTGCTAAGAGCCACCATGGATAGGGAGACCTGAAAGGCCATCATCGCCTACGTCCTGAAGGGACAAGGCAATCAGAAGAAGGAGAAGAATACAGCACATTAAAAACAAAAGAAAAACATGTCATTATCGTGTAACTCTGAAAGATGAAGTCATAGACAATGCCGGTGTTTTGAGTGTACCTGATGATAGATGATTTTAACAGCTTGAAAAGGTTTTTAAACGAAATAGCTACGCCGACAATTACACGCTCCTTATATTTCTTAAGCGAAGTGAAGGTTGGTGAGTGAGAGAAAGGAAAAGCGTGCAGAGAAGAACTTTCCAAGATACTGATTGACTGTCGGTGTTAAGGCAATGATTGCAAGAAAGAATGGCTGTCAAGTCGACGGGCGAGTTTGATGAAAGCGTCGACGAAAGCTGCAGTGATTGGCCGAAGGGGAATGAGTCAGGCAAGAAGTGAAACGCTGCCAGGGGGGAAAAAATCAGGGAGTTAAAAGAAGGAAAGAAAAGGCTCTTGTTTGTCTACGATTTGCTTATTCTCTGAACAGTATAATCTTAATTGTTGCTATTAACTAAGCTTTGATTGGCACAAGGCCATGAGTATGAGGTAAACAATAAGAATCGAAACTGACGTAGATTGGATTAGTTTGGCACAAGGCATAAAAAGTATACGAAAATTTACAAAGCGTAGAATACTTTGTCAAAAGATCAACAGAATTAAGCATACAATAAAAATCGAAAACTCACTCAACTTTGATTAGTCTGGCACAAGACCATGGGGTAACAAGTTGAGATTTAACTCACAGCTCAGTCGTAGTAATCACGTAGAATAGCTCGATAACTGTTACCCCTTGTCGAGGAGTCGTAAAGTATTTGCAAAGCTTAGATTTGGTACTAGCCGACAAATATAGGGTACCCAGAACCGAACTTATTACCCAGCGGTAACCATCAACCAGTTTTTCATTTTTTTAATAATTTCACCGCAAGCAAGGGAATAAAGCCGTTAAGAAGCAAAAGGTAACTGAAAATGAGAAAATACGAAGAAAAATAAACGACTAACAAAGAGAGAGTTCAAAAAAGAATATGTTTATTGTAAGAATCTTATAGAACAACCAGCCAATAATCAACTAGAATAGAAGTTGAGTCAAACTGACAAAAAACCACCAGGGCAAATTGGTGGGTGGTTTAAATAATAACCTGGGAGATTCCATTCTGTTACAGGCAAGTCTATTCTGTAAGCAGTGATTGGCTGATAATTTCAGTGTGTACATTGAGCTCCATAAATATTGAGTACAATATCCACATATTTGGGCCACATATGGACATGTATTCAGTTACAACCCTGTTTATTTTTGTCTGCCAACTGGACGCTAGTTAGACACATCAGGAAGGTGAGTCTCACACTCTTGAATGTACACCTTCCTACAGGGAGACAAAAGAAGACCACCGTGTTGAAAGGTAAGTTATTTGACTTCTACATAGTGTACTTTGAGAGCAGGTGTTAAAATAGTGCTCGATGTATAACAAGAGACCTATAACTTATATTAATAATAAATATACATAAAAGAATTAAGACGGAATATAACGATTGACATTGCATTTAAATATTGAAATTCAAAGTTTTATTCGGAAGCATGAAACTGGAAGAGTGTTCCACGATCGTGAATTGCGGGAGAAGAAACTATGAACACAGAATTTACGGTAACATCTCGTTATTTCAACTGTAGAATGATGAGACTTTGATGTTAATCTAGTACAGCGCATAAATTCGTATAGTCTATCATAGAGGAGTAGCTTGTTAACCATCACCTCACGCTGAATCGCCGATATACAATTCCTTGTGAAACGTATTTTTTTTCTTATTTAGATACGTCCTCTCACTAGAGTATGTAAAGCTTGAGTGCGTTACGTGCAAAAGAATGTGAGTACGTATGCAGTTGCATGTATGCATATGTTTTTTTTGATGATGTATACATAATCTTTGGTTTTATATGTATGTGTTTGTTGCGTGTGCGAGAGAATTGACCTCTCATAATTAATGGTATCTACTTCAATTCCTATTGTGTGTGTGCATGCGTGTGTGTGTGTATGTGTATGTGTGCGCGCGCGTGTGTGTGTGCGCGCTTGTGTGTGTGTATATGTGTGTGTGTGTGTGTATGTGTGTGTGTGTGTGTGTGTGGAACCTGAGTTCGTTTATCTGAACGTGGATCTTACATACTCATTTGCGATGTCTCAGAGACTGTTCTGTTACCGCTTGGGTGCGTGTTTATATATCGATCTCTGTCAATGGGGCTCTTTTCTATGCTTGTCCACCGTACATGGATCAACATATTTACTATAGAAGGTAAGTGAATTAAACATAGAATTCGCCGTGCAAGTGGTAGTTTCTCTAAATACCGCACATGCCTACAAAATCATAATATTAACCTAAATCCCACATCATATTCTTAGATAGCCTCGTCATAGCATGGCGCCAAACTCGTTCAGAAGTAGTGAATCTGAAAGCTTTCTCAAATCAAGTTTTGAAATGGCTACAAGCGAAGTCTGTAGATTTTAGCGAGGATCATCCTTCCTATTGCTTTGTACACTGGAGCTACAGAATCATGAACCAAGAACTTTGCCAAAAAAAAAGAAACTACTCACACCACTAAAAACCAAAATGCATAGCACACGTAACTCGAAGTAACAGCATAATCAAAATATCGACTTCCAACATAATTCCAAATAAAAGATTAGAAAAGAAAGCCCCATCAGTAATGGAAAGAGCAATAACAGCTACTGGATTTCAGAAACCTATTCTCATGAAAAACTGAAGAAAAAGAGAGTGTTGCACGGACTACTTGATCGATGAATACAAACTGTTTCCTTCTAACAGAATCGCTAACATTACCATTGCCATTAATAAATAAATATGCAGTTACGTTAAACAGAAATAATTTCTCCTTGATCATACTCCCTATTATGATAAAGACCATTATGTATTTATTTGCACACACACACACACACACACACACACACACACACACACACACACACACACACACACACACACATAGTAGGCCCGTGCCTTCAAAACTGACGGCAAAATATTTATATCGATACGCCTTCTAAAATGACAGCAACATATATATTAATGTATCCACTAATGAGTAACTTACATTAAAACATAAGAAAAAATCCATTCCCTGATTATGACAGGATACAAACAGTACGGGTTTCGCTTCACCAGGTCTACTGCTGATATGCTAACGATCATTACCGAGTACATATACCGGGCTCTTCACAAGAATGGCGAAGCCCGAACCGTTGCCTTGGATATCTCCAAAGCGTTCGACATGGTCTGGCACGCTGGCCTCTTATGCAAACTGCGGAGCTACGGTATAACTGGACATCTGTTTGACCTCATCCAGTCATTCCTCTCTAACGGCGCATTGAAGGTAGTATTAAATGGGCATGCCTCCCAAAACTACCATAGGAACGCGGGCGTCCCTCAAGAATCTATCCTAGGTCCCACGCTCTTTCTTTTGTACATTAATGATCTCCCCGACGCCATTAGATCCCAAGTAGGCATGTACGCCGATGACACCACAATCTACTCTTGCCTCAATCAAAAACCCGGTGTGGGCGACAAAGCGAACCTCGCTGCCGAGCTTGAAAAGGACCTCCAATCCGTAGTGGCCTGGGGTAGAAAATGGCTAGTAAATTTCAATGCTTCTAAAACGAAGGTGTTATCAACTAACCACCATAGACAATCGCATCTACCTCCCATTAGCATGGAACAGGCTTGCCTCCCAGAGAGTAAAACACTACGCCTCCTTGGCCTTACACTTTCGGCGGACCTCAAATGGAATGACTATATTGAATCCATTGCTAAATCTGCCGCTATGAAAGCCGGCTCTCTGTGCAGGACCCGGAAGTTTTTCCCGCCTGAATCTATCCTGCACATATACAAATCTACCATCCGCCCATGTATTAAACACTGCTGCCATATCTGGTCGGGTGCCCCTGCTAATCTCCTTGGGCTTCTTGACAAAATACAAAGGAGAATCTGTAACGTGGTTGATACAGACTTGACAGACTGGCTGCAACCACTCTCTCACCGGCGTGATGTGGATTCCCTGTGCCTCTTCTACAAGTACTTTCATGGCTTCTGCCCCGATGAACTTGTGCCGCCTAAGCACGAATTTGCACGAGATACTAGGTTAGCAACTAGGTCCCACCCTTTTACAGTTAAACAGATAAGATGTAACCGTAATTTCTACACCAACAGCTTCTTTTCTCGCGCTTCCCGCCTGTGGAATTCCCTTCCACAAGTCTGCTTTCCCGACAGCTACAATCTCCAGGTGTTTAAATGTAGGGTCAATAGACACCTCCTATCACACTAACTTCCAATTATTCTCAGAACACTCTCATCTACCCAACCCTCATTCTCGGTATCCTTACCCTCCTATCACCCACTCTCTGACATTTCCTATATTTAACCATCCTTCCTCCACTCTGTCTGGCTCACTAGGTATTCTTTACTTATTCCTCTCTACCTAAGTATTGAGCGCTTTTTGTTAGTTGATTACTCTTGTCGTATTTTTTTCTTTGGGCTACGTGCTGACTCGGTTCGAACACTTTTGACTGATGTTTATGTGCTTAGCTCTTTCTTCTTTTTAAAAAACCATTTTTTCACTTCTTCGTAGATTTGTGGAAGGTTTCGAGTTGTCTGGCCGGGAGCGAAACTCGACGGATTTGGTGTCATATATATATATATTTATATATATATATATATATATATATATATATATATATATATACTAGCAGTATAGCACGGCGTTGCTCAGGGTGTGATGAAAGCTTTAAAACTAATCCATGGTCTTGGAGCTCAGACTATTTGGACGTTGTCACGAAAGACTAAAAAGCAATAGTTGTTTCCGGTTGAAGCGAAACCATAGACTGAAAGAAAAATCAATGGATGTAAGTCAAATTTTGATTTCCTGGTATCGATATCAAATAAGTTTTTTTCGTCGTAAACTGAATTTTGAAGGCTAAATAAGTCCTCTGAGTAAATGGTATCATGGCGGAGACTAAGAATTAACCACCACAGACGACCGCATCTGCCTCCCATTAGCATGGAACAGGCATGCCTCCCAGAGAGTAAAACACTACGCCTGCTTGGCCTGACACTCTCAGCGGACCTCAAGTGGAATGAGTACGTCGAATCCATTGCTAAATCCGCTGCTATGAAAGTTGGCTCTCTGTGCAGGGCCCGAAATTCTTTCCGCCTGAATCTATCCAGCACTTATACAAATCTACCATCCGCCCGTGTTTTGAATACTATTGTCACATCTGGTCGGGTGCCCCTGCTATTCTCCTCGGGCTTCTTGACAAAATACAGCGAAGAATCTGTAACGTGATTGATACCGACTTAGCTGACCGCCTGCAATCACTCTCTCACCGTCGTGACGTCGCTTCCCTGGGCCTCTTCTATAAATACTTTCATGGCTTCTGCTCTGATGAACTTAAATCACTGGTGACCCCTAGGTGTGAGTTTGCACGAGATACTAGATTGGCAACTAGGTCCCTTTTACAGTGAAACCGATGAAATGTAACCGCAATTTCTACTCCAACAGCTTCTTT
>JBBBDQ010001412.1:3875000-3882500 GCA_037127315.1 Ascarosepion bandense | reverse complement strand
ACGCAGTAATTTATTGCTGTGTTGTTAAAAAAAAAAAACTACTGGAATTTGGGTGATCACCTTTCTGTTAAAAAATACCCCCAAAACTTCAACACTTCATTTTCCACTATTAAATAATGTAGGTTGTTTTTTATATAGTGAGCCTCTCGAACAACGAGATGTTTCTGGTATTGTGATTTATATAGAATTCTTATGTTTTCGATCAGAATTTTTCTTATACATTCGTGTAAATTATGAGTTAATAATTTTTTTTTATGGCATTTTGATTTGATAAGTGACCATAAGACGTCTACTCAAAGGGGTGGTAGCGTGTCAAATATAGGTAATTGATATGTGACAAGAAACAGTATTGTACTTGTCATTGACAGTGTTACAATATATTGTTCATCTCTAGTTTAGACCAAAATTTGATGGGGCTATTTTGATTAGTGAGAACAAAGTTTGCGGTCTTATATTTTCTGTCATATATTATCTTTTACTTTTTTTCAGGAAACACAGCAGAAATATGATGTTTAATAATTCTTTGTATGGCAAAGGCGTCCTTTTTATAATTAATGTACGTGTGGCAGCAGTAAAATATGTTGACGTTTTGTTGTGTTGAAATTTTATAACTGCTCTCGTGTTACAGATTATTTGTAAGAATATTCCTATTTCTTTATCAATTATGTTGTTAGTGAAATTATTGTTGACTAATGTTTGTTTTATGTGTTTTAGTTCACTCAAAAATATTCTTTCGGAAGAGAAATTTTGGTGAACTCTGTTTAAGAAGTTTATTATCACTGCTATTTTAAATCTTTCTGGGAATTAGGCTATCATAGTTTAGAAAACAATAATTTGTACCGGTGGGTTTTATTTTTTCTACGAGTAAATTCATTGGTTTATTTCTATATCAACATCAAGGAATGGGGTTTTGTTATTAACCATGAATTCATATGTAAATTATAGCGTTGAGATTTTTTAAAAGATTTATAATTTCGTCCTTATTTTTATTAACCCGAGAACACTAACCATGGGTATATAGTACCCAGCGCAAATGACGCCATTGTAATCACAATTTAATTAAATTTTCAGTACCTGATTTTCTTACCTAAATGTGTTTTTCAGTTTCTATTAATGTTAACGCAGAGTACAAATTTTGAAGTGCCCGTATGTAACATATTTCAAATAAAGATTTATATTTAATTTTTTTTTATATTTTCAAAATCGGGTATGATATACCCATGGTTAGTAGTGGTGTAACTTTAACCAATGGTTAGTGTTCCAGGGTTAAAACACAAGTGTAATCGATATACCTTGTGTAGATTTCTGGTTTTTCCGTTGTTTTAAACATTCTTTCAATATATGACATATAAAAGCTAAAGAAAGAAGAATCTGATGGGTCTCCCAAGCTGATGCCTTTATTTTGGATGTAGATGCTTGCTTGGCATTATGATTATAAATCGGAGATTTCGTGGTAGAAGCGAGGCGTAGTTTTCGTAGAGTTACTGGGCGAATTTTTGAAGGAGAGATTGACGGATATTTCTGAAACTGTCAATAATTATATTGTTTTTTTTTTTCACTGGGACTTTGGTAAAAATATTTCAGACATCAAGCTAAGCGAGCGTATTACCTATGGAATTTGTTGCTTTTAAGGAACGGAGGAATTTATTTGTTGATGCAATGTTGTAATTATTGGGTGTGTATGGAGAAATTATGTGATTTGATAGTAGATATATAGGCGTAGGTATTTGGAATATGATAAATCAGAGATGAAAATCTGGTTTATGGGGTTTTATTTTTCCGTAAAGATATCCTGGTAGGTAATCTTCTTGATTTTAAGCCACCCGCCTCAGCGTACTTTGCGTACTATTTTAAATGAATCTGTAGGATTTTTCCTTAATTTAGTAACTTTTGTTGAGTCATCTGGGATTGATTGTAATTCTTGGTTGTAACCCAGTCGGTTAAGAAATAAATTATTTTGGCTTTGTCAGTGAACACACAATCACCATATACACAGAGATAGATAGATAGATAGATAGATAGATAGATAGATAGATAGATAGATAGATGTGGCTTGCATATATTTTACGATCAATCTTAGATTAAGTTTTGTTTTTTTTAAAAAGCAAGATGCTCACTCGAATTCCAGTCACGTTCGGCTTTGAGTGGTTGGAATGAACGCTTCTTTTTTTAAAATAGCACAAAAATAAATTACTACATAACAGTCAACAGATGAGGAAAAATAACGACACCAGGAACAATAACACCCTTGAAAATGGCTATAAAAGCGGATATATATATATATATATATATATATATATATATATATATATATATATATTCGTCATTCACCAACAAGCCTGTTTCGCTGGATCACAGCTGATCAGCGTGACTATATATATATTTATATATATATATACCGACATGTATATCTGAATGTTTTATAAATGTGGCTTTCTCTTCGATTTTATTGAGATTTGAACGAACAGGCTGATAGTTGTATTTTACATTATTAAAAAATTGTAATAAAAATAATGACGGTATAACAATAAATAAATCCTAAACTTCTAATATACACAAACACAGACACACATTTGATATATATATATATATATATATATATATATATATATATATATATATAATTTAAAATTTGTGTATTCATGCCGCAAATTTTCTTTTAGAAATGTCAGATTAAATAAATTGTAATACGCAGATTATCTGTAAGTGTGAACAGATTTTATTAAAAATAAGAAAATACACACACAATGTTTGCAATTTATTTAATCTGATATATATATATATATATATATATATATATATATATATATATATATCAGATCAACCTGGGTTAAAAGCAATTGAAGTCTAACCGTACTGATGAGCTGTGATACAGAGCAGATCTGTCTGCAGATGACTATATATATATATATATATATATATAATTCCAAGTGAAGAGTACTCAAGGATTTTTTTATTTTGTTTTGAGTGCTCTGGCATTTATTTTATTATAAACAGTGCTCAATATAATGAGTATTATAGAGCTTAATATAATATAATTATATGGTTATATATTAAATTTACATTGAGACATGGAAAGTTCTATGTTTTTTTTAAATGTAAATCATCTGCACAACCGCACCAACATTGCCTGATGATGAGAACCTATCTCGAAACATAGAAATTTCCATGTCGTAATGTAAAATTGATATATAATCATAATTGGAGTAGATAGATCTATCTAATTGGAGTAGATAGATCTATCCAATTGGAGTAGATAGAACTATCTATCGCCCAGTTCACACTCCACCCACGTCTATTGAACAGGTTAAGAGGCTCATCCCTTGTTCCCTGTTTAGGATGTGGTTTTCGGCTTTCTCTTTTCCAATCTTTTCACTATTACGTAGCCCCCTGCACATCAGTGGCGTTACCGCCTTGCTCGGGGTGATACCATTAAAAAAGATATATATAATTATATTATATATATATATATATATATAATGAAAGATGGTCTACGTTTGTTTGTTCTATGTAGATTTAATAGGCCAGTTAATAAAATTTGAGGAATCAAATGATACAGTGCTCCTATCTAAATTCAAAGTTTTTTTCACCCTATACAATTAAACAATATACTGACACACACACACACACACACACACACACACACACACACACACACACACACACACACACACACACACAGATATCTATATATATAAAAGGTAATCTGTGAGTTTGTGTGTGACTGTTCCCTATGCACGCCTACATTTTTTAAGCTACACCATTCAAAATTTCTAGGGACAGATATCTACAGGGAAGCCAGATCGACACGTACTTTTTGAGTTTTAAGTTCAGTAATTTTCCTTTTTGGCCAATGGTACAGATTGTTTACATTTGCTCCGTAAAACATCTAAGATTTAAGATGGTTGCTAGATTACGTCACAGAAATCAAATCACACGTGTCAAACGCGACTAAAATATATTTGTATTAAAAAAAAAGTCTTTATATTTAATTTTTATTCCGACGTTTTAAAAATTCATTTGGTCAACAAAAAAATGTGAATATTTTTCCCCGTAATTTTGAAACAAAAGAAATATTAAAAAATGTAGGCGTGAATTGGGAACAATCAAACACAGACTCACAGATTGCCTTTTATATATATAGATCATATTTTAAGTGTCTGCAGCGAATTTAAACGCATTTGTTTCATCCGCTGAAGAAATTAAAATGTTCTGAGTTGCACGGGCTATGATGCTAGTATATATATATATATATATATATATATATATATATATATATATATGTTGTTTAATTGTAATAATTTTTAACGCCAAGGTTTTTTTTTTTTTTTTTTTACTGGTTTTACAGATACAATGTATTTTGACAAGCAGGGTTTTTTTTTATCGTAAAGTACTCGAATTCGGGATGGTGATAGATCGTTAATAAGGAGAAAATGTTTGTCACTTTCATGCGGACTTCTAAGTTTCATGAGGACGCCGTTATGATATCCTCATTTGTCAGGGCTATTGACGAGTGAGAATATCATAATAATGTTCTCACAAAACTTCGAAGTCGGCACGAATCTGCTCAGTTAACATGACAAACTCTTTCTACGCATATATATATATATATATATATATATATATATAAAGAATTAATGGTTTTATTTTTCATCCGAAACTTTTATTATCATTGTATGCTCGTGTGTTAATTTTTTTCTTTATATTGTTTCGTTTTATTTTGTTTGTTTTTTTATACAGTTTGTATTATATCTGTCGGTATGGCCATTCTTAAATAGGGCAAATATAACCTATTAATACCTTGCTGGAATGTAAATGTCTCTGTTGCTTAGCAGTATAAAACACACCCGATCAAACGGAGGACGTAGATTTAAACCTGAGAGAAACCATATTTTCTTTTGAATTTTTCACGAATTTTTTTAGACAGGTAGACTGAAAAGTTAAAAAAAGTTAAGAAAAAGTTGCGTCTATTACAAACACGAACACGAAGTAATACACACACACACACACACACACACACACACATATATATATATATATATATATATATATATATATATATATATATATATATATAAATTATATTTTAGAACATGTCCATAACTTCTCTATATATAGAGAGAATATATATATATATATATATATATAGAGAGAGAGAGAGAGGGAGAGAGAGAGAGGGAGAGAGAGAGAAAGATGTTATGTACATGTTCTAAAATATAATTTATAATAAATATTCACAGCTCTATATAAAAAAAATTATATATCGAGCACTGTTTTAAATTAATGTTTTGGACGTGGAAAGAATTCTTCGTTCTGTATTCACTCGGATATATATATATATATATTATATACTAGCATCATAGCCCGGCGTTATATGTATATCTTGATAATCAAGTAATTGCAAGCATACATACTTATTTGAAAAGTACTTTTAAACTGAATCAATTGAAGTGAAAAACAAGTTATTAAATATGATTGTATGTCAGCTTAATAATTTATATATTGCCATATCAAATCTTCTTTACATGATACCTTCTAATTCATATTATTCAGACACATACTCAACATACACACATAGAGGGATAGATAGATAGATAGATAGATAGATAGATAGATAGATAGATAGATAGATAGATAGATAGATAGATATGAACAGACTAAGATAGATAGATAGATAGATAGATAGATAGATAGATAGATAGATAGATAGATAGATAGATAGAACAGACTGAGATAGATAGATAGATAGATAGATAGATAGATAGATAGATAGATAGATAGATAGAACAGACTGAGATAGATAGATAGATAGATAGATAGATAGATAGATATGAACAGACTGAGATAGATAGATAGATAGATAGATAGATAGATAGATAGATAGATAGATATGAACAGACTAAGATAGATAGATAGATAGATAGATAGATAGATAGATAGATAGATAGATAGATAGATATGAACAGACTGAGATAGATAGATATGAACAGACTGAGATAGATAGATAGATAGATAGATAGATAGATAGATAGATAGATAGATAGATAGATATGAACAGACTGAGATAGATAGATAGATAGATAGATAGATAGATAGATAGATATGAACAGACTGAGATAGATAGATAGATAGATAGATAGATAGATAGATAGATAGATAGATATGAACGATAGATAGATAGATAGATAGATATGAACAGAACTGAGATGAGATAGATAGATAGATAGATAGATAGATAGATAGATAGATAGATAGATAGATAGATATGAACAGACTGAGATAGATAGATAGATAGATAGATAGATAGATAGATAGATAGATAGATAGATATGAACAGACTGAGATAGATAGATAGATAGATAGATAGATAGATAGATAGATAGATAGATAGATAGATAGATAGATAGATAGATATGGCCTGCATATATTTACAATGGATTTAGATCCATTTATTGCTATATACGCAATTGGATCATTAAGTCAGAAGTATAATATAATTTTGTCTCTAGTCTATTTTAACGCATCATCTTCGATCGATTCAGAAATGAATTAAGTGCATTGACAATATGGTACTTCATTACTTTTTTACAACTTTACGAACATAGACGACACATCAATATATTTTAGTCCTTACTTGGTCGGGCTGACAATTTTTCCACTTCCGATCGATGATATGTGTTTGGCGGGGGTGCGTGTGTGTTTGTGTTTTTAGGTAGCAATTCTGCTTTTTTATTTCGCTGATACATATATATATATATATATATATATATATATATATATATAGAGAGAGAGAGAGAGAGAGAGAGAGAAAGAAAGAGACGCACACACACAAACACATATATGTATATAAACACATAAAACACCCCATATCTCTTTTCCAATCTTCTCACTTCGTTTTTTTTTTCAATTTGAGTAGATAGATCTATCTATCGCCCGGTTCACACTCCACCCATGTCTATTGAACAGGTTAAGAGGCTCATCCCTTGTTCCCTGTTTAGGATGTGGTTTCCGGCTTTCTCTTTTCCAATCTTCTCACTTTCTTTTTTTTTTTTCAATTGGACTAGATAGATCTAACTATCGCCCGGTTCACACTCCACCCACGTCTATTGAACAGGTTAAGAGGCTCATCCTTTGTTCTCTGTTTAGGATGTGGTTTCTCTTTTCCAATCTTTTCACTATTACGTAGCCCCCTGTACATCAGTAGCGTTACCGCCTTGCTCGGGGTGATACGATTAATATATATATATATATATATAAGCTTCGTGACTGACGACTGACAAGGTTTATTTTTTTTTAGATTAAGCTTTTTAGTTTTTTCTTGTGTTCGTTAGTTTTCTGGATATAATGTGTGCAAAAATTACCCAAAAGTTTGGCAAATCCGATAGCTTTTGGTTATTCGTTTAGCCATTATCAAGGACGATATTTTATTTCAAATTTTTTAACTTAATGTGTATTTCTATGTATGTATCTAGAATTACAGAAACATTTTATTTTCCAAAC
>JBBBDQ010001412.1:3852500-3870000 GCA_037127315.1 Ascarosepion bandense | reverse complement strand
GAGAGAGAGAGAGAGAGTGCGATGATTAATTTTCGTCTAAATTTTGCAAAACAATGAATGTAACACTAACATCTCATTTTGCAGATATATTTACCAAAATTACACAAAAAGCATTTTGAAATACTGAGTAAATTTACTTAATAAAATTGCCATTGGATTCAACCACGACCTCCAGACGACTATTCTGGACGGTATGCTTGTTTAAGCCTGTCAACTTGAGTCACTGGTGCCCCCTCCACAAGAATTTGCTCGGGCAACTAGACTGACAACAAGGTCTCACCCTTTTACAGTTAGATCAACCAAATGCAGGCGACAATTCTATTCCACCAGCTTCTTTTCTCGGGCTTCCCGCCTGTGGAACTCCCTTTTATATACTTGCTTTTCTGATGGCTATAACCTCCCGGAATTTAAATGCAAAGTCAATTCTCATCTTTTATCCACTTAAGTCCAGCTATTTCTATATTATTCTGTGTATCTTGTTCTTTTTCTTTCTCGCTACCTTCGCAACTGTCTTCACCCTTGTGTTCACACCCTTCTCTTGCTCTTTCGCCCTTTCTTTTTCATCCCTTGTAGCTGATTCGTCTTTGTCTTCACTCTCCACCTGCTTGTGTGGCATGTTGCAGAGTCCTATTGCGAGACATAAGATTTCATAGTAGCCACCCTCTTGACCCAGGGCAGCACTACTTTCTTAAGGGACTTGATGTATGCCTATTTGTCTGAGGACCTGTGGGAAGATGAAAGGAGACATAATGTTGCCATCACTAGTGATCACCACAAACATCTTCGTAATCACCATTACACTCTTACAACTCTTTTTTAATCCTCTGCTTTGTCCTCAGATTGACACCCAAACATACACAGCCGGTATGCAACTGAAACTAGTATATTGTGCGGTTGACATTTGATTTAATTATAAAATGGCGACAATTTACCCATCGCACACTGCATGCATGCATGTATATATATATATATATATATATATATATATATATATATATATATATATAAGAAGTAAGTTGTTCTTTATATATCCTATTTTATCTTTATATATATATATATATATATAAAAGGCAATCTGTGAGTCTGTGTGACTGTTCCCTATGCACGCCTACATTTTTTAAGCTACACCATTCAAACTTTCTAGGGACACATATCTACAGGGAAACCAGGTCGACACATACTTTTTGAGTTTAAGTTCAGCAATTTTCCCTTTTGCACTTTTTGGTCAATGATGCAGATTGTTTACATTTGCTCCGTAAAACATCTAAGATCTAAGATGCTTTCTAGATTACGTCACAGAAATCAAATCACACGTGTCAAACACGACTAAAATATTTTTTATTAAAAAAAGAATGAGCCTTTATATTTAATTTTTATTCCGACGTTTTATTTCCGTAAAACATCTAAGATCTAAGATGGTTGCTGAATTACGTCACAGAAATCAAATCACACGTGTCAAACGCGACTAAAAAATAAAAAGAAAAAACTGAGCTTGTATATTTAATTTTTATTCCGACGTTTTAAAAATTCATTTGGGCAACAAAAAAAAATGTGAACATTTTTCCCCGTAACTTTAAAACAAAAGAAATATTAAAAAAATGTAGGCGTGCATGGGGAACAGTCACACACAGACTCACAGATTCCTATTTTATAGATTTTATTTTAAGTGTCTGCAGCGAATTTAAACGTATTTGTTTCATCCGCTGAAGAAATTAATATGTTATGAGTTGCACGGGCAACGCCAGGCTATGATGCTAGTATTTTTATAAGAATAAATGTTGTAAATTTAAATTGAGTCTTTAAGAATAAGTAGAAATATATATGACAAAGACTTCCCCGTAATTGAGCACTAATTATGATATATAGATATATATTCGATCGAAGGTATATTTGTTGAAAATATATGTATGTTGAAATGAAAAATTATTGCAATTATTATTCATGGTTCACGTTATTATTATTATTATGTCATTTTTCATCATATTTCGATTTCTGCTTTGGTCTCACTACCAACCAAGTCTGCGGGGAGACCTAAGGCAGGTCGTGGCGTGTTGTTATGACTCCATTTCATGTTTTTCTATCTTCCCTATCATCCCTAGCATTACATAGATAAAGTTTTCCTTAGTGTGTGGGCTGTACTTAATAAGACAATTTTTTGTATATCTCTTAACCTGGGGTTTCCAGGGATTATTATTATTATTATTATTATTATTATTATTATTATTATTATTATTATTATTCACTCGTATTTGCTATCGGTTCATTTGATGCTTATGTAAATGTTTTCAATGGTTGACTTAGGTGCTTACTAGTTGTGGCTCTTACTCTAGGTTCATTTGATAGCTTATCTTAATGTATTCAGTCCGATGGTTGAGTTTTGGTGTTTATTGGCTCAAACTCTGTCTATGTACATTTGATAGCCTATCTCTATGTTTTCAATGCGATAGCTGACTTCGGTGCTTACTGTATAGCTTAACCTAAGTTCATTTGATACTTTATATCAATGTTTCCAATGCGATGGTTGACTTTGGTACTTATTGGCTAAAAATCTTATTCTCGGCTCATTTGATAGCTTATCTCAAAGTTTTTAAAGCGATCGTTGATTTTGGTACTTCCTGTCTAAGAATCTTATTCTGGGATAATTTGATATCTTATCTCGGTATTTTCAAAAGTGGTAGTTGACTTTGGTGCTTATAATATGAGGCTCTTACACTAGGATCATTTGTAGGCTTATCTCAATGGTCTTAATGCGATTGCTGATGTTGGTGCTTAGTCTATGTTCAATTCATAGCTGATATCAATCTTTTCAAAGCAATCGTCGAGTTTGGCACTTAATGGCTAAGTCTCTTCCTCTAGGTTCCTTTGATAGATTATATCCATATTTTCAATGCGATGGTTAACATTGTTAATTAATTGCTAAAGCACATAATTTTGATTTATTTGATAGCTTATCTGAATGTTTTCATAGCGATGATTGACTTTGGGCTTTAGTGTCGAATGCTCCGAGTCGAGGTTCATTTGGTAGATTATTTCAGTGTTTTCAATGCGATGGTTGAATATGGTGCTTAATGCTAATTTTGGTTCATTTCATAGCTTAACTGAATGTTTTCGCTGTGATGATTGACTTTGGTACTTGTTGAATAAAGCTCTTGCTCTAGGTTCATTTGATAGTTTATCTCAATGTTTTCAATGTGATGGTTGGCTATGTGGCCCAATTAACAAGGCTCTTACACGTGATTTAATTGATAGCTTATCTTAACGTTTACAAAAGCAATGGTTGACTTTGGTGTTTATAGGATGAGGCTCTTACACTAGGTACATTTGTTAGCTTATCTCAATGTTTTCAATGTGATGGTTGGCTATGTAGCCCAATTAATAAGGCTCTTACACGTGATTTAATTGATAGCTTATCTTAACGTTTACAAAAGCAATGGTTGACTTTGGTGTTTATAGGATGAGGCTCTTACACTAGGTACATTTGTTTGCTTATCTCATTTTTTTCATAGCGATAGTTGACTTTGAAGCTTATTGGCTAAGACTCATACATTAAACCCATTTGATACTTTATATCGTTTTTTTACAATGCGATGGTAAACTTTGGTGCTTATTGGGTAACGCTCATAATCTATCTTCAATTGATAGCTCATCTGAATCGTTCCGGAAAGATTAGTCTTTGGTGCTTACTGGATAAAGCCCTTTCTCTAGATTCATTTGATAGATCGTTTTAATGTTATCGGTGCTCACGATCGCTCACTCTGCTGCTTATTGGCTACGTCTCTTAAATTATGTTCATTTGTTGCTTATCAAAATTTTTATGCGATGGAAAAATTTGGTGTTTAATTAGTAAGGCTTTTACTCTATGTTCATTTAATAGCTTATGTCGAATTTCTAAATGCGATGGTTCGCTTTGGTACTTGCTGGATAAAGCATTTAATCTAGCTTCATTTGATAATTTATCTCATTGTTTACAATACTATGGTTGACTTTAAAGCTTAATTGCTAACACTTTTAATCGTGGTTCATTTAAGAGCATATCTCAATATTTTCAATGTGATGGATGAATTTGGTGCTTACTAGCGAAGGCTCTTAATCTTGCTTCACTTGATAGTTTATCTCAATGTATTCAATGCCATGGTTAATTTTGGTTCTTGCTGGAAAAAGTTCATGCCCTAGTTTCATTTAATAGTTTATCTTAATGTTTTCCATGCCATGGTTAATTTTGGTTCTTGCTGGATAAGGCTAATGCCTTAGTTTCTTTTGATAGTTTATTTCAAAGTTTTTAATGCCATGGTTAATTTTGGTTCTTGTTGGAAAAGGCTCATGCTCAAATTTCATTTGGTAGTTTATTTGAATTTTTTTAATGCCATGGTTAATTTTTTGTTCTTGCTGGAATAAGCTCATGCTCTAGTTTCATTTGATAGCTTATCTCAACGTATTCGATGGCATGGTTAATTTTGGTTCTTGCTGGATAAGGCTCATGCCCTAGTTTCATTTGATAGCTTATCTCAGTGTTTACAATGCGATGGTTGACGTTAGTGCTTGCTTGATAAGGCTGTCATTCTCGTTTCATTTGAGTGCTCATCTTAATTTTTTCAATGAAACGGTTGTCTTTAGTGTTTACTGTCCAAGGGTCTTACTCTAGGTGCATTTTATAGCTTATCCCAATGTGTTCAATGTGATGGTTGACATTGGTGATAATAGGCTAAGCCTCTTACTCTCTGTTCATTTGTTAAGCTTATATCATTATTTTCAATGCGATGTTTGATTTTGGTGCTTACTGGCTAAAGCTCTTACTTTAGTTTTATTTGATTATTTATTTCAATGTCTTCAGTGGTTGACTTGTGTGCTTGGTGGTTAAGTTACTCTATATTCCATGCTGCTTCGAAGTAATCGTAGATCTTCATTTTCTGTTATTTGCAGAGATTTTCTTTGTTTATTAAGCTGTGTAACTATGTTGAATTTACATTCAGCCATAGAGGAAGCTGAAAAAACGCTGAAGAAAAGTTAGATAGCTTCCCACAGCTTTCGATACCTTTCAGAAATGTTTTTGTTGCCAATATTGTATACTTCAAAAAAAAGAAATAAATTTAATAATTTTAGTGTCCCCTTTCAACATAACAGAGCCCATAAGGGGGTGATAGTACCCGCGATGGGAAACACTGATCTATCGAAATATGAAAAATCAAATTATTATTTTTGGTCGCAGTGTCTATTGTACAAATCGAGTTTATTTCAGGTGAATACAGCAAAATATAGAAATTATTTCAAAGCGATTTTTTCTGTTAAGCAATTGGAAAATTGCATCATTACATAGAGTAAACTTATTCTCTACAAAGAAAATAACGCATGCTCCCCAACAGGAAAATGATTTTTGGTAAAGTTTCTAATAATAGTCATACTGCTGTCATGGAAGTTACCTGAAATAAAATACGAATTATAAACAATATTATTATTATACTTATTAATGATTGAGGAAGCTGCATACCAGCCAATTGTTGCTGATGTAAAAATATAGCAAGTTCCAGATACACATGATAACACCTAGCCTGATAAGTGACAAAGAATCTTATGAAGTCTCCTGGACCTTACGCAGTATAATCGCAAATCTCCAGCAGTTTCCTAGTTGAAAGATTCTCAATTCTGAATTCAATTTCCCATTTCAATCCTAGTGAATTTGTCCCCATTCCAATGCATTCTCATAATCACCATTATTATTATTATGTCATTTTTCACGATAAATCTATTTCTGCTATGGTCGCACTACTTACCAAATCTGCAAGAAAAACTAAGGCAGGTTGTAGTGTGTTGTTATGGCTCCATTTCATGTTTTTTCTATCTCCCCTAACATCTCCTTAGTGTGTGGGCTGTACTTAGCAAGACAATTTTTTGTACATCGCTTAAGATGGGATTTCCAGGGATTCTTTCAATGTGTTTTTTGTTCCATTTTTTATTATTCCAAGTGCACCTACTATCAGCGGCACGAATCTTGTTTTCAATTTCCACATTTTTTCTATTTCAATTTCCAGGTCGTTATATTTTGACAATTTTTCGAATTCCTTGGTTGCTATGTTACAATCCGCTGGACAAACCATATCAATTAATAAGGAAGGTTTTCTTTTTGGTTTTTAACAATAATGTCAGGCCTATTTTTCTGTCTGTATAGATGGTGTAATCCCATAGAATGGTGACATCTTCTATTTCTGTAACCGGTGCTGGGTGATGTTCATCCCAGTGTTTGTTCACATATTTTCCATAGTGTTTGCACATTGTCCAATGTAAATATTGCCCCACTCTATCATGACGATTTTTATATTCACTTGGGGCAATCACAGAACATCCTGAGATTAGATGAGTTGTTTCTTGGTATTTATCGTAGAATCTGCATTTTGGATACATATTATTATGTATAATATTTACCTGAAAGTTCCAAGTGAAAAGACGGTCTACATCAGCCTTTGGATGATGCATCATATGCTTAGAAAGAAGCTTCCTTGTCTTAGAATCCATTCGCCTGATGTCGTTTAGACTCAAATTCAAGATTTTGAAACTATATTGCATCACTGGGATAGCAAGTCTATTAATGGGCATAATTCTGTTGTGAGAATTCAATTCAGTTTTTAGTAGCCTTCTATAGTACTCTTTACTTATTATTATTATTATTATTACCTTCTTCCTTTTGCTTTGTGTTTAGTACAATCCCTTACCAGGTCATTACCCGAGAGCAAAGATAAGGCAAGGTAGATAAATACATGTGCATTCTGTTTTCAAAAATTCTGATGTTATTTAATACTTTGTCTGTACAGTGTTTATATTTTCTTGGGATTGATGAGATTCTCCTGAGTAGATGAGAAGTTTCACACTCTTCTTCTCCCCCACTATGGGTTAATAGTCAAGCAGACTGGTGTCAGCGGCCTTTGTTGACAACCAGTCTAGGAGAAAAACACCTCTGAGCTCAAAAGTTATATATCGCCCTGACAAGGCAAATACTATGGAGCCATTGAAAGGATCGTGGTGTTAACGTTGACCCCATGATCCCGACCCTATTCACATGTTCACACTGGCTGCCTGGTGGTTGCAGTTGGGGGCTGAATGGCAATAGGCCTTAAAGATTTAGCAGCATCTCCGCGGTGATTATTATTATTATTATTATTATTAAATTAAATTTAAAAGCCCTACATTATCTATGAAAATAAATAAACAGCAATTAAAAAGAAACCCTTTACAAATGGCTACAGAAGTGACCGAAATTGCTTGGGACAAGAGACAATACGGACGATTTTATACCCCCTTACCTCAACCAAAAAGAAAAAAAAATATAATGCTTGAAAAACTCAATTAAAATTAATCAAATTTTCCTTGTTTGTCATCTCTCTCCCTCTCTGTGTGTGTGTGTGTGTGTGTGTGTGTGTGTGTGTGTGTGTGTGTGTGTGCTCATTGTATATATTGTATATATTTTCCAGGTCTTTATACTTTGTTATCATTATTATTAATTATTTGTGATTATTACTATTGTTATTATTATTCTAATATCCATACTGGCAGCTTGGTGGTTACAATTCGGGCCTTCAAAGACTTCTCAGCATCCCCGCGGTCTCTATCATCATCATAATAATAATAATAATAATAATAATAATAATAATAATAAAAGATACTGTAAGCTTGTATATGCGGGTGGTGCAATGGATAATTGTTTTGAATTATTATGTCGGAGAGTCGAGTTCCAATTCCAGTGGGGTTCGTTATATTCATTTACGTGCAAATTTACCTTTTGGAAACAGTACAAATCCATCTCTTCTCACCCAGCTATGGTTTAAATAGTAGCACTTGAATCACTAAACTATTTTAGTTCCCCACCAAAATTTGTTAAAATGTTAAAAATATATTTTCTGGATTTAAATAACTTTTTTCAAAAGGTTGATAAGCCGTAAAAGACGAATCAATCAATCAACTAACGCTCTGAATGATTCTGTCAATTAGCTTACAAAGTGTTTCTGGTTTTAATAACAATATTTTTGTTGATTGACAATCACGTGACTGTAAATTATAAACTATCTGTAATAGTTATGGTTGAAATGAGAACAATCCATCTTTGTTTTAAAAGACCATCCTTCAGCCCCTTTCGAACCGACGTGAGGAGGGGCTGCTTCTGTCTTTTCCACAATTATTTCTAATCCAATTGTTCTGATGAGCTTTTCTCCTTGGCACACCGACTAAACGAATTTAAATGTTCTATTACCTTGACAACTATTTCTCACCTGTTCGAGCTGTGACAGTTGTGTGTGTGTGTGTGTGTGTGTGTGTGTGTGTGTGTGTGTGTGTGTGTGTGCAACGCACCTGCATTAGTTTTTTTTTTTATTGTTTTTTAATCATATCACCCCAAGCAAGGCGGTAATGCCACTGAAGCGCAGGGGGCTACGTAAGAATGAAACGATTGGAAAAGAGAAAGCCGGGAACCACATCCTAAACAGGGAACAAGGGATGAGCCTCTACACCTGTTCAATAGACGTGGGTGGAGTGTGAACCGGGCGATAGTTTAGTCTATCTACTCCAATTCAAGAGCAATAAACATAATGATATCTAAATTATAAAAGTAGATCTTTAAAACCTCGTAGCGCGACTGATGTGAATGTGCCCCGCTGTACCAACGGAGGGTTAAATCCATCCAACCGCTGCTTTGCTGAACCGACTCTCAAGAGAATACTTCCCAGATCACGATAATCTTAACCTGTTCAAGTCTGAGATTAGCCGTTATCTTTTGCACATTGCAAACTGTACGTCTTACTCAGTAACATAATAGTGGCTCTTGGGATCTTGAAAGAAAAAAAAATCATTGTAAAGTTTCACGAATAATTCGCCCAAAAAAAGAGCTAAATTTAATAAAAACAAAGTTTTATCGTCAACATGTTCAAGAGAATGAGAAGACTAGAGAGAATTTGCGTTATGGTGCAGCGGAAAGCCGCTCAAAGCAAGAAATCGGGGAGCCGAGTTCGAATTTCAGTTGAATTCCTTGCATTCACTTACGCACAGATACCCTTGGGAAATGTATTAATCGGTCTCTTCCGACCAGTTATGAGTTAAATAACAGGACAGATTGGGTCTATAGCCTTGTTTGGCAACCAGTCTACCGCAGAAAGTAATAGTAATCTACTGGGAGATAATCTTCTGCCTAGTCATATATGTCTCTTTCGAGATATGATCGCCCAAGTGTCTATCACTTAACTGACCGACTGCAGAGAAAATTGGAAACGTGAACACTAAATAAGTAATAAATCTCTACTTCTGTTCAAAACAACCCGAAAGAGAGTGAACCGATTATTGGGCCTTGTTCGGCGATACATCATTGTATACATAATAATAATAATAATAATAATAATAATAATAATAATAATAATAATTACACACACACACACACATATACACACACACACACACACACACACACATATATATATATATATATATATATACTAGCAGTATAGCCCGGCGTTGCTCGGGTGTAATAAAAGCTTTAAAACTAATTCATGGTCCTGGAGCTCAGACTCTTTGGACGTTGGCACGAAAGACTAAAAAGCAATAGTTGTTTCCACTTAAAGCGAAACCGTAGACTGAAAGAAAAATGAATGAATGTAAGTCAAATTTTGATTTCCTGATATCGATATCAAATGTTCTGCACTATTGTAAGAACTGCAAGCTTGAATATTTTTTATGTATCAATACATAAATCACTACAACAGAAAAACATCTATAATAAAAATGATAATACTTAGTTAAGTTCTTAATATCAGTCTCGCCTGATAGAAGTGTACGACTGATATTAAGAACTGATTTTAATTCTCAGAACAGAAGTATGGCCATTAATAGCCTTGTCATTCCAGTGATTCAATATAGTTTCTACATCTTGAACTAAACTCTCAATGACATTAGATAAATGGATTCTAAGGTTGATTCAGACCGTTAATAAAACAATCCCTTAAGGAAGAGGTCTTAATCAGCTAGAATTATCACACAAGACAACAACTATTGGCTAACTAACATATATGGAAACAACAAAGGACTGGATGATACAATTATTCAAACAACATGAAAACAGAAAAAAATATTCTGTCATGAATGGTAGTAAATACAAAAGAGATTTGCATTTAGTAGATTCAATAGAAAACCAAAACACAACCCAAGAATGAACTGCTGCAGTAAATATATGAAAAAGAATGCCAAGAATAAAGCTCGGGAAAATATGAAATAACGCTGGCAAGACAAAGCTCTGCATAGAGATTATCCAGAACGCGCTAATAATCCCGAAGTTGATAAAGTTAACACTCATCAGTGGTTATGAGCATCTGGATTAAAGGTTGAAACGAAAGGGTTTATTCTTGCAGCACACGACCAAAGTTTTTTTTTACTAGGAACGTTCAGGCAAATATCATACATAATAATGTGGATTCAAAATGTAGGTGTTGTGACAAATATCAGGAAACCATAGACCATCTCATCTCAGGATGTTCTGGAATTGCAAATGGAACAATATTTACACTGGACAATGTGAAAAACCTTCGGAAAAAATGTTAACAAACACTGGTATGAACATCATCCAGCACCTTTTACAAAAATAGAAGATATCACAATTCTAATTGGAGTAGATAGACTGAACTATCGCCCGGTTCACACTCCACCCACGTCTATTGAACAGGTGTAGAGGCTCATCCCTTGTTCCCCGTTTAGGATGTGGTTTCTGGCTTTCTCTTTTCCAATCTTTTCACTTTTCTTTTCTTTTTTTTTTTCAATTGGAGTAGATAGACTGAACTATCGCCCGGTTCACACTCCACCCACGTCTGTTGAAAAGGTGTAGAGGCTCATCCTTTGTTCCCTGTTTAGGATGTGGTTTCCGGCTTTCTCTCTTCCAATCTATTCACTCTTACGTAGCCCCTGCATACCAGTGGCCTTACCGCCTTGCTTGGGGTGATGTGATTAAAAAAAAAAAAAATTAAACCTCCTCGGGTTAACTCTCACAACAGACCTCAAGTGGAATGACTATATAGAATCCATAGCTAAATCCACCGCTAAGAAAGTCGGTTCTCTGTGTAGGGTCAGGAAGTTTTTCCCGCCTGAAACAATCCTGCACATATATAAGTCCACCATCTGCCGTGCATTGAATACTGCTGCCATATCTGGTCGGGTGCTCCTGCTATTCATTTAGGGGTCCTTGACAAAATCCAACGGAGAATCTGTAATGTGATCGATCCCGACTTAGAAGCTCAGATTCAGTCACCGGCGCAATGTGGCTTCCCTGTGTCTCTTCTACAATTCATGGTTCTGCTCCGATGAACTTAGCTCACTGGTGCCCCTATATATGAATTTACACGAGCCACAAGATTAGCAACTAGGTCCCACCCTTTTACTGTGAAACCAAACCAATAAATTGTAAACGCAAATTCTACTCCATCAGCTTCTTTTCACGCACTTCCCGCCTATGGAATTCCCTTCCGTTTACTTGCTTCCTCGACAGCTACAATCTCTAAGAATTTAAATGTAAATTCAATAGTTATCTCCTATCTCTCTAACTTGCATTTTCTCTTTCTCATGCTCCTTTCTCCATCCAACCTACTCTTATTGGTATGCTCATCCTTCTCTTGCCCACTTCCTGACACCTCCTATAACCTGTCAGTCTTTCTCATAACTTTCTTCCAATATAACCCCCTTCAAAACAGTGGCAGTAAAATGCTTTGCTTGGGACGATATGATTATAAAAAAAATTCTGTACTATTATAATGTGGATATAGAGTGGGGGGATCAAATCTACATTACAATCAATATATAAACTGATTCCCCATCTTATGGTCACAGTCATTCTTCTCTTACCCACTTCCTGACACCTCCTATAACCTGTCACTCTTTCTCATAACTTTCCTCCTATCACCATCCTTCTGACATTTCCTATATCTAATCATCCTTTTCACATCACTTCCCCGACCCTATGTAACCCCCTGCACAATAGTGGCAGTGAAATGCCTTGCTCGGGGTGAAACGATTTTAAAAAAATGAATGCTTGGTCAAGACAGTAATAATTAATGTTATGCAGAATTAAATAATCACATCACTGCCGTATCTGACACAAAATTGATTTAAAGTTGATTTAACGGCAGTTAACTTCTCGAAGGGGAGGTATTGTCCAGAGGGAAAATCCCTTCGGTTAATATTTTTATTTCCACTCCACTCTCATCTGTATTCTCATCCTTCTCTTACCCACTTCCTGACACTGCCTATAACCTGTCACTCTTTCTCATAACTTTCCTCCTATGTAACCCCCCTGCACAACAGTGGCAGTAAAATGCCTTGCTTGGGGCGACATGATTATTAAAAAAAAAACATCTTTATAGACAGGAAGATTGAAGCAATAGGTTAGACATAATTGTCGAAAATAGAAAAAAAAACGTACTTAATAATTGAAATATAAAGTCCTGGAAAAAATGTGAAAATTGAAAACAAGAACAGTGAGTCATAGCAAGAGCGCTTGAAATTATATGAAAAGGAACATAACAACACATTGTAAAAATCCCTGAACATCTCAGCTTAAGAAATACAAATATTTTCTTGATAGGTACAGAACAACTTTGACCATGTAACGCTAGTGATGTTATAGGAGGTAGAAAAACAAATCAAGAAATGTATCCATAACAGCACACCACCACTTGCCCGAGGCCTTCCAGCTGAATTAGTAGGTAGTGTGTCCATAGCAGGAATCGAAATATGATGATAACAATAACAATAATAATAATACACATATGTCTGGTATTACGATCGACCACGACAATGTTTAGTCGAAGCGAGTGATTTACATGAAAATATTAAACACTATGTAAGGGAAGGATTTGTCAGTTTAAGGGCGGTTCGACTTCAACCTATCTCCTCACGCCAGCCGCCAACAATCCCGAAATCACCGTCCATTTTTCGGCTGCAAAACTAACATTAATCATGGGTTAATATTTAAGATATTCACAAGAGAATGTTTAAAGCAAAACCGTTCTGATCATTATATATATATATATATATATATATATATATATATATATATATATATATATATGACTATTTAGGCTCTCACACTCTGGAAAAATGGTAGACTTTGAAAAATGGTAGCTACTCTGGCATGTACGCATCGCTCATTCAGTAAATGAATTAGAGCACTCTGGCTATTGGGCGCGTATAATGATAATATACACGCTAAAAAGTCTGCCTTCTTCTACCTAACGCCCATAGCCCAGAGGTAGAATCGCAGACTAACGCCAATTCAGTCGGGTTTCAATCCTGGGTTAAAAAGCAATCGGAGTCTAACCGTACTGATGAGCTGTGATACAGCGAAACAGATCTGTCTGCGGATGACTATATATACATATATATATATATAAAACTGAAAATTGAAGTCAACACTCAGAGCCAACAAAGTATTTTCATGCTAGGCACAATCATCATGCCACACGTGTTGGGCTTTTCCTCGGCTATTTATATATACGAGTCAGTGGTGCATTGTGGGTAATCCTATTTTAGCGGAAGTAGTTTATTTATTCATTTATTTATTTATTTATTTATAGCTATTTTTCCTCTAAACAAAGTCTGCAGGTTTTTGATTGGTTGTTGTAGGCTGACTTTGTTTGGAGAAAAAATAGCTATTATTACCTTTCAAGACCAAAACAAACTACTAAACAAACATTCTGAACTCATCTCAAAGTGCAGACATGAAAACAAATTTTTAATGCGTTACTTAAAAATCGAAAACTGAAAAGAATGAATAAATAATAAATAAAGAATAAATAATTTAATCCAAGCAAATAATAAGCAAATTAGCAAAGCACTGCTGCCATAACAAGCATTAAAATAGATAAAATAAAAATACAAATAAAATATATAAATAACGAATCCAAATAAATTAATTAAACATCGAAAACAGAAAAGAAAAAATAAATACAAAATAAAAACACGTAAAATAAATTTATGTAAATAATAAACAAACCCCCCCCCGCCAAAATAACCGTTACAATGATTAGCCACTATCCACCATTGATGCGTATATAAAAATAGCTGAGGAAAAATCCAACACATGGGGCCTGATTATTGCGCATTGCATAAAACAGTCTGTCGCCTCTGAGTATTGAATTCAATGCTTATATAGGATGCGATGGATGAATTGTCCGCTCAATTACACCAAAGTAAAATAACACTGACATCTGATTTTAAAGCATATATTTACCAAACTTACACACAGGTATCTTGAAATACTGAAGGGTAAATTTATTAAATAAAATCACCATTGGCTTTGTAATACTCTGCAACTCTTGTCAAACGGTCCCCTTGTTTAACTTGGTGAATGCTGCCATATTCCTTGCCTTAAGTTCATCTTTGGTGTTACAAGATGTCTTTTTTAGTCTCTTGTTCAACTACGCCCAACATAAAGTTCAACATAGTAATCAAGTAGGTTAGATTCTAGGGAGTTAGTGGGCCAGTTGTAAGGGGTGATGTGGTGAAAGAAATCGTCTGACGGCCATGACTGAGTTCTTCTGCTTGTGTGACAAAGTGTAAAGTCCGTTTGCCAGACGTAGGTCTTTTCAGCAGCCAAACTCTTGTCCCAAGGCAACACTACCTCTTCAAGGGACTTGATGCTGGTTTCTGCGTTGAGTTTGAGACCCTGTGGGAAGATGAAGGGAGGCATAACATCGCCATTTCTAGTGATCACTCCAAACACCATGATATTGATTGCGTATATCATGAAATTCTTTCCGAATTCTCTACACTGTCCTTAGATTGACAACCAAACACGTTCGCGGTGGAGTTTCGGCGCAAATGCCAAGCAATACAGAGTGCCGTTTTCAAATTTATTGTGGGGTGAATTGCATCATGGTGTCTTTTTTTCTCTCAAAGACGGCTCCCAACTGATTCTACTATACTCTGCAGTCGACAAAATAAAAAAATTAACAATGGGCATGTGCGAAATTAAAAATGAAAAATGGCGACAATTTTTTTTTATCTCACCCTGGATATTAGGCAAATGAAAGACAAAGTGGAAGAAATTATGTGCAACGCGTTTCATCCTGAAGAAGGACTTCATCAAACTAAAGTAATGTTTTTGTTAATGGAATTATGATGTGTAATCAGGGCCGTAGCTGATGATAAAAAAACACGGGACACAGAGAAAATTGCCCGGATTTATTAGTTGGCAATGTGATGACGTCATCAGTGTCATTCGTTTCCAGAAACTATGACCTTTGCGGATTTTTTAGGCTATGCCAATACAAATTAGGGACAGAACGTGAACGAAAGCAGGAAATCGGGTTCGCACTTTCTGAGTATAACCAGTCTTTTCTCCCAAAATTAACAAAATAAAATTAACAAAATAAACAAACAGATTTTTACTGCGTTCATTCGGATGTTTTCTTCGTTTTTCTTTCTTTCTTTCTTTCTTTCTTTCTTTCTTTCTTTCTTTCTTCGTGAATTGTTTAGTTTAATTTCTGACGAAGACATTTTTCCTTGCCCGGATTTTCACTATGATTGCACGGATCGGCCCAGACCCATGCCCGGTGTGCCCGGTAGTCAGACACTGCCATGTGTGTAATTAGGGGATGTGCGTTGTAGTGCAGTGGATATCGGCTCGGAACGAAAAATCGGGGAGTCGAGTTCGAACTCGAGTTGAATTCTTTGCATTCACTTACGCGCAAATACCCTTGGGAAAGGTATTAATCCGTCTCTTCCCATCCAGTTATAGGTTAAATAACAGGACAGATTTGGTTCTATAGCCTTGGATGGCAACCAGTCTACCGCAGAAAGTAATGGCAACCTCCTGCGGGATAATTTTCTGCCCAGTCGGTCATGTCACGAAAGAGACATGATCGCCCAAGCGTGTATTACGTATGGCACTTAAATGGCTGAATTAAGGAAGAAGATAAATCCGCAATCGTCGGTTATAATTAGGTATCGAGAGGAAATGATGAAAACGTGGGAACGCTGAGATTTAAGATTTTTAAATTTCTTTCTTTCTTTTTTCTTTCTTTCTTCTTTTCTTTCTTTTTTTTTTTTGTTTTTTTAGACGTGTCTAGCCATGTAGCGTAGCCGATTTCGTTCAGTTTCTTTATGCGTTTTCTTTTTTGTTTTTATCTCATTTTTTTATTAAGTATCCCACATCGTAATAATAGCAGATCTTTCTGGAAAGTCAGAAATTGTCTACCTTTCTAACATTGTATATAAACGTTTATATATTTTAAGGACCCCCCCTATTCAAAAACACAAGATGAATTACGTTACAAACATGAGGACAAAATAACAACATCGGAAACACAACATCCTTAAAATGGTCAGTGAAGAAGCTGAAAGCGCTTGGGAAGTTGATAATTATGGAATATTTTTATAATCCTTATCTCCAGCATAAACAAAAAAAGGAAACATCTAAGTACACTGGAAAAAATAAAAAACATTAATAAAATCTTCTTTGCCGCACGTTTTTAAAGAAACATGTTTAAAAGAAAGATTGCTACCGAAATATACATTAAATTTATTTATCATATACTCTCATAAAATATATATATATATGTGTGTGTGTGTGTGTGTGTGTGTGTGTGTGTGTGTGTGTGTGTGTGTGTGTGTTTATATACATATGTATATATACATATATATATATATATTTGTTTTTTACACAAACACGGACATATACATATATATATTTTTTTTTTACACAAACACGGACATATATATATATATATATATATATATATATATATATATATACACCTAAGCGATTGTGTTAATGTTTCCTAGCACATACATATTTTGTTGAAGTGTATATATATATATATATATATATATATATATGCATACACATACAGATATATATGCAATATATCATGTACACTACACATGTATTTTAATGTATATGCGTATATGTCCACATTTATATTTATATAAACACACATATATATATATATACATAATAGCAAATATATATATATATATATATATATATATATATATATATATATATATATATATATATACTGTTCATTTGTAAACGAGTTACTACGCAACCTAGGTTTCTACCATGAGTGGTGTCTTCAGGCGATTTGCAATACACCACTCATGGTAGAAACCTAGGTTGTGTAATAACCCGTTTACAAATGAAGAACATTCAAAAGTTCTACAATATAATTGTATTAAACACTTTTTAATACAAATGTGCACTGGTCTAATTTTATTATGACCAAAAACTAAGTAATATATATATATATATTTCTCAGCGCCCGTTTCATAAGCATAAAAATCGTCATGCTTAAATTAAAATTTATAAGTAGCACTGTTTTATTACTACTGCTCCCAAATGTATATATATATATATATATATATATATATATATATATATATATTAAAATTATATGATTATATATCAATTTTACATTGCGACATGGAAATTTCTATGTTTCGAGTTACGTTCTCATCATCAGCCAATGTTGATGTGGCTGATTGA
>JBBBDQ010001412.1:3775000-3847500 GCA_037127315.1 Ascarosepion bandense | reverse complement strand
ATATATAATTGAGTAAAGACGAAGATAATAACTACAACCCCTAAAACATTGGATGTGCGTTGTGGTGCTGTGCTTTTTCGGCTTGGAACGACAAATCGGGAAGCCGTGTTCGAATTCCAGTTGAATTCATGGCATTCAAAACTCACAAATACCCTCAGGAAAAGTATTAATCCGTCTCTTCCTTCCAGTTATGTGTTAAATTATATAAAAGATTGGCATCTATAGCCTTGGCTGGCAACCGGTCTACCGCAGAAAAGTAATGGCAACCTACTGTGGGATAATCCTCTTCCCAGTCAATCATGTCTCTTTCGAGACATGATCGCCCAAAGCGTATATCACGTATGGCACTTAATTGACTGATTTTAGACATTGATTTAAAACACTGCTCAATATAAAAATAGACAATGAAACTACTAAAAGATTGTACATTTTGATTTGACATTGAAAGAACAATGTCTCGTCAGGTATTTAATAATAATGGAAATATATTTCAGATTATTCGTATCTATCTATCTATCTATCTATCTATCTATTATTATTATTATAAATATGATAATGTCTCATTGTTTCACTGAATAGGGAAAATATTATGATATTTTAATCTATCTTTCGAAGTATATATATATATAATGATAGAAAAACTCAACACATAATTAAACGGTTATAAATCCAGAATTTATTTCAGCTGTTGTAAAAATTACATTCCGGTCTGACAAAGAAAGTTGTAATTTTTACAACTGCCAAAATAAATTTTGGATTTATAACCGTTTAATTATGTGTGGTGGTTTTACTATCAATATTTCATATTGCTTTGGATAATATCCAATGATCCTTCTATATTTATCTATATAATAATCAATATTAATTAGATAGAGAATTTTGGATTATCCTCTCCGTCTGTACAGGTGTATCATTTTTGCCTAAATAGATAGATAGATAGATAGATAGATAGATAGATAGATAGATAGATAGATATGGTAGGTATTGGTAGGGTAGACAGAATGACATGACATGCATTAGACAGACAGACAGATAGATAGATAGATAGATAGATAGATAGATAGATAGATAGATAGATAGATAGATAGATATGAAGAAAATTACGTGAGTATACAGACATATATAATAGATAGATAGATAGATAGATAGATAGATAGATAGATAGATAGATAGATAGATAGATAGATAGATATGAAGAAAATTACGTGAGTATACAGACATATATGATAGATAGATAGATAGATAGATAGATAGATAGATAGATAGATAGATAGATAGATATGGTAGGTATTGGTAGGGTAGACAGAATGACATGAAATGCATTAGATAGATAGATAGATAGATAGATAGATAGATAGATAGATAGATAGATAGATAGATAGATAGATAGATAGATAATGTTTTTGCAGTTATTGTCAGCAAAATATTACCGTCGGTCGTTTCGAGAAATTTGTGAATGATTTGAAAACAACTATCAACCCTAATTGTATAGAGTTCTCGTGATTGTTGTCTGAAGTGACGACTGATATCACCCCCGTCCCTGTGCTCATGATTCCTTACGCCAGCATGATGTAAAATAACCGCCATTTCAAATTGATTTCTCTGAAAACGAGGATCAGCTCTGTTGTTTTTGTTTTTTGTTTTTTCTTCCCCGGCACAAGACTACATCCATTCTTCTTGTAACCGAGTAGGAAAATTGATCCATTAGGATATTTTTTCCTTTTTATTTGTGCATTAAAAAATATCCATTTTACAATGTCCGTGTGAATGCTGCATATACAAGAGACTGGTAGTGATTCTGATAATATTTAGTAACATTTAACCGTATAAATACTTCCTATATTACACAAATCTTACAACGAGGCTGCTAGGTCAGTGCGCATGTGCGCACACACGGTTACAGAATATCTATCTATCTATCTATCTATCTATCTATCTATCTATCTCAGTCAGTTCGGATCTATCTATCTATCTATCTATTGAGTGGTGATCCTGTTAAATCAGTGCTTGATGTATAACAATAAATCTAAAAATTTATATTAATAATAAATAAACACACTTTTCCTTTCGGCAACTAAGTTTCATGCGCAATACAATCTTCGGGTGAATCAGGATCTGACGAGCACTGTTTGATTAGTAACAGCATTCAATGTGCGATATTTAGTATTCACACACCGCGTATATATAACACGTTAAAATATCTTTCTCTCTCAATCGTACGCCCATAGCTTAGGGGTAGGCTCTCTGAATGATACCAATATTTTCGACCCTCGCTGGAAGCAATCGGATACAGCGAAACAGGCTTGTATATGGATAACTATATATATATATATATATATATATATATATATATAAAGTTTAGATTGCATTGCCACAAAACTAAAAGAAAACAAAAATGTCCAGGAATATTATGTAGCGTGATTTTTACAAATTTTCAAACAGAAAATGTCTGTGTTTTCTCGAAATCAGTCAGTCAGTTAAGTGCCATACGTGATACACACTTGGACGATCATGTCTCGAAAGATACATGACTGACTGAGCAGAAAATGTTTCCGCAGTATATTGCCACTACTTTCCGCGGTAGATTGGTAGACTGCTCTTTAACCTCTAGCTAAAGGGAGAAGCGACGGTTTAATACCATTTCCAAAGGTATTAATCCTGTGCGTAAGTGAATGCAATGAATTCAACTGGAATTTGATCTCGGTTCCCCGATTTCTCGTTCCAAGCACCACAATGCACATCCTCGAAATCAGTGATGCAAAAAAAAAAAAAAAGAATTATTGATCACCATATAATTTTTATTTGTTCAAGGGAATCTTTACGTGAATTTGATCATAAAGAAGAAAAAATCGTTTAGGTAGCTCCAAAGTATAATTGGCACCTGCTATGATCTTTATTGCCTCGTGATAATAGCCTTAGGAAAGGCATGAAATCTTACCTCCCTGTACCCTTCCGCATGTTCCGAATGATTTTTCTCGCTAACCCGAAACGGCTGGACATGACGATTGGGTAAATGGCAAAATGTATTAGGGCAATACTGCTTAAGGTTCCCCATCCTCTGTCACTGAAATTCAGTTCTACGAAAAGGTATGATCCCCTCAGAGGATGTTGGAGGTTATATTCGGATATTGGAGTGGAATAGATAGAGAGGGGGAAAAAGATTTTGTAAAAATATCGAAAAGAGATAGGGAGACACAGACAGACAGAAATCTAAGTAAACAGATCGATATAATTCACATACAAAGATGAACATTAAAAATAAATTGTACATACGTATCGAAGAGCACACACACACACACACATACACACATATATATATATATTAATAAATATACATATTATTCTGTTTTATGTACGACTCGAAGTTTCTAGCGTTATGCAGTCATCGGGTGCATATTGAACTGTTTTTTGTCGAATTAATATATATATATATATATATATATATATATATATATATATATATACAGGGTGCTTCAAAAGTAGATGGACAATAAATGATAATATTTATTTTGTGATTAGATATACAATGATATTTACTGACATAATTATTACATTGACAATTAAATTTTATTATATGCAATAATAACTATACCATAATTATAATGAACACCACTGTAATAACATAACTGATACACGAACCTATTCCACCTACTGTCCACTAACTTCTGGACCACTCTGCAAATATATCTTACATAGAATTTAGTTTAAGACCAACGAATTTGCTTTCGTAAGTTCTTTGTCTTTTTATATTTTCGGACACTTTTCTTAGTTTTCGCTGTTTTTTAATCAAACTTCTATGAAGAGATTCTGCGCTACTCTTTATCCTTCTCTCTCTTTCTCTCTTTTACTCTCTCTTTCTCTCTATTTCTCTCTTATATATATATATATATATATATATATATATATATATATATATAAATGGGAATTTATATGTTTAAACATTATCTTTAATGAATAAGTACTCTTATTTTTTAGTGGATAGTCTGCTTTTTTTCTTAAATTAAACAGTATATTTTAATTATGCTTTTGAGAAGTCTTGTTTTGGAAAATATCTATCTTCCAGCAAAAAAAACAAAAACAAAAAAAAACATGAGTATCCATTAAAAATAATGTTTAAACAAATAAATTTAAATAAACATGTCGGTTAATACTAATTTCGTAAATTTCGTATAATTTTGTCATATTGTTTTCGGTTGCATTTGTTTATATTTGATACGAACCGAACAGAGATGGATGTTTCTAGAAGAAATCAAGAGAATATCTGTTTAAATGGCTCAATTCGGACTTTGGTTACTGTGATATCTTGTGTGGTTGAATGGTAAAGCACACCAGTTAGCTTATCCCTAGTATAAGTGAATATGCAGGTTCGAATCCTTACGGTATTTTTCCAAAACAAGATTTCTCAGTGGTTAATGAAAACGTACTGTTTAATTATAGAAAAAACAAAAAGCTATATCCGCTCAAGTACTAATATCCAATGAAAAAAATCATGTTTAAATAGTCGGTTAATACTAATTTCATAATATGTTACGCTGTTTTTTAATCAAACTTCTATGAAGAGATTCTGCCCCTCTTTATCCTCTCTTTTTCTTATTCTCTCTCACTCTCTCTTATATATATATATATATATATATATATATATATATATATATATAAATTTATGCGTTTAACTATTATTTTAATGAATACTTTTATTTGAGTGGATAGTCTGCTTTTTTTTCTAAAATTAAACAGTGTATTTTAATTATTCAGGTTACATTAAAAATAACAGAAAAATTATTACTATTATGGTTAAGTTAATATATTCTACAAAAAACACATGCATAACAAATATAAACAGGACGAATCTTCACTTCAAAACATCATCCGAAAATACGTAACTCCCAATGACATAAAAAAAAATTGAACTCATCTATTATACAAAATTTAAAACGGTTAACCTTATCGTCAAAAATAACATTTCGCCCGCAAGATCCAAACTACAGCGAACCAATATTATTTGTGAATTCATATGTCTTTTGAAGGACTGTGTTCTTGATTCACCTAATTACGGAAATAATTAAATCGGCCATACAACTACGAAACTAACTCGAAGATTCACTTTGCAGCTCAAGTCGATCACATTTAAACACACACGGAGACTTACCAAACCTATCCGTAAAATACTAGTTGACAACACAAATATCATCATCATGCAAAAAAAAAAAATAAATAAATAAATAAATAAAAAAGCTAAAAATGATGAAGGCATTATTAAGAAAGAAAAGAAAATCCCAACACTCAATAACATCAACTACGAACATGGTAAGCACGTGCTTACCATGTTCGGTACATAAAATATACACACTACTCCACAAACACACATAAGATTACATACATTTTGTTACACGTAAAATGAAACCCATCCTCGATAATGGCTAAAAGTATAGCCGAAATCGTTCAGATAAACAAAATATTTGTGCAATTTTAAATAATTTATGTCGTAAAAGAAAAATAATCACAAGATCATATAAAAAATTATAGAAAAAAGCTTAACCATAAAACCTCCAAAAAAAGAGAGATTGCTAACCAAATATATATATATATTAGTCATCCACATACAAGCCTGTTTCGCAGCTCATCAGTGTGGCTAGACACATCTACTTGCTTCTGGCCGAAATCGAAACTCGACCGATTTGATGTCAGTTGGAGACGCTACTCCCTCAGCCATAGGCGTATGGATTCAGAGAAGTGAATTTTTAAGGTGTTGCATATAAGCAGTGTATACACACGCCAGTCACCGAAAGAACTCAATTTCTGAAGAGTCACGCATATAGCAGAAGTGGAAACTGTTTTTAAAATTTTCTTCTCCAGATATATATATATATATATATATATAGGTAAAGCGATTTTGAGTTCTCTGGTATTTGCTTTTTTTATAAAAAGTGCTCGATACAATAAATATTGTAGACCATAATATAATCATATATTATGAATTAAGAATACATTGGGACACGGAAATTTTTATATTTCGAGATTTCTATCTCGTCATCAGGCAATGTTAGATGTTAGTTGTGAAAATTATTTTCATTTAAATAAAGAAACAATCCGTTTGCTATTTATGTATGTGGGAAGACATAAAATTCATGTCTGTGTTCCTTTTAACTAATCAGAATAAAGATTCATTTTGAAATTTGGCAAGTAGTTTCTATTTTTAGGGAATACATACTTTCTTTCTGCCAACCCTAAAGGTCAAAGTGTCAACCTACTTTTAACCTAATTTTATTTTTATTTTTTATTTTTCTTTATTTTTTCTTTTTATTTTTTCATTTCTCCTCACTAGATTTTATGACATTTGATGTATACATTGTCCTTTTCGCTTTTCCATATCTTGACCATGATATCCTTGTAGGTGTTGGAAAGAATGAAAATGAAAAGGAAATGAAGTTCCTGGGACATGCAATGAGGAAGGAGGGCTTGGAGAACCTGATACTAACAGGCCAGACAGAGGGAAAAAGAGACAGAAGAAAGCAGCGGATAACATATTTGAAGGGCCCGAGCAGGCGGATGACAGAACGGGGTTTGCGAGATGTTATAGGAGAAAGCTTGCTAAAAGCCACCAGGTATATGGAGACGTGGAAGTACATGATCGCCTACGTCCTGAAAGGACAAGGCACATAAAAGAAGAAGAATATCTTGACCTCTTGTCATAGAAAACAGGAAAAAGATGAAGAAAAAAAGAAAGACATTTTTTTATATTTTTAATCTAACTTAAAGAGTCTATTTGCGTTAATCTACTCTTCATATTTAATTTTAATTTTTCAAAAATTTTATATATATATATATATATATATATATATATATATATATATATATATATAAAAACAGTGTGTTTTACGTCTACAAGTCTGCTCACTCGAGAAAACTTAACAAAGAAAGTATACTCTCCGGGGCAGGGATCGAAACTTTTGTAGCCTAAACCATCTCGGCCACGGAAAATCTACCCACAATAGGAGTCTACTCCCTTTAAGAAGGCATCTCCTGTAATTCACTGAAGAAACCGTGTAGCATTAAGAAAAAGGCTCCAACCTTAACAAAAGCAAAGTTTTATTGTTAAAATGTTTATTATCATTAAGAAGGAAAACCAAAATATTTTTAATTATTTAAAAAAAAATTTAAATTTTTTCTAACACGTTCAAAATTTTGGTAAAAATCTTTTTTTTATTTTCATCGGGGGAGGTACCAAAATGTGTACCACAGTTTACTATGGATAATGTAGTATTACGCAACTCAGTTATTTCCGGTGAAAAACATTAATTTTAAAATTCTTGCAAAAATTATTCAGATTTAATAATACTTTCAGAACATTCAAGAATTAATAAAATTATTTTTAAAATGATTATTTTTAGCAAATCTTGGTAAAAATATATCATTTTTTACATCTGTTACCTCCGAACACACATGCATAGTTTCATGAAGTTTCAAGAAATTGAGTTCCGTTGGGAAAATTTGTCTTATTAGTAAAACGCCGTACTCCTTGGGGAAATTATATCTATCTATCTATCTATCTATCTATCTATCTATCTATCTATCTATCTAATATATATATATATATATATATATATATATATATATTAAGGAAATTATGGTCTGAAGAATAAAAATTTTGATATATAATGAATTTTTACCAGAATTGTTTTAATTTTTTCTTTTTAATTATAATAATTTATAAAGTTTTAATTTTTTTAATTCTCAAAAGCCTTGTGGCTGTTAGGTTATTAAGTTATTAAGTGAAGACTCTATTTACTATTCGAAAATTGAAAAGCTTAATACAAATCTTTGAGGTAAGTTTTTTTAAATATGTGAAACGATTATATGTGTGTGTGTGTGTGTGTGTGTGTGTGTGTGTGTGTGTGTGTGTGTGTGTGTAGAAAGAGTGTGTTATTTTTAGGTATGGTATTTTGTGTGTGACATTAAAAATTCACGAGTTTCACAATTTCTTCCCCTACAGGAAAAAATTTGGACAATTATGTAAACTCTAGTCAACCATGCTTAGCTTATCAACACATCTGGCTGTCATCACTTACTTCATAGGTTAGAAAGATAAGACCTTTGTGATTAAGAAATACTTTTATTCTAAATTTCATGCTATAAACAGGTAATACGTGTTTCAAATCAGATTAATTTAACTTTAAATTTGCTAATGATTAAATGGTAACGTGCCACTGATGTATATTTTATTTTTGCAAGATTTTTAAAACTGAGAATAAACTTTTGTTTACAAACTTGCTAATCTGTCAAAATAGACGAAAAAAAGATAACTTTTGAAAACTCTGAAAAAGTTAAGATCCCAATCAATATAATTTCTATAGACTAGAGTATTTGGCTTACTAGAAATAGACCATTTAATCATTTTGATTTCAATTAAAGCCTTAAAAAGGCTTTCAAGAAAGATTTTTTTTATTATAAAAAATTTTCTGTAAAACTTAGGTATCGAAAATGAGATGAACCTAACTTTAAGTAATGCACCCACCTCTGAGACCCTCACGAAAGCCAATATCTTGGCTCATTTGTGTATTCCAAATGTGAACAAATGAATTCCTAAAGTATTAGCGGATATATTTATAATCAAGCAATTTTTAGAACCATTCCAACATATTGTCAGTGGACATCCGTGTTTGAAATAGACGCACCGTTTTATATCTATCTATCTATCTATCTATCTATCTATCTCAGTCTAGCTAGCTAGCTATATAACACAGTCTGTTCATATCTATATATCTATCTATGAATGTTCTTTATTTATCTATCAGTCTGTCATCATATCCTTCTATGTATAGACACGTACATATACATACAAGCACAAATACGCACACAAACACAGACATATATATATATATATATATATATACGTAGCGCCAAATACAAATATATGTATAACTATAATAAGAATAAAAATATACACTTTTTTATGCACTTTCAAATATAACACAAATGGACACACATATTATCACATATTCACATTATTTTATACACCCACATTTACATCCGCACACGCACACGCACACACGTACATATATATTTATATATAACGAGATTATTTAGTATTCCACGTTGATGAAAATAACATTGATCTACATATTTCTGCTGTAATACGTGCACAAAATACATAGATAAACACAAACACATATCAGTCAGTTAAGTGCCATACATGATACACTCTTGGGCGATAATGTCTCAAAAGAGACATGACTGACTGGGCAGAAGATTTTCCCGCAATAGATCGCCATTTCTTTCTGCAGTAGACTGGTTGTCAGGCAAGGCTATAGAACCCAATCTGTCCTCCTATTTAACCCATAACTGGAGGAGAAGCGACGGATTCATACCTTTCCCAAGGGTATTTGAGCGTAAATGAATGCATCGAATTCAACTCTTATTCGAACTTCGCTCTCCAATTTCTCGTTCCGAGCCTATATCCATTGCACCACAACGCATATTATATATGTATTTAGAGATTGTACATAAAATACAAAGACGAATCTGCAATATTATTCATCCTGACTGGGCATCTCAGCTTCAGTCAATTTCCTACCACCGTAACGTAGCTTTTCTATGCATTTTCTATAAATATTTTCATGGTAACTGTTCTGGTGAGCGTTCCTCTATATTACCAACATTTTATGAATTTAAGCGCAGTACTAGATTGGCGGAAAGGTCTCATCTCAATGGAATTGGCCAGATGCAACCGTAAGTTCTATGCTAACAGTTTCTTCACTCGCACTTTTCTTCAGTCTTGTTGCTTTCTAGTCAAATTTGATCCTCAAAAATGTAAATGCAACGTCAATTGTTATCTTCACTTTTCTAAATTCTTGTTCTTTTATTGTTCCCTACCCTTAATAATGTTTTCTTTTTCTCAGATTCTCTCACACTCAGTAAACCCCTTGCGTTTTAGTGACTTCATTTCCTTCTCCAGGAGGTTATATATATATATATATATATGTGTGTGTGTGTGTGTGTGTGTGTGTGTGTGTGTGTGTGTGTGTGCTCAGATTTTGTCGTATCAGATATCTCATCAACATCGGAAAAAAATAATAATACAAATTCGATCGTATTCTTAATCTTTAATGATTTATTTTTTCCCGACTATCACCAGTAAAACGATTATGATTGTTGGATGACAGACACTTCAATTATTTTCGGAATTAACCATCAAACACTTGTATGCTTAATAAGCTAGTCATCCGCCCGCCGACTGTCTAATACACCCGCCCATATACTTGTAAAATCTGTCATGTCTTACTGATATTAACAATTTTGGTTAGAACTAACTGTTTTAATATGAAATCTGCTCATCGAATGTTCACACCATGGAGGCTAACACGTGTTATCAAGTAGCAGTAAATATTTTTAATGCTCCTGCAGCCTCTACAGTCAGTCAGTCAGCTAAGTGCCATACATGAAACATGCTTGGGCGATCATGTCTCGAAATAGACATGACTGACTGGGCAGAAGATTACCCCACAGTAGGTTGCCATTGCTTTCTGCGGTAGACTGGTTGCCAGTCAAGGTTATAGAACCCAATCTGCCCTCTTATTTAACCCATAACTGGAAGGAAGTGACGGATTAATACCTTTCCCAAAGGTATTTGCGCGTTAGTGAATGCAATGAATTCAACCGGAATTTGAACTCGACTCCCCCGATTTCTCGTTCCGAGCCGATATCCACTGCACCACAAGCCAATTTTAATGATAGTTTTCCGCATAGTTTTAGTCCTAAGATTTTTAACTTCTTTGCAAGTTTCTTCAAGACAGTTTCGAGAACAGCATTTCCTCGCTTATCTAGGGAACAGGCGTTGAAAAATATGTTCGGATAATTCAGAATTTCGGATAACTAAATACCTATGAGACATGCAATGAGGAAGGAGGGTTTGGGGAACCTGATACTAACAGCTCAGATGGAGGGAAAAAGAGACAGGGGAAAGCAGCGGATAACATATTTGAAGGGCCTGATGACAGAACGGGGGTTGCGTGGTGTAACAGGAGAAAGCCTGCTAAGAGCCACCAGGGACAAGGACAAGAAGAAGAAGAAGAAGAAGAAGAAGAAGAAGAAGAAGAAGAAGAAGAAGAAATACCTATATTATTGAAATAGAATGAAGGACGAAAAGTCTATTTCTGAGAAATATCTAACATCTACGCCATTAAATATAATTTTCAAAATCTTTTGTTCGATGTACTGTCCGGTATTTTTTTATGTAAAAATCGCATTATTTTATTTCTCTTATTTTTATTTATTTTATTTTATTTTTATTTTATTTTTTATTTTAATTCTAATTTTTTTGTCTGTTTCTCACTGGCCTCTCGATTCTCTCCCAAATCTGGATAAAAAAAGATATATTTCTGAAGGTAAGCTCCTGGTTACAAGGAAAACCATCTTAAACAAAACCATTACCTTGGTGTTTGAAACTAGTTATCACAGGCGATATTTTAAATGTATGTTCTTTGTATGAAAACAACGAAGAAATTCACAAGAATTAAGTAAACAGATTTTATGAGCGTCTTCATCAAACGTTAGATATTGTTTATTAATTTCTTAAAAAGCATGTTTGATATAAACTAACCGAGTTATTTCGGATAATTTTCAGATTAAAAGGACGTGAGACAAAGATGCATCTTTTCTCCAGATTCATACAGCCTCTACAGCGACGCTATCCTTAGGGAACTGGAGATCCTACTTGGATTTATTATCGGTATGTTAACAATATAAGCAGATGCCATTGTGTTGATGGCCCACTCGGGAAAGAAACTGCTGAACCTCCTAGTCGGGATGATAGCAGAGAGCGAAAAAAAAAAAAAAAAAAAAAAAAAGACTCAACTGCAAAAAGTGTGGTCATCAACAAGAAAAATAACTTAAAATGCTATATAAACATCAGGCAGGTGCATAGATTCAAATAGCTGGGAGGTGTTTTAACAGACGCTTGAAAATGCGGCCCCGAGATCCGAAGACACACACTGGACTAGCGAAAGAAAGCATAAAAAAATTATGCAGAATGCTGAAAAACGAAAATGTTCTTTAGAAACAAAGAAAAACAGTGCCATCTTCTTATATGGCAATGACTGTTGAACTGTCCCTTCTTACGGATGAGGATCAACTAGAGGCAGCTGAAATGTGGTCCTACCGAAAGATACTGAGAGTTCTATGGACGGAGTAAGTAAGCAACAAGAAAGTCTTTAAAAAATTGCAACAAAAAAAAAACAGTTCTCCTCAGAATCAGGAAAAGACAACTGAAATTAATTGGACTCATCATGAGGAAATAGGGCTTCGAAAATATTACGCTCAAGGAGCATATGGAAAGGTAGCTAGCTACTTACTTGACGAGATTGCGTGAATCGATTTTTTAAACGAAGGTGGAGACTTATTAAAGCGAAAAAAACTGCCAAGAACTACATGAAATTGGAAGTTATGAAAATCTATAATCGCCTCTGTCCTAAAGGAACACGACAAACAAACAAAAAAGAGGAACTGTAAAATGTTTAGGGGATTTCACTTTTACACTTCAATTCTAATCCGGATAAATGAACTCATTGATGCACAAGTGGATATCGAGAGTGAAAGCGAATGAAATAACTTGAGAAGGAACCGGAAACCCAATCCTAAACAGGAAACGGGGGATAAAACTCTATTCCTGCTCATAAGACCTGGAAGGAGACTTTAGAAGTATAGCGTTAAAGCAGGCTTTAGAAGGAGCCGAAAACCTAATCCTAAACAGGAAGCAGTGGATAAAACTCTACTCTTGTTCATAAAACCTGGAAGGAGACGTTAGAAGTATAGCGTTGAAACAGATTTCAGAAGGAACCGGAAACCCAATCCTAAACAGGAAACAGGGGATAAACTTTTCTCTTGTTCATAAGACCTGGAAGGAGACGTTAGAAATATAGCGTTGAAACAGGCTTTAAAAGGAGCCGGAAACCAAATCCTAAACAGGAAACAGGGGACAAAACTTTACTCTTGTTCATAAAACCTGGAGATGTTAGAAATATAGCGTTGAAATAGGCTTTAGAAGGACCCGGAGACCCAATTCTGAACCGGAAACGAGAAATAATCCTCTACTTCCTGTAGGGAAATGTGAACTGAGCGATAGGGGAACCTACCTACTATCACTGTTGTTATTAATATTATTATTAATAATATTATTTCTCACTTTCAGCGGGAGATCTTGCATTATGTGTACTCACCATCAAGTCGGACAACCTCAGACAAAGAGTACCTTTGACAGAACATTTACAGGGCCAAGGAACGAAAACTTTTGAGTCGATGTGACATTAGAATTTATTCCGACTTTCTTGGTGTAAGACTTTATGTTTAGGTGGTGCAGACCCTAACGCCCCAATGATAACTGGACGAAGAATTGCCTCGACTTCTCACGTTCTGGCAACTTCAATCTGGAGGTCTAGGTATTTCTTAATCTTGTCAATTTCATTGACCATGATATTATGGTGGCCAAGAACAGTCACGTCGATAAGGAGAGACTATCTCAACGACGGTGATGTTTAAATTGGTGTCTCTAAGAATGCGTTTCATTTACCTGGTGAAATAGCATAAGATCTTGACTTGATTGTTTTCGAGCACTTTTCTCTGACTTGTGGCGGTATCATTTCTCGTCGACTTAAAGTCTATACTTCCGCCTTAGTGCAGATTAGAGTTTGAGTTTTGCTTAACAGCTTATCAACCTCTTTTGATTATTTAATGCCAAAAAGGTGGGTGTCTAAGGTATTTATTATATATTAAGTTATAGTAAAAAGGTTGATTTAGTCAGATTTTAATGATTATTTAGTTTTTATTCCATTTTATTTTAGAAAGCTGAAAATGTTTTCTAGTTTTGTATTAAAAAATGTTTTGCTGAGAATTTTTTTTTCCTTCAAAAATGTGTTATGGTAATAATTTTTTCTTCAAAAATGTATTGTTGGTAACATTTTTCCTTTAAAAATGTATATTTTTCTATAAAAGTCTATTTTTATGTAAATATTTCTATAAAAGTCTATTTTTATATTTTCATAGTGTTTTGATCCCAGTTTGGGGTTAACTATTTATCCATAGCTGGGACCCTAACAGGTGCCACCACTATGGGTCAGGGTGGACCTGAGAACAACAGCAATTAAGTGATGGTTCCATGCTCCTCCCAAGCTCGAATCAGAAGCCTTGCTGCCGGATGCAGTTTACCGTCATGCCCAGGACCATGCAGATTAGAAGCTAGTTTATTATAGCTGTGTTCTTCATGTGCAAGCATTCCATAGGCGATAATGATGCAGTTGACATTTCCCCCCACCTTACCACACAGTGTACACAGTAAATAATGATAAAACCTTCAGAGGGAAAATTCCCTCTGCTTCAAAGTGAGCTAGTATTTAAAAAAAATAAAGGCATGAAACCTTCAATTTTCTTTGTTTGTGTACCCGTTTCTTCTTGAATCCCAAACAGAGAATTAAGGTCAGAAATGGCATCATGACATTTTCTACAGTATAGTTTTGGAACAAAAATAACGCTATAGACACGTTTTACACTGATAAAGCTCTTCTGTGTTTGTGAGAACATTTTTTCTATTTCCTTAAGATATTTGGCTGTTAGGGGTACCGTCAATGTATTTATCAGAGAGTTATCTAATCAAGTCCAGGTCCTCAATCACAACTGGAATCAGGCCTATATGAATATATAAATAAGTATAAAGTTTGATTAAAAACAAAATATCTACTCAAATACGAGTATCCATTGAAAATAACGTTTAACCAAAGAAAATTTAATATGTCGGTTGTTAAATCCATTTCGTTAATCGTCGGAACTTTTGATAATATTTCTTGTTTATATTTGGTTACATTACGATACGTTTCAGAGCAGGAACAGTTATTTGCGAAAAATCGAAAATTTTGTATATAAGGCTTGATTTAACTTCAATTAGACTGTGGAATCATTCGTGCTCTAAGACGTGCTAGATCAATTTGGTAGCTTTCTCTATGTTGTTAGGGACGCAGGTTCGAATCCTGCAGAATATCACACATTTTTGTAATAAAACTTCTCGTAAATAATCAGGTCGGCAGCAATATATATATATACACGAAAAATCTATAAGTGAGACACAATTTTAGGTTCTGTTGGCATTTTTTCGAATATTTATGTTTATTTTGATTAGTGTAAACTTACGGATTCTAGTTTATATATATATATATATATATATATATATATATATATATATATATACTGTTTGTTTAAAAACAAAACATCTACTCAAATACTAGTATCGATTAAAAATAATGTTTATATATATATATATATATATATATATTATCCGGGGTGTGACAAATAAACTGCAACCGATGGTAAGGCTCTAAATATACCATTTTGAGTCTTGAGAAATGTGAAATTACCATTTAAATGCGATTACCACTAATTCTACTCTAGCATGGAGTTGTAATACCTGTTAGGGTCCCATCTATGGGTCAAATAATTTGCGTGTATGTCTGAGTGTGCGTGTATTTTATATGAATACATTGCATGCGTGTGTGTGTGTGTGTATGTGTGTTTGTGCACGTGTGGGGCGGCTATGTAAATGTGTACTGTAAGTGCGGAATGTTTGCATCATGTATATAGGTGTGTGTGTGTGTGTGTGTGTGTGTGTGTACATGACATGGGAGCTTTTTGTAGTCTTCATGGGTGCTCTCAAGCCACCAGTCCTCGTACTAGAGACGCTAAACTCTGACATCAAAAACCCTTATGTATATTGTGTGGTCCACTCAATGTATTTATTTAAAAAATGTTCAGTTCATAGTATGCGCCTGATGATTTAAGCCGTGCTTAAAACTTAGGACAATATGTATATTTATTAATATATACTTTTTCCTCTGTTATATTGTTATATATACACAATGGTCTAATGCTATAATAGGGAGGATGATTATTATTGTTGCTGTTGTCATTATTGTTGTTGTTGATGATGTTGCTACTGTTAATCTCTTTTTCTTTTTTCAGATTAAATAATGACAAAGTCAACTTTCGAGAGTGGCAATTTGGGGGGGATTATTCTAAATTTTATGGCAAAATCTGTGACTCAGATAGATAATCCAGTCCAAGCCTGATAATCAGATCCAGTTATTGTTAACGAGGAATGGATTTGCCAGTTACTGGATACCGTGGATCGTTCGCGTGAAGGAAAGTGAAAATCCTGACAACTATATGGACCTTATGAGGTTAACTGCAAGAAATATGGAACACGAAGATGACAGTTGTGCCTACTGGGCAGGTCGACTATGGAATGATGGCATTACACTCAATTCTCAAGTTGGCGTTTTACATAATAAATAATAGCACAGAATTTTTTTTTCTGTGTCGTAGCTACTTTTTGAAGAAATGTGATTAGGTTTAAGTTTAGGTTCAAAATCATCGTGTTGGAATTTGATTTCAGGGATCACCGAAAGTCTTCAGTGACCACAGAATGTCCTATAGCACTGCCTTTTAAAATTTGTGATTTACTAAACTTTGCAAACTGTATATGGACAAGATGTAAGGCACGCGCACATTCTTACTAAATTATTAGGCCACCAAACAAAACCTTACTTTACTTAAAAGGGAAATTATACTAAACAATTTAGCTATATTTTGATGTAATATATGATACAATGCAGTAGTTTTCATGCTATTTTGAATAAACAATGCAAATTTTTAATCTTTTAAATTGTACCGAGATGTCATGCAAGTTTTTAACACCTTTTTGTTTTTGTTAACAATGATCTATCAGATGATCTAACAATTCTTATTCAATCTTTTACAATATTTTTTCACAGTTTTCACTTATAGAATACAGAAAAAAATGAATTTTTGCTTGAGGCGATTCATAATTAGAGTTCTAGTTTGAATATATTTTTCATTCAACGTATTTAAAATGAAAGCTATCAACTATTATTAGGATTTATTCTTGAAATAGTAAAATTTTGAAGTCAATTTATAAGCAAAATCCTACAGTAATTCTGTACATTTTTCTGGAGGTATTTAAAATTAAATGCTCAAAGATTGGTGAAAACTATGAATCTAATTTTTGATGTCACTTCTTATCACATCAAACTCTAGCTTTCACACCGAGAGCAATGCTGAATTTCTGAAAAAAGGGGAAAAACCAATCTACCCTATTTTTACACGGGCACTTGAATTGACAATATTACTAAAATCAACGAAACCAGTTTACGAGCACTGACAGTTCTGTTACTTAAAATCTAGTGAAAGCCGCCAGATACTCTCTTTCTCTTTCTCTCTCTATGTGTCGTGTTACTTTAAGATCTAACCGATAATGGCTTTCTGTCTTTTTGTCGCTCTCAAGAATACTCTCATTTTTATTAATACAGTGTCAGTTTCTGCTACTTGTTCTGCCATCTATTTCTTCCTCAAACAAGTCAAAATATATTTTCTGTTTTCATCTGCTTCTCTTGCTATTGATGTTTGTTGTGAGTGTTAAATTCTCCGAGTCTCAGTCGTCTCTATTTGATCGCTAACAGCAGGAACGTAGTAGTTTCTATCGTTCTCAGCAGAAACATAGCGCGGTTCCTTCAAGTCCTTGAAATTGTCCAGTTTTGGCTGTTTTTATACGAGGATAAACACTCTTTGTTTCTTTGTATATATATATATATATATATCGATCTTTCGTGTACTTTCGAGACGTGGTCAATCATGGTCATCCACATTTTCCTTTCGTTAGTTACTCAAAGTAATTTTTGGTAATTTCCGACGCCTCTTTTTCTTTGACCCGTTTTCGACCCGTATTATTTCTCAAAATATGATCAAAAGGTCAGTAGTTTTTTGTTTTTTTTTTCTGTCTGCGTGGAGAAATTCTTTATGGTCGGGTTAAAAAAATTTAGTGTATTCCATATATATATATATATATATATATATATATATATATATATAAGAAAATTTTTTAGATATTCTACAATTTCATTAGTAATACGTATTTCCCCGCTGCTGCTGACCATGTGGCTGTTCAGACCCAAATGATACAACAGTTGAGCTGTAAGGTCAGCAGCAGCGGCGAAATACGTATTACTAATACGAAATACTAATGAAATTTTAGAATATCTAATTTTTTTCTAAATTATATTAATCTGTTAAATTAAATAAATGAATTTAACATTGAGTTCGTCTCTATCGGAATTTACATGACTAATATACCAAGTATTCTACTTTATATATATATATATATATAATGACAAACCCATAAAAACGGAGATGATAATCCAAAACAGTTATCTAATTAAAATATATTGAATAGATAACAATAGAGAGCTCAATGGATATTATCCAGATAAATATGAAATGTAGAGAAAAAACTCAACACACGATTGAACGGTTACAAGTTCAGAATTTATTTCGGCAGTTGTAAAAAATTAGAAACTTCTTCAAACCCGAAAAATCAAATGTTACATTTAACACAGATTATTGAAAAAAAAAAATTGTAGACACAGAGAGGAAATAAAGTTAGATGAAGGATAGAGGTGTATACAGTTAAACATTGAGGCAACAGATACAGGTAATGTTACTAAAATAAACAACACATACACCAAATCACATATAAAAAGCGAGAAAGAGCCAGTAGGAAAATATAAAATACAGCCACAAGTAATTAACAATCACAAAAAACAAAAAACAAAAAAATTAATTCTAATTAAAATATAAATAAAAATAAATAAAAAAGTAAGAGGATATCTTCATTCAAGCCTGTTTAGTAAAATAATGTAGAGATATGATGTCAATTTTAATTTTAATCTTCTCATATTCACGGATTAATTTCTTCACATTGTAATTTATATCAAGAGAGACACCGTAATTTTCGCATTCATTTTATTTCCAAAGTACTTTCAATCTCATTCAATCTCTCATATATAACCGTCTTACATATTTACCATATATATATATATATATATATATATATATATATATATATATTCTCTTTATCTTTAAGGTAGCGGTGCTTTACTCTGCCTAAATACATATATTAATATCTATCTTTTTATCGGTCTTAGCTTGTTTCTATCTATCTATCTATCTATCTATCTATCTATCTATCTATCTATCTATCTATCTATATAATATATATATATATATGTGTGTGTGTGTGTGTGTGTGTGTGTGTGTGTGTGTAATTAAATTGAAAAGGAAGTGGCTGGATGGTAAAATCTTAAAAGAGATCCTATTAATATTATTATCTTGTAAAATTTTAATTTTTTGCATGTAATATATATATATATATATATATATATATATATATATATATATAGATGATATCTGTGTGTGTGTGTGTCTGTGTGTGAGTGTTGCAAAACAAAATACTTTCATTTGCCTGATAAAATATCAATTGACAAATCACTTTGGTAAAGAAAAGTTATTTTTTTTATTGTCTTTTTACAGATATTAAACATTCAGATTCATATCTGAATTTTTAATATATATATATATATATATATATATATATATGTGTGTGTGTGTGTGTGTGTGTGTGTGTGTGTGTGTGCGCGCGCGCCGCCATACGCACATATAATTCAAGCATTATTAACAAAATAAAACTGTTTTATTCATAATGAATATGCAATGGTAACGATTTTTTTATAGAAATGCACTGGTATTAATTTTACTGTAGACTTATATTGTAAATTATAATTTTTATAGAAATGCATTGCAAACATATTTTCTATAGATATTTATTTTACATAACTATAAAACAGAAATACTTCATATAAGTTTTTTACAAATTTATTGATTTTTACGTCTTACCAACCTTTTATGTGTTATTTAAAACCAAACATATTTCGGACTTTAGGAGGTTGTTTGCACTACCCGCTATTCTCAAGTTGTCACCATTTAAGTATTGACCACGATCAACGTTACTTAACTTTGGTGATCGAACAAAAACTGGTGTTTTCTGCGTGTTTTTAACCGTAGCTTCTTTGCTAATGCATTGTAAATATATTTTCTAAATAAATGCATCTTCAAAGATTTCACTACTGAAATGCATATAAAATCAGAGAGCGAAATGTTGTAGACAGCTGAAAAGAACTTGATAAATTCGCTTATCGTCCAGTTTATACTCATCTTTGGTCATTTGTACAAGAGTAGAGATTTATCCCTTGTTTCATTTTTTGGGCGGTTTGGTTTTCGGTTCCTTCTAAAGTCTATTTCAACTTATAACGTCTCCTCTCCGGTCTTTTAAAAAAAGAGTAGAGGTTTATCCGTTGTTTTCTGTTTAAGATTGGGTTTCGGTTTCTTCTAAAGTCTTCTTCAACTCTATACTTTTAACGTCTCCTCCCCGGTCTTTTGAACAGGAGTAGAGGTTTACCTCTTGTCTCCTGTTTAGGATTGGATTTCTGGTTCATTCTAAAGTCTTAAAATTCTCTTTCACTCCCAGTAACCTTTTGCATCTTAGTGGCATTATCGCCTTTGTTTGAAATGAATTATGGCTTATCGTCTGGTTCACAATGCTCCTGGTCTATTGAACAGGTGTAGAGGTTTCTTCCTTGATTTCTGTTTAGGATTGGGCTTCAGGTTCCTTCTAAATATTTTTCATTCGCTTTCACTCACAGTAGCTGCTTGCGTCTTAGTGGCATTATCACCTTGCTTGGAGTGAATTAATGAAAATATAAATAAATAACAAATGTGATGGACAGAACACCTTAATTGATTTGGTTTCTGGTTCCGGTCTACTTTGGATCTGTAATCTCAATGTTAGCGCCTGAACACTGAAATTTTATTCACTGTTTATTTAATTTATTCTTTTCCACCAATAAGATAGATAGATAGATAGATAGATAGATAGATAGATAGATAGATTTACCTATCGCCCGGTTTCCACTCCTTTGCAGTCATTTGAACATTATTAGAGATTTATTTTTAGTTTCCTATTTAGGATTGAGTTTCCGATTTCTTCTGAGATCTACTTCAGCTATATACTCGTAAAGCTTATCATTTCTTACGCTAATAAAACTCTACGCATTAACCCATTGTGGTGCAGTGGATACCGGCTCAGAACGAGAAATCAGGGAGCCAAGTTCGAGTTCCAGTTGAATTTCTTGCATTCACTTGCGCACAAATACCCTTGCGAATGGTATTAATCCGTTTCTCTTCTTCAGTTATGGATTAAATAACAGGACAGATTGGGTTCTATAGCCTTGGCTGGCAACCAGTCTACCACAGAAAGCAATGGCAACCTACTGCGGAAAAATCTTCTGCCTAGTCAGTCATGTCTCTTTCGAGACATGATCGCCCAAGCGTGTATCACGTATGGCACTAAAACTAACTGACTGACCTTAAATGGCTCTTAGGCCTTGTATTGTATGAACATTAGTTAAAAAAATAAATGCAAGCGTTACTGGGATGTGATAAGTCTTAGTATACTTAGTATATTTAATAGAAATAAATAAAATATTTCAGTCTACATTTCAGTTTTAAGCTCGAATCCATTCAATTTTTTCATTTGGGAAGAGAAGCTTCCATTTTCTTCTTCTCTCAAAACCTTCTCTGCAAACTCCCTCATCCATTGAAACTCATGCCTACATGTACGTGTAGTAAATCTTCAGCGCGTCCATATACCTGTACGAACCTCTCCACACCCTCGCTTGAAACGATGTGTGCATGAATGGGTAAATCGCTGATAACAACACATGTCGCTTACTTGAGAACTAACTCGGAATTCATCTATTCTACACAGAAATGGAGAAAATGAATGCGCCTTCAGCTGCAGGCGATAACAACAAAACCTACAATTATTTTTCTGCTTGTCTCTCATCAGCGTGTGCTTCTAAAATTAAGAGAGCAGTCATTATATATACGGAAAGAAAAAGCAAAGTGCATTTATGATAATATTGTATGGTACTAAATATGAAATAAAATTTCGAGAATAGATTTTGAAAAAGCAAATGACGTTTGAGAGAAAATAAAAGCCGATATAGAAATTTATTAATAATTACGACAGCTACGAACTACTGACGACTTCAGTGTCAAGTATTCCTTTACGAGATACATTATCTGACTAAATACCATTTCCTTGCTATTCTAAAGCAGAAACTAGGATCTGGAATCGGAATGAAAAGTATGGTCGCACCTACCCAACAAACATCATAAAAACCTAGAATTTGGAATTAATAAACACGAAACACCTCGGTGTATGGAGATTATAACAAGCTAAGTTTCTGTCAGAATTTCTTGAATTTTTTTTTCTTTGCAGTGATGTTCGCTTTGCACAAGGTCTAATATCCACTCGAGGTAAAGAGTAACAGAGTAAAATGCATCAACCCAAGCAAGGAGAAAATATCATAAGACGCAAGGGACCATAAGAAGTGATCAAGAAGAAAAGAACTTAAAGAAAAGGGAACAAAATCCCAAACAGGAAACAGAGAATAAACAACTGCTCCTGGGAAAAATACTGGGAAGGAGTATGAACTATTGGCTGAACCATAGTTTAAACCATAGTTTGAACCATAGGCTAAACTATTTACTCTTATTAAGGAAAAAAATAAATACATAGTAAATATAAGTTAAGACTTTTAGACATGAGCAGAAACTGAGCAGTCAAGAATAGAAAACGTACAAATACATTACCAGCACTAAGAAAAATGGATCATGATAATTTTAAAAACCTTCTCATCTTTAAGAGGTTCCTGCCAAAATGGACTATGGCAATTTAAAAAAAAACATTCCCTACACTAAGAAAAAGCTTTCCTGCTAAAATGGATCATGGCAATTTTAAAAACATTCTCATCTCTAAGAAAAGAGTTTCCAGCTAAAATGAATCATGATAATTTAAAAACGTTACCAACACTAAGTAAATGGTTTCTTTATGAATCATAAACATTTTAATGATATTCCAAGCACCGAAAAAAATAAGATTTTCTGCTAAATTGTATCATAATAATTTTAAAAATCATCCTCAGAACTAAGGAAAGGTTTCCCTGCTAAAATGAGACATGACATTTTTTTAAAAATCAGTACCCGCATTAAGAAAAGAATTTCTTTTTAAAATGGGTTATGACAATTTTAAAAACTTTTCCAGCACTAAGAAAAATTCTCCATGCTAAAATGGATCATAGCAATTAAAAAAGAAACATTTCTAGTACTAAGAAAAAGGTTTCCTGCTAAAATTGGTCATATAAATTTAAAAATAATTCCCAGCATTAGAAAAAGACTAAAATGTATCATGACAATTTAGGAAAACATTCCCAGAATTAAGAAAAGCATTTTCTGATAAAAAAAAGATGATGACAATTTAAAAACATCAGCAACACTAAGAAACGGGTTTCCTACTAAAATGGATTGTGAATTTAAAAAAAAATTCACTGCACTAAGAAAATGATTTCCTGCTAAAATAATTAATGTCAATTTTAAAAAGCAATCGCAGCTCTAAGAAATATGCTTCATGCTAAAATGGACCATGGCAATTTTTAAAACATGCCCAACACTGAGGAAATAGTTTCCTGCTGAAATGGTTCATGATGCTTGTAAAAACATTCCCAGTTTTGTCACTTTAAATAAGCAGATTCATGCAGACTTCGAAGTTTCGTGAGGGTACCTTTATGAAATCTTCACTCATCGGGACTGTGATTTTTTTTACATCCCCGGCACAAAAAAGCATCCCTATCACAAAAATACGCATCAATAAGTGAAGACATCATAACGGTGTCCTCACAAAACTTCGAAGGCTGTTTGAACCTGCTCAGTTAAAGTGACGAACTCTCTACACTAAGACTATATATATAGTCATCCGCAGTCAGATCTGTTTCGCTGTATCACAGCTCATCAGTACAGTTAGAACCCGATTGCCTTTAACCCAGGAGTGAAACCCGACCGAAGTGGCATCATTCAGCGATTCTACCTCTGGGCCATGAGCGCACGGTAGAAGAAAGCAGACTTTTTAGCATGTATATTATCATTATACCCGCCCAATAGCCAGAGTGCTCTCTCTCTCTCTCTCTCTCTCTCTCTATATATATATATATATATATATATATATATTACATAACCATACATACATACATACATACATTAACAGGGAATCAAATCACCCCCATAGAATCACCAAGAACTTACACAAATCCATCCAATTTCTTTTAAGTACGAACTCTTGCAAATAAAATATTTTTTGACAATACTAAAATTAAATACATTAAGACTTTAAAAAAAGTAAACTCAACACTAGTTTAGAATACTCTGTTAAAAACAAAGTAGGTAGAAATAAGCAGAAATCACGTAAACGTAACATTACTTCGTTTAACCCACCCTTCAGTCGTAACGTCCAAACCAACATTGGTAAACTCTTTCTAAACTTAATTCACTAACATCTTTACCATTCACCCGCGCTAAAGGAAATCTTAAAAAAAAAAACAACGTTAAAGTCAGTTATAGTGGTGTTAAGAACATAAATATATTTAGCAACATAATACGATGATATCAACTAAATACTTGACCCACTTAAATAACATCCGTCACCCCACTAATAACAATGACCCCACTAAAATTAATTGCAACTGCCGAAGAAATAAAAGCTGCCAATTGAATGATCAATGTATGTCCGAAAGTATTGTTTATTGAGCTCGAATTCATTCGGATAATAATGATGTTAAAATTTACTTTGGAAGCACTTCCAACAGTTGGAAGATAAAATTTAACACTTGTTATCTTTAAACAACAGTAAATGCAGTAAAAGTAGTTTTATCCATTAATTGGAAATTAAAAAAATAATAAGAACCTAATTATTACCTGGAATATTGTAGCTAAATCCACACCTTACAACGGAAAAGGAGATAAATGTAATTTATATCTCTTAGAAAAACTTTTCATCTTAAACCATATTCAGTCAGTTAGTTAAGTGCCATACGTGATACACACTTGGGCGATCATGTCTCGAAAGAGACATAACTTACTGGGCAGAAGATTATCCCGCAGTAGGTGGCTATTACGTTATGCGGTAGACTGGTTGCCAGCCAAGTCTATAGAACCGAGTCTGTCCTGTTATTTAACCTATAATTGCAGGTAAAAGATTAATTAATACCTTTTCCAAGGGTATTTGCGCGTAAATGAATGCAAGGAATTAAACTGGAATTTGAACTCGGTTCCCCGATTTCTCGTTTTGAGCCGATATCCATTGCATCACAACGCACATAATCCTAATTTCTTTTTCTTCTTCTATGTGCCCTGTCCCTTCAGGACGTAGGCGATCATGGCCTTCCACGTTTCCCTATCTCTGGTGGCTCTGAGCATGCCTTCTCCTGTTACACCATGCAACCCTCGTTCCGTCATCCACCTGATTAGGTCCTTCAAATACACTAACCGTTGTTTTCCCCTGTCTCTTTTTCCCCTCTATCTGGCCTGTTAGTATCAGATTCTTCAAGCCCTCCTTCCTCGTTGCGTGTCCTAGGAACTTCAGCCGTCTCTTCCTGATGCTCAGTATTAATTTCCTTTTTTGTTTCCATCATTTCCAAGACCTCATCATTGCTCACATAGGATCTGCGAGAGATATATTAGTACGAATGAGATACGAATGAGAAATGTTTATGATTTTTTATAATCCTGGTTGTAGTTATCGTACATCTGGTTGCAATATAAGAGTTTGATACATTTAGGGTTTTTTGTGGAAGTAGCATATTTTGTTTAATGTGTGTTGAGTTTTGATGTAATGAATATGTAATGAATATGCATACACCTTGGTTCACCTTCACAGTAATGTGATTGGCTGGTGTCAGCCATAAATACAGATGAAGGCGTGGACGTAGAGAGGACTACGTCCATAGGTCTACCGCTAGAGGTCTACTGGTCTACGACTATCGATCTACGTCTACTGACTACGCCTACGTCTCAACATAATGACGAATACTGTCTATTACGTCTACTGGCTAGATTATCCTACCCGGTTACATTTGCTAAAACCGCTGAGCTACCTCGAATGAAATATATATATATATATATATATATATATATATATATATATATATATTCCGTCATTTAGAACAACACGGTTATCAACGCTCACTTCTGAGAAAAACGCTTGTTGATAACACGTACATACTCAAACAAGAAAATAACAAACAGAAACTAAAAATCCTCGAAGCACTCTACATTAAACAATTTAAACCTGGTTTGAATACAAACAATTTCGATATTTCCAATAACGTACTCAAATGTCTGTAATCAGACCAGGGACCATAACACCACTATTTTGTCACTGTCTTCGGCCATCCGCCACGGTAGGGATGGACTTATATTTTCAATTCAATTCTCTTTATTGTTAATAGCTTAAATGTTCTATGTTTACTGTGTGTTAATATTTACTCTTTGATAATGGCTTATGTGAGCCGAAAGCTTAGACCCGATAAAAAATTAAACAAATACTGTGATTTTTTGTTGTCTTTCAACGACATCACCATCAAGTATATCAGACGGTATGAACGAATCCTACACAAAATTAATAGACAAAACTTGTCTATATTATTCAATGAAACCTGCATTAATATATATATATATATATATATATATATATATATATATATACATATATATATATATATATATATATATATATATATATATATATATCCCTTTCCGGGACATATCAAGTTTTTTGGTATATCGTCTTATTTGTTCATCTAAAATGTGGTTTGGGAAGTTATTATTAATGAGAGTCTGCTTAATATATTTTAGTTCAGAGTAAAAACTCTTTTTTTGTGGAGGAGTTAATTTGTACTCCATTAATTAAATTGTGTATAAGTGCTATTTTATAGTACTTAGAATATTCATTCTTATAGTTGAGAGTGCAAGAGTTTCTGATGGCAAATGTGTTATTGTTTGTGTCTATTAAAATGTCAAGGAAAGGGATTTTGTTATCTTTGTTTTTAACTAATATAAGAATATCATCTACATATTGTAGGGAAATTGAGGGTTTTTCGTGGTGCTAAATATATTAATTTCTAGGTTGGCCATGTAAAAGTTACAGAAGGTTGAACCCTTTCAAAGACCGTCCCGTTCCACGTATAAATTATTTCTGTGATCATAGAATGGGACTTTGGTGGTATAGGTTAAAATAGTTTTTTTTAGTATTTTAGGTTTAATTCTTAATGAGAGCAAAGAATTATTATAATACTAGCAGTATAGCCCAGCGTGCTTGGGTGTAATGAAAGCTTTAAAACTAATCCATGGTCCTAGAGCTCAGACTTTTTGAACATTGGCACGAAAGACTAAAAAGCAATAGTTGTTTCCAGTTAAAGCGAAACCGTAGATTGAAAGAAAAATGAATGGATGTAAGTCAAATTTTGATTTCCTAGTATCGATATCAAATAAGTTTTTTCGTCGTAAACTGAATGTTGAAGGCCAAATAAGGCCTCTGAGTAAATGGTATCATGGTTGAGACTAAGAACTTTTTTTAATCATATCACCCCGAGCAAGGCGGTAACGCCACTGATGTGCAGGGGGCTACGTAAGAGTTAAAAGATTAGAAGAGAGAAAACCGGCAACTACATCCTAAACAGGGGAAAAGGGATGAGCCTTTATACCTGTTCAATAGACGGGGGTGGAGTGTGAACCGGGCGATAGTTTAGTCTATCTACTCCAATTGAAAAAAAAAAAGAAGAAAAGTGAAAAGATTGGTAAAGAGAAAGCCGGAAATCACATCCTAAACAGGGAACAAGGGATGAGCCTCTATTATACCTACTTAGAGCCAAAACCGAAGCAAAAACTAAAATAAGAGGGCTGAAAAAATACAGACATACAGGCAGATAAACAGACACACACACAAACATCTTGCCTTTTATATATATATATATATATATATATATATATATATATATATATATTATCGATTTTATGCACTATTGTAAGAACTGCAACCTTGAAACTTCTGAATATCGTTTCTTATGTCTTTGTCTATGAGTGCATCAAATTTGATTAAAATCGGACCACTCCTTCTATAACCCGATTTTTTCGATTATCGATTTTCAATATTTATCGGGGGTCCCTAACACAAAACCTAGCTAAGAACACTCGCAGACGCTTATAGTACAATTGTGTAAATTTTCAAGAAAATCGGTTCCGCCGTTTCGGAGTCTATAGGTAACGGACACACACATACAGACAAAGTTCCATTTATAAATAAGTTTAGATATATATATTTTATAATAATGTCAATGCTTTCTTTAACAGGAACGTTTGTGAACAGATTTTCAATGTCAAGTGTTGCTACGGTTTCATTATTAGGTTTTTCAGTTTTTATCATTTGTATAAGTTCAAGAGATGATTTAATGATGTATTTATTAGGTATGTATTGTGAAATTAATTGGTTAAGCGTTTTAGTTAGTTGGTATATAGGTGTGTGAATTTGTGATATGATAGAGCTGAGTGGAAAGTTAGGCTTGTGTGCTTTGATAGAACCATAAATGTGTCCTGGTTTATAGTCTCTGGTTATTTTGGTAAGTTTTAGATTGTAAATTTAAAACAACAAAGATGTTAGCTTTCTTAATTACTATTTCTGGATGGTTGTGTAATTCTTTTGCAGCAACCTTTAGTGAAACATTTATGAGTTAAGATAAATTTATCCTTTTATCGTGTCTGTCTTTTGTAGATTCAGCCTTAAGTAGATCATGGAGTTCTGGTTCTGCGGTAATTAGCTGCAGTTCTTGGAGTTTAATTATAATTTGGTATAGTGTCTCAATCTCAACTTTTTTTATGTAGTCCATTATTATATTTTTTTGTATATATAGCAGTTAGGTCCGAGGTTAAGTAGTTCTTTTTGGTTGAATCATAATCAGAAATGTTTATAAATCTGCCAAAGTTATTCAGGATATATATATATATATATATATATATATATATATATATCGTTTACCTTAAATTATAGTTAATTACATTTTCTACTATATATATAACTAGAGCTCTTTATGGCCTCTTAATATCTCATGCCCACCTCTCCAACCTCTAACCTCTATTCCCCGATATATCACTTAACTTTACAACTCTGTCATATAACTTTATGACTTCTCAATTTCTCCCATCAACCATCCGAACCCATGTCATTATCTATCGTCAACTAAACTTTCGACTGCTATATCGAGCCAAATCCACTAATCAGTCAGTTAAGTGTCATACGAGATGCACACTTTGGGCGATCATGTCTCGAAAGAGATATGACTGACTGGGCAGAAGATTATCCCGCAGTAGGTTGCCATTACTTTCTGCGGCAGACTGGTTGCCAAACAAGGCTATAGAACCCAATCTGTCCTATTATTTAATCAATAACTGGATAGAAGAGACGGATTAATACCTTTCCCAAGGGTATTTGTGCGTAAGTGAATGCAAGGAATTCAAGTGGAATTCGAACTTGGCTCCCCGATTTCTCGTTCCGAGTCGATATCTACCACAACTCACACCCACAAATAAAGTAAATAATGATGAATCTTCGTCACAGAAATTCGAACAAAAATTCAATTAAACGTATAATTTTCTTCTATAATAAAGTGTTTTCATGATCCAATACACTTGTAGCTTCAGGGCACACGCACACGCACACACACACACACACACACACACACACACATACACACAGATAGATAGATAGATAGATAGATAGATAGATAGATAGATAGATTTAGGGAGGAGAAACCCTTCAGTCAAGTGCAATGAAGCTGAAAGGAAGTGTAGCTAGCTCATTACTGACCCTCATCCTTTGATCCATGGGTCAAGTGTCATGGCCGAGTAAATTCAGAAGGTAGTAGCGACATTTTTTGGCCGGAGGCGGATTTTAGTATTCCTTTCATCTAAGTGAAAAGGCGTTTAAAGCCCAGACGATCTTGTTCCGCTAATTTAAAAATAACATGAATTATTGCAGATGATTAAAATAAATTAATTAAATCTATCTCTCTCTCTCTCTCTCTCTCTCTCTATATATATATATATATATATATATATATATATATATATATGTATATATTTTAATTCAGATACTTCAATCCAAGGGAAAAAAGCAGGAAGGTAAATTCCAAAAACCCGATCCTAATTAATATTAAAAATTTTATTTTAATATTAAAAAATGATACAGGAAGAGAGCTCCATGTAATAAAATATTACAGAGCAAATATATATAAAAAAAGGATTAATTCAAAGATGTTGAATGGCCATTTCGATATGAAGATACCCACGGGGGATAACACATCACCTCAGCAACAGAAATATATATATATATATATATATATATATATATATATATATATATATATATAAACAAGTGCTTAGAAGCACAAAATTTGTATGGTGTAGTATACTATTCCGTCTTTTCGCCCTTCATTTTCGTCGTCACTGTTCTTTTTGTTTAATTCATTTTCCAACGATTTTTCTCCTGATGAGATATTTGAAGCAAACAATAAATCCCTTGTATTTAAAATAGTATATATAAATCGTAATTAAGGGTGATAAATTCATTATTTTGTTTCCTCAAAACAGGAATTACTAATAACCTAACACACGCACATATATATATGTGTGTGTGTAAGTTTGTTATTTTTTGCTTTTTCTTAATCATATCACCCCGAGCAAGGCGGTAACGCCACTGATGTGCAGGGGGCTACATAAGAAAAAAAGATCAGAAGAGAGTGAAGAGAAGGACAGACCAGTTAGAAAGGAGCAAGAGAAGGATGGGAATACAGGTGTGATGACAGTTGCTAAGGTGGAAAGAAAGCAAAGGATATACAGGGGTGTGTGGAAAGAACTAGAGTCAAGTAGTTAAGAGAGGAGTATTGGCCTTGCATTTAAATTCCTGAAGGTTGTAGCCGTCAGGAAAGCAAGAATAAGGAAGCGAGTTCCACAGGTGGTAAGTGCGAGAAAAGAAGCTGAAGGAGTAGAATTGTCGTCTGCATTTGGCTGATCTAACTGTGAATGGGTGAGGCCCACATGCCAGTCTGGTTGCACGAGTAAACACCTGTTGCGGAGGCACCAGTGACTTAAGTTCGTTTGAGCAGAAGCCATGGAAGTATTTATAGAACAGACAAAGGAAAGCCACATCTTGTCGGTGGGAAAGTGACTGTAGTCGAGCCGTCAAGTCGGTACCTATCACATTATTGTTTCTCCTTTAAAGCCTGTCAAGAACACGGAGATGAACAGCGGGGGCACCAGACCATATATGGCAGCAGTACTCCATGCACGGACAAATGGTTTCAGGTGGGAAAAACATCCTGGCCCGACACAGTGACCCAACCTTCCTAGCAGTGGATTTAGCTATTGACTCAATGTAGTGGTTCCATTTGAGATCAGAAGAGAGGGTAAGGCCGAAGAGGCGCAGAGTATTGCTCTCGGGAAGACGCGCTTGGTCCATGCTTATGGGAGGCAGGAGAGATTGCCTGTGATGATTGACAGACAGCAGCTTGGTCTTAGACGCATTGAAATTTACAAGCCACTTCTTACCCCAATACACTACAGAGTGTAGATCCGTTTCAAGTTCAGCAGCGAGATTATGTTTGTGTATATGTGTGTGTGGATTTAATAGGCTGGTTAATGATATTTGAGGAGTAAATGTCAACAAAATGATAACACTATTGACAAGTAGGGTGATGATATTTATTATATAAAAGTAAACATTTTGATTAAATTGAAGCACGCAGAATAAGATTTCCATGTCGGAAGTTTCGGACACGCCTGTGTCTTTTTGCATGGAGACGAGATATAAACAAAGAAGTGAGACTCACCCTTCCGCGATAGATTGTTGGTCTGAGGGCTCTATCTAGAAACTGTATTCTGTAAATAATTCCCTGGATATGGTTTTACTCTGAGAATATCGTTTTAATTATATATATATATATATATATATATGGTTAAATAAAATAAAGACAAGAGGAAAACTGCATTTAAATCGCCTACGCGTTTCGTCCTGTGATAGACTTTATCAAGGCAAAAAGACGAAATGAGCTTTATTCTAAATTCTTCTTCTTCTTCTATGTGCCATGTCCCTTCAGGACGTAGGCGATCATGGATCTCCACGTCTCCCTATCCCTTGTGGCTCTTAGTATGTTTGCTCCTGTTGCTCCTGGCAACCCCCGTTCCGTCATCCACCTGATCAGACTCTGCAGATATGTTATCCGCTGCCTTCCTCTGTCTCTCCTTCCTTCTATCTGACCAGTCAGTATCAGGTTCTCCAGGCTCTCCTTCCTCATTGCATGTCCCAGGAACTTCAGTTGTCTCTTCCTGATGCTCAGCATCAATTTCCTTTTTGTTGCCATTCTTTCTAACACTTCGTCGTTGCTTGTATGCTCAGTCCACGATATCCGTAGCATCCTTCTGTAGAATACGTATCTATAAACAAACAGTGTTGGCAATTATAAAAACGCTCACAAATCATTCAAAATATTAATAGAATATTTTAATTTAGAATTCCTTCATGTGTAGTGCAAAGTCACGAGATGTTAAAATGAAGGGAATTCAACCGTTTTCTTTGAACTTTTTATTATGTATGTTAATCTGTTTCAATATAATTTCCATAAACAAAGGTGAGATTGGGAAAAAATCCAGTGTGCAAATTGATGTTTTGGTCGGACTGGATGACGTCACTCTCGAAAACTTTTCTTCTGAATAAATCGCTTACTCTTTTTTTATTAGTGTGGCATTTTAAAAATCGAAATTGTGTTTGAATTTATTTCTGTGAATCACTAATGCATTTGTTAGATTATTATTAGTGATGTCTCTTTTGTGTTCATATATACGTTTTTTTAGATTTCTACTTGTTTCTCCGATGTACATGGAGGAACAAGTACATTTAAGTATCCATTAAAAATAGCGTTTGAACAAATAAATATTAAATATTTCAGGTTTAATCCATTTCCTAGGAAATGGATTAAACCTGAAATATTTAAAATTAAATATTAAATATTTAATATTAAATATTTAATATTAAATATTTAATATAAAACATTTAATATTAAATATTAAATATTAAATATTTAATATTAAATATTTAAACCTGAAATATTTAAACCTGAAATATTTAATATTAAATATTTCAGGTTTAATTCATTTCTTAGGAAATGGATTAAACCTCAAATATTTAATATTTATTTGTTCAAACTGTTTTTTTAATGGATACTTATATTTTATTAAACAGTAAATTTATTTTTTTACTTCTACGGGCTTGAATATTCGAGACATCTTGTTAAAATATCATAAAATCTGGGCTTTGTTTTATCAGAAGATACTACGTGGATCTAATGACGGTTTCCACAGGGACACAGTTTCGAATCCTGCTGGAGGACGCATATTTTTCTAACAAGATTTCCTGAATATTTAGGCAGCGAGATGTAAGATAAATAAATATACTGTTTAATAATTAAAAGAGAACATCTACTCAAAAATGAGTATCCATTTAAAAAAGAAATAAAGTTTAAACAAATAAATTAAAAATATGTCGGAATTAAATAATTTCTTAAAAATAGTCTTTTTTTAAGTTTGTATAGCATACAGAGCAGATATGTATATTTCGAGAATCAGGATAAATGTGCATTCAAAAGCACTATTCGGACTTTATTTGATCAGGCGGGCTTACGTGGCCGAGCGATCTGAGGCACGTCAGATCTAATGACAGTTTTTCATAGGGGTCGCAAGTTCGAATTCGGCCAGAGGAAGCATATTTATGTCCCAAGATTTCTCGTATATTTAGGCTGGTGAATGTAAAATAAATGAATATATTCCTTAATAATAAAAACAAAGCATTTACTAATATGTGAGTATACATTAAAAATAAGGTTTAAGCATATATGTATATTTTCATCATTTCTCTCCAAGCAATGCTACAAGTAGGTGGGGGTGTTACAGAGTGTGAAAGTGAGAGAAAAACTGGGTATAGGGGGTATTGAGAAAAGGATCAAAGATGAACAAATTCAAGAAGACGGAAAATGTCAATTGATATTGCATTTAAATATTTCATGATTGTAGTTATTAGGGAAGCAAGTAAACGGAAGAGAGCTCCACGGGTGGGAAGTAAGAAAAAAACTGTTAGAGTTGAAGTATTGTTTCATTTAACTATTTCGGTGGTAAAAGGGTGGGAGCTTGGGGCCTATCTAGTAGCACACTTGCATGATGTCGAAGCACCAGAGAAAGATGCTCTTCAGTGTAGTTACCATGAAAATATTTGCAGAAAAGGCAGAAGGAAGCCGCGTCACGTCAGTGAGAAAGTGACTGATGTCGTGATGCCAAGTCAGAATCGATTGCATTGCAGATTCTTCTTTAGATTATGTCAAGAACCTCGAAATGAATAGCCGGAACACGAGATGGTCCTGGTTGTGACAATAAACTGCATCCGGCAGCAAGGCCTCTGATTGGAAGGTTGTGAGAAACATGGAACTAATTCTTAATTACTGTTGTTCCCAGGTCCACCTTGACCCGGGATGGTAACACCTGTTAGGGTCTCAGCTATGGGCAAATGATTTATCTCTAAACTAGCGTCAAAATACTATGAAAGTATAAAAATAGACTTTTATCGTATAAATTCCAGGGATACATTTTTGAAGAAAAAATATTCCCAGTTATAAATTTTTGAAGGAAAAAATATTACCAACAATGAATTTTTGAAAAAAAAGAAAAAACATTACCACAATACATCTGACTCTCAACAAAGAATATATATTCTATTTATAGAAGTCTATTGTAGAAATCTTGTCGACATTAAATAATCCATTGAGGTTGATATGCCATAAAACAAACCAACCCGGAACACCAGACCAGATATGGTAATAGTATTCAGTTTACGGGCGAATGGTAGATTTATTATGCACTAGATAGACTCTGGCGAGAAAAAAAAACTTTCTGGCACGCAAAAGTGCAATTTCGTTGCAGTAGATCCAGTTCAACGTAGTCGTTCCACTTGAAGTTGGTTGGAAAAGTGAGGCCAAGGAGGCGCAATGTGTTGCCCTCCAGAAAACTAACATCAGCTATGCTGATGGCGGACTGAAAAGTTTCTCTATCGTGATTAAAGGAGAGCAGTTTTGTTTTTGAGGCATTAAAATTTACAAGCCATTTCTTGCCTCGGTTAACAACTGATTGAAGTTTCTTTTCAAGAGCAGCATCCAGGTTTACTTTGTCAGCTCTGATGGATTTTCTATTAAGACTGGAATAAATGGTAGTGTTATCTGCATAAATGCCTACTTAGAAACTGAAGAAGATTATTAATAAATGGTGTGGTGTTGTTGTGGCGAAACTTCTCCGCAATGTTGTAGTGACCAGTTTGGCCGGAAGTAAAAACACGGAAAACAGGAAGTAGGTTCAAAACAGTATTTAGTGCAACAAGAACAATATATACAAAAGAAGTGTTAGTCATAAGTAAATAGAAATAAGTAAGTCCGAACGGTACAGTCACGCTGCTTATTGCCTGACTAGTTGCTGGCTTTAACTGAGTACTACCCGTCGTCCTAACTGCGCTATTTATCTGCCTTCCAACTTAAGACAAAATGTTGTACAAGGTCTTTTTGATGTTGGCAATCAGGTCCATATAGCCCGGGCAAACATTAATGTCTTATTTTCCCCAAACGAGACTCCACCCTTCAGCTGATCCTGGGCTGGTTTATTACTCTCCGCTCGAAGGAAGAGAGCTCGACAATGCGCATGGCAGAACTAGCTGTCATACTAACTGCCAACCCCGGAAGTCACACAAATAATTATATATAACAAGAGGAAGAGTCCATTCCTCGTAGGAGGGTACTATAACAATAAACATCAAAAACAGCGTATGACCTAGGATAGAGCCTTGGGGGACACTCGTGTTCGTGATCTGAAAGCATACCTGTTCAAAACGACATTTATTTCCCGATTTGTTATGAACGATTCGATTAAATCAAACAACTATCCTGTAATACCGTAGTTCTGGAGCTTTCATTGTAAATCATTATGCCAAACCCTGTCAAACGCCTTCGAGATATCTAGAGTCACAGTTTGAGCTTCGCCATTATTATCAAGCGCTTGGTATACATATTCAGTGATGGCCGTTAGCATACCAGCGGTAGACCTAGCGAAGAGGAAGCCAGATTGTTTGTCCGGGAGTAGGTTGTGAGAGGTGAGATTCTTAACCACTTCAGCATTGATTAGAGCCTCGAATACGTTGCCAAAAAGTGGTAAGAGACTAATACGGGGATAGTTAAAAGGGTATGAAGGTTTTCCAAAGATCTTAAAAACAGGAACTATAAAGAAGGACTTACAAGAAGCTGGAAAGCCAGAAGCAGGAAGCAGAGAGGCAATAGTTGTAGTTTGGAGAGGACTGGAGCCAGCTCAGGAGCACATTTATTTCGGACAACAACAGGGATAGTATGACCACTCCACAGGAATCAGTCTGTTTTTCCCGGCTGTACCGGAATGACACGTCTGATTACAGCTGACAGAATAGACAGAGGGAAGCCTCATCACGTCGGTGAGAAATGGCCTTATGGGAGACTAATTTAGAAATGATGTCTAATACCAGAGACGGGGATATGCGCATATCACTCAGTAGAACCTCTGTTCTAGGTCGGAAATTGGATGTAGGTACTTCAGACAAATCAAGTGTTGAGTTGGAAGAGAAAAGAACTTTGCTTCATTTAGGACACTCTTGCACTTACGAGCAAAGAAAAAAAAGACGTCAGCTGTAATCAGACGTGTCACTCCGGTACAGCCGAAAAAAGAAAAGACTGATTCTTGTGGATTATATCGACCGAGCATGCAGGTGAGAACCAAGGAAATGAACACGATTAAACTTAAAATTCATTCCTTGGAGACTTCAGATGGGAATTTTTGAACAAGAAGATTAAAAACTTCATTCCAAGGGTCGTCAGGAATAAAATCACGGAACGAGTCACAACCCGCGCGTTGATAACAGAAAGATATTCTGTTGGTAGTAGTTTCCTGGATGGAGAAAGAGATATTTACAGACACCGCGTTATGATCAGATTTGACAGGAGGTAAAGCTGCATAGCACGATATAAGTCAGGGATAGGGTTAAAGAAGGGATTTAGAAGGGAAGCCTGTCCTTCAGGGTTACTGGGGAAACGTGCGAGGATATCCACCATTTACCTGAGAGATTAGGTAGGTGAAAAATTCAGGGTTTAGATGCTAGGAATGGTAGAGTCTTTAAGTCACCTAGCATGATGGGCATTAAAGTCACTCAGCAAAAATATATTTGCAAACAGATGAACGGAAATGGCCTTGGCTATATTATCAGAAATATTATCAGTCATGAGAAAAAGGGGAGCGGTGGAGAAAGAAGCGATAGCTACCTGAGATTAGGAGAGAGAGACGGAGACACATGTAAGAATGGTTTGAAGATTCGAGAGTAAGTTCTCTTGCCAATGAGAGATGTTCGTTGCCACGAACTCCCTGGTCATATCATAAAGACAGGGAGATAACCAGAAATCGAGAAATCAGAAAAGAAGTTTAAAGATTTAAGATTAGTTTCAAAGAGAGCTAAGACTTTTAGAAGAGAGACGATTCCACATCGCAGAAGATGGTACAAATACAACGAATGTATATATACCATGAATGTATATATATATATATATATATATATTTGTAATAGTTGTTAAAATGGTTTATAAAAGCATAGTATCATTGCACAAAAAATTTCATGTTTCAGATCAGAGCCGCTCCTCTTCGGGTGATATATGGAACTGAAAATAAATGGTGGAAACGATTTATTTTTGGGAATGTGATATGTAGGTGATGTGGGGGAATGAGAATTTAGTATGTCTAAGCTGATCCGTCGGCAGTTTGTAACCATAGACATAGAGAAGGGGGCGAGGTGGCTTAGTTCTGGACAGGTCACTTTTTAGTTTTGTCTGGGTAAATCGTATAGTGGGACCTTAGATTTTTTAAATCGGTAAACAATTTTTATTTCACTACTATTTATGAGTGGACTGAATAGAGTGACCTTTTAGTATTGTATGGGTTTATTTTATTTTATTAATATCCATTGTTTATTTTGTGGATGCAACATGGATATTAATTAACTTTTGGAGAGGATTATTTTATTGAGTAAGGTATCTAGTGGGGCCACATAATACTTTAAATATTAAGAGCACGAGTTATAACTGACACCTTTTGATTAATTAAATTTTAACGAAAAATATTTTCGATGTTTACATAACACTGTTAATTTATCCCTACGGTTCAATAGTTCACCATTGCTGGGGTACCTTAGAAGGTGCAGCTTTTCACTCAGGCATAAAGAGCAGATGTCGTTAAACGAGTTTAAGATTCTGGTTATTTCCAGGATTTTTCATTTTATTTTGGGTGTCTTATTTGTGTCATTTAATTTCCAAAAATATGCAGAAAGGGATGTTTGGTTTCGATACATGTTGTTTTTAAAGGAAGTTAAGTACATATACCAGCGTTGCTTAAAAGTATTCTTTGTAGATCCGATGTAGATTTTATTAACAGTTGGGTTTTCAAATGACGTTATATTGAATTGATAGACAATTGAATTTATTTTACAGCTATTTTGTAGTAGCCAATTATTGGGGTTTCGACAATTGCATAAGTTGGTGTCATTGTTCTCTTTATTATTTTGATAGTTTTTGTTATTTTGATTAATTGCTGATTTAAGATATATTTATTATGATTTGTAATAATTTTTTCAAGGTTATTTGTGAAACTATAACTTAATTTAAGTGTCAGTCAGTCAGTTAAGTGCCATACGTGATACACGCTTGGGCGATCATGTCTCTTTCGAGACATGACTGACTGGGCAGAATATTATCCCGCAGTAGGTTGCCATTGCTTTCTGCGGTAGACTAGTTGCCGACCAAGGCTATAGAACCCAATCTGTCCTGTTATTTAACCCATAACTGGAAGGAAGAGACGGATTAATACCTTTCCCAAGGGTATTTGCGCGTAAGTGAATGCAATGAATTCAGCTTGAATTCGAACTCGGCTTCCCGATTTCTCGTTCCGAGCAGATATCCAATGCACCACAACGCACATCCAATTTAAGTGTATTTTTGTTAAGAATTTGACTTAGAGGGTTGTTCATGGGGAAGTGTTTCTTAATTAAATTGGGGAACTTTAGCCCTGACTTGGTGTTGACCATGTGGTTGAAAGTGGGTGTATACAAAATGACCTTTCTATTTCTATTTTTCTTGTTATGGTTATAATTTGTTATGTACTTGATATCCTGTTTTTTGTAGCCACTATTTTTTAGGGACTTATAAAACCTTTTATGTTTATTAAATATTTCTTCACTGGAAGGGTTTTTACTAATTCTATATTCTGTAGAGGAGGGTATATGTTTGATTATACTTGGTGGGGTGATTTGACTTTGGGTGGATGTATAATGAATATTCGTTGGGTTTTATGTATGGTTGGTAATTATAATTTACTAAGTCAAGTGTTACATCGAGGAAGTTTACTACATTTAAATTAATGTTGATTATTACTTTTAGATTTAAACATTTGAATTCTATGTGGATGAGTTTTCTTATTTTGTCTGTTTTAAAATGTGTAGAATTTTGTACTAACATAAGACCATCATCTCTATATAACCCTATGTCTTGTGTGTTTATGAGCCGATTTTCTTGAAAATTTACAGTTGTACTATAAGCGTCTGCGAGTGTTCTTAGTAAGGTTGTGTGTCGAGGTACCCCCGATAAATATTGAAAATCGATAATCGAAAAAATCGGGTTATAGAAGGAGTGGTCCGACTTTAATCAAATTTGATACACTCACAGACAAAGACATAAAAAAAACGATATTCAGAAGTTTCAAGGTTGCAATTCTTACAATAGTGCAGAAAATCAATAATATATATATATATATATATATATATATATATATATATATATATGTAAAAGGAAAGATGTTTGTGTGTGTGTCTGTTTATCTACCTGTATGTCTGTATTTTTTCAGCCCTTTTATTTTACTTTTTGCTTCGGGTTTGGTTCTAAGTAGGTATAATTGTAGTTCTTAGTCTCAGCCATGATACCATTTACTCAGAGGACTTATTTAGCCTCCAGGATTCAGTTTACGACGAAAAAAACTTATTTGATATCGATATCAGGAAATCAAAATTTGACTTACATTCATTCATTTTTCTTTCAGTCTACTGTTTCGCTTTAACTGGAAACAACTATTGCTTTTTAGTCTTTCGTGCCAAAGTCCAAAGAGTCTGCGCTCCAGGACCATGGATTAGTTTTAAAGCTTTCATTACACCCGTCCAACGCCGGGCTATACTGCTAGTATATATATAGTTTCACCCCAAGCAAGGCAGTATTGTCACTGGTGCGCATGGGGTTAAATATGAGGAGAGTTAGGAGAAAGGGTGAAGAACAAGATACAAGAGGTGTTGTGGAAAGGATGGGCGTCAATGAGATAAGAGATGGCAATTGACATTGCATTTAAACTCTTGTAGATTGTAGCTATCAGAGAAACAAGGATACGGAAGGGAGTTCCACGGGCGGGAAGTGCGAGAAAAGAAGCTGCGGGAGTAGCAGTTGCGGTTACATTTGATTGGTTTCACCGGAAAAGAGTGTGACCTTATTACCAGCCTAGTAGCTTGAGTAAAATCACTTAAAGGGGGTACCATAGAGCTAAGTTCGTCGGAGCAAAAGCCGTGAAATTATTTGTAAAAAAGACAAAGGGAAGCCACATCACGTCGGTGAGAAAGTGACTGGAGTCTAGCTACGAGGTTGAGACAACATTACAGACTTTCCTCTAGATTTTGTCGAGAATCCCAAGATGAATAATAGGAGTATCCAACCATATGTGACAACTGTATTCAATGCACGGGCGGATGGTAGATTTGTATATTTGCAAGATGGATCGAGGCGCGAAAACTTCCTGGCCCTACACAGTGAACTGACCTTCCTAGCAGCAGATTTAATCATTGATTCAATGTAGACGTTACATTTGAGGTCAGTTGAGAGAGTTAGACCAAGGAGCGATTGTCTATGATGGTTAAAGGATAGCAGCTTTGTTTTGGAAGCATTAAAATTTACAAGCCATTTCTTACACCAGTCCACCGCAGATTGGAGGTCCTTTTCAAGATCTGCAGTGATATTTGCTTTGTCAGCCTCGACAGATTTCTAATCGAGGCAGGAGTAAATGGTGATGTCGTCAGCGTAGATGCCTACTTGGGATCTGATTACATCAGGGAGATCGTTGACGAAGATCAGAAAAAGCGTAGAACCTACAATAGACCATTAAGGGATACTCTTGTTCGTATGATAGGGTCTGGAATCATGCCTTTTCAAAACTACTTTCATTATAGAGACGAATGGATTAGATCAAAGAAGCGTCCAGTTATACCATAGCCCTGTAGCTTGTGCAGAAGGCCGGCGTGCTAGACTCTGTCAAATGCTTTGGAGATATCCGGGCCAATAGCTCGATCTTCGCTGTTTTTATCAAGATCTTGGTATATATACTCTGTGATGGCCGTTAGCATATCAGCAGTAGCCCTGGCAAAGTTGAATCCATAATGCTTGTTGGTATTAAGGTTGTGAGCTGTGAGATGTTGAACCACTTCAGTATAGATAATAGCCCCAAACACTTTGCCAAAGTCGGTAGAGGCTGACAGTGCGATAATTAGAGGGTTCTGACGGTTCTCCAAAGTTCTTAAAAACAAGAACCACAGAGGATTTCCAGCAGGCAGGAAAGCAAGAAGCAGAGAGTATGTCTGTCTGTCTGTCTGTCTGTATGTATGTATGTATGTATGAGACGTTTAGAATTAGAAGTTAAACAAAAGAGAAAATCGTGTTTAAAGTTGTCCGACTTTCGAAATGCCATAACTTTTGATCTAATTGAGATAAATCACTTAGTTCTTTTTAAAGGAATCTAAAAACACTTACTTTAACATTCAGACACTTACACTTAAATTTAATACATGGCAGAAAGTACTTTCTAAATATAAAAATAGAGCAGTCAATATTTATTATTTATCATTACCTTAGAACATGCGAAAAACTATAGTCTACCTTCTTCTATCGAACGCCCATAGCCCAGAGGTCGAATCGCCGACTGACGCCAATTCGGTCGGGTTTCAATCCTGGGTTAGGGGTAATCGGAGTCTGGCCGTGCTGGTGGGCTGTGATGCAGCGGGGAGGATCTGTCTGTGGATGACTATATATATATATATATATATATATATATATATATATATATAAATTCCTGATCATACGTGGCAGTTAAATACAAATTTGGACTATACGAATATACCTATATCTTAGTTTTTGCACGGTAGTGGTAGCGTACACGGTGGATTAAATGAAAAATTTTGTTATTCGCCACACCAACGAAAGGTTGAATACAGAAAGAATAAAGAATAAAAAATAACGCTGGAAAAATACTGGGAATTCGGTTGGTCTGTTCTATGCCACCCGCCATATTAACTTGATCTTGTCTCTACCAATTATTAACTTTTTGGATCTCTGCAAAACGCTTCCATATAGGAAACTTTCTCTAATTAAAAAAAAATTCAAGAGATGTTTTGAAAAAATAGAAAACCTTCAGAATTTTACTCAAAGGGCTGTCAAAGCTGTCTGATAAGTTACCAAATATCATTGCAAGCATTGTGAATGTATAATGGAATTGTACTCTATTATTTGAAGAATAAAGTTTTGAACAAAAATAAAAAGTTGTTGTGTCTTATTAATCTGTGAATATACTAACGAGTGTTTACATTTTGTATATAACATGTTAACATCTGCCTCCCTCCATCGGGCGTCCATAGCTTAGTGCTAGAATCACTGACTGATGTCAATTCTGTCGGTTTCAATAACTGACGCGTTACGGCAACCTCATACTGAAGACTTTTGAAGCACTTGACCTTACCATTTCACCATGACCACTAAAAAACCCCGAACAACACCGGACTATAAAACTAGTAATATATAAACATCGTTTCTTGTCCTCGTGATTGAACTCGAGACCAGTGAGGATATATCTAATGTACCCATGTAAACATAGAGACAGTCCTGTTTTGTGGTGTCAAAACTCATCAGAATGGTTCCACTAACTAATTGATGATTTTTGTTCAGCATATACATTTGCACAGAAATAATGCTATTTTGGATAAATTTGAAGGGGGAAAAGCCTTCGGGACCTAAAACGAAAATTTACCTTTCAATCCTGGATAAAAGCAATCGGATGTGGAACCATTCTGATGAGTTTTGACACCACAAAACAGGACTGTCTCTATGTTTACATGGGTACATTAGATATATCCTCACTGGTCTCGAGTTCAATCACGAGAACAAGAAACGATGTTTATATATTCCTAGTTTTATAGTCCGGTGTTGCTCGGGGTTTTTTAGTGGTCATGGTGAAATGGTAAGGTCAAGTGCTTCAAAAGTCTCCAGTATGAGGTTGCCGTAATGCGTCAGTTAAAAAAAAAAAGCGAAGTAATTATTACTTTTTGCTGTATTTGTAAAACGGGATTCATGCTTGGTCAATTATGCCAATAAACGGAAATGATGTATGTACAATTGGAAGAACGGGGCAGGCGTTACAGGAGCTTGTAATGTGATGAGATGACGTTGGGATACAGAAGAAGCGGATGCATTGTCCCAGCAACGTCGGAGGGTTCGGCACCTTATAGAAAACGTGAAATTGTTATGGCATATGATAAGGTAGAAGTTACAAAAAAAAAAAAGAACCGATTTTTGTTGGAATACAACTAAGCGTCTCGGAAGAATAAATGATCGCAAAAAGCAACATTTTCCATTAATTTTTGCTGCAATTCTGTTTATTGAAATTTTTGTTCGCATATCAAGGTAACAAGGTATCAGGTTTGCATATCACGGGATCTACCAGTGACTCGATTTTTTGTTGAGTTTGTGTGAAGCGTCTTGAAGAAATGCATAAAAATGCGCAAAAAGACAACTCAAAATTATGTTTGTCGTTGATTTTTGGCGAGCCCTGTACATTGATTCAAAAAATGTTTGTGCCCATCAAAAATTCAGACCTTGATCTACAAGTTACCAGATTTTGGTTGAATTCGCATAAGGCGTCCTAAATGAGAAGAGTTCGTAAATTCAAAGCGTTTCGTTGATTTCTGCCATACACTGTAAATTGATACGAAAATTTTTTTGCGTATTAATTGGAGTAGATAGACTAATTGGAGTAGATAGACTAAACTATCACCCTGTTCACACTCCACCCACGTCTATTGAACAGGTGAAGAGGCTCATCCCTTGTTCTCTGTTTAGGTTGTGGTTTCCGGCTTTCTCTTTTCCAAACTTCTCACTCCATTTTTTTTTTCAATTGGAGTAGATAGACTAAACTATCGCCCGGTTCACACTCCACCCACGTCTATTGAACAGGTGAAGAGGCTCATCCCTTGTTCCCTGTTTAGGATGTGGTTTCCGGCTTTCTCTTTTCCAATCTTTTCACGCATACGTAGTCCCCTGCGCTTCAGTGGCGTTACCGCCTTGCTCGGGGTGATATGATTAAAAAAAAAATCAAAGGTTCATGTCATGATCAATAAGTGACCCAATTTTGGTTGAATAAAATTCGTTTTGGCTTGGTATTTTTTAAATAATTTTTAAAAAAATTGTGTGTAAAAATGTTTTTTATTTTTTTTATTAAGTACGATGTCCCGTAGAGGACATATTGATTTTAGAAGTTAACAAGTGTTATGGATTATTTACGTGGAAACCACAGAAAACCGTATGTTTATGGTATTGGCTTACAATGAAATAAAATAAAAAAAATAAAGTGTAAAAATTTGTGTAAGTATTAATAAAATGAAAACTACTATAAAAATTTAATAACTTTAACTTATCATAACAATCATACAAATAATTCGTATTAATAAAGAATAAAATGAAAAATAAACTATTAAAAAATATAAATTAATACTAACCATAACAGTTCATGAATTTTCATAAATTAATAATAAATAAAACACCATCACATTTCAGAAATTACTAAGTTAATTCAGTATTTATTAAATTTAAAGCTATTAAATATTTAAATTAATTTAAGAAAAGTTTACATTATTTTAAAAGAAAATTCATTTTTTCAGAAACTATATGCAAACGTAAGCTAATGCAACTAAAATTCAATCAAATATTAGATTGCTGAAAATATTAGTTCTTTTAAAATACTAGGTAGATATCATTCAAAGGTCACCTGTTTCAAGGGTTGTTCCTCTTTAAAAAAAAATGGTTATGTCCACAGTCATCAAATTATGTCAATTCGGGTGAACCATAATTGACGAGTTCACAGCCTGATGACTAATAGGTTGTTACGGTCAAATCACGTTGAAGCATCAGTTACCGTACGATCACAGAAGTTAAGAAACATCGAGTCTAGTCACTATCTAGATAAGTGACCGTAGATTGGATATGCGAATGGGGTAATGACTAAAGAGTCAGAATTGTTAATCGGAAAACTGACTTCCAGTTCTCATTGTGTTCGTTTTATTCCCTTACACGCAAATACCTTTAAGAAAGGTATTAATCCACCTCTTCTCCCCAACCTATGTGTTAATTTTTTTAATAATCATTTCACCCCAGGGAAGGCAGTACTGTCACTAATTCGCAGGGGGTTACATAAGAGAAGAGTGATGAGAAAAAGGAATAGGTTACAGGGGGTGTCAGGAAAGGGGTAAAAGAAGGATGAAAACACTGGTGTGAAGAGAGCTGCATGAGAGTAGAGTGGGAAAGGAGAAGAACATGATACAAGGGTTTTCAGGGAAAGGATGCGATGCCACATCCGGCAGTCAAGGGGATAAGAGAAGGCAATTGACATTGCATTTAAATTCTTAGAGAAGCTAGTATACGGAAAGGAATTCCACAAGTGGGAAGTGCGAGAAAAGAAGCTGTGAGTAGAAGTTTCGGCTACATTTTTTGGTTTCACTGTAAAATGGTGGGACCTAGTTGCAAGTCTAGTAGCTCGAGTAAATTTATGCAGAATGAGGCACCAGAGAGCTAAGCTCATCGGAGCAGAAGCCGTGAAAGTATTTGTAGAAGATACAGAGGGAAGCTACATTACGTCGGTGAGATTCAATGTAGTCATTCCACTTGAGGTCGGCTGAGAGAGTTAGGACGAGGAGGTGCAGTTTTAGGAAGACTAGCTGATGATGGGAAGTAGGAGCCAATGTCGTTGGTGGTTAAAGTATAGCAGCTTTGTTTTGGAAGCTTTAAAATTTACGAGCCATTTCTTACTCCAGTCTAGCACAAAATAGAGCTCTTTTTCAAGATAAGCAGCGAGGTTTGCTTTATCAGCCTTGGCAAATTTCTTATCATAGCGGGTGTAAATGGTAATGTCGTCAGCGTAGATTCCTACTTGGGATCTGATTACATCAGGGCGATGCTTGATGAGGATCAGAAAAAAGCGTTGGACTTAGAATAGAACTAAGAGAAACACCTGCCTTCACATGACAGTATCTAAAAGCATGCCTAATGAGAACTACATTCATTACGCAATTTGAAAAGAACGATCGGATTAGATCAAACTAGCGTCCAGTTATACCATAGCCCTGTAGCTTGCGTTGAAAGCCAGCATGCCAGACTCTGTCAATGCTTTGGAGATATCTAAAGCAACAACTCTAGCTTTGCCGTTCTTATCGAAAGCCTTGTGTATATACCGTCTGATCCTTGTTAGCATATCAGCAGTAGACCTGGTGAAGCGGAAAACATACTGTTTATAGGAGAAGAGGCTGTGAACTGTCAGATGCTAACCGCTTCAGCATTGATAACAGCCTCAAACACTTTGCCAAGAATCTCCAGATTTCTTAAACACAGGAACCAAAGAGGAGGATTCTAGCAGGCAGGAAAACAAGAAGAGAGACAGTAGTTGTAAAGTTTAGCGAGGACAGAGGAGAGTTCACGAGAACATTTCTTCAGGACAATGATTAGGATTTCGTCACCTCCGCTCGCCGGTTGGCAGTCATGTTTTGAAATTATGTTAGAGAGCAGCGAGAGGGTAATGTGAATATCACTCAGTAGAGCCTCACTTCTGCGTGGGAAGTCGGGTGCAGATACCCCGGACGAATTGAATGTTGAATTAGTGGAGAATCTGTGAGCAAAGCATTCGGTCTTGTCCGCTGAAGATGTGAGGACCTCAAATTTATTGATTAAAGAGGAGATTTAGGGATTGCTTTTGTTTCACACATTTTTAACGATAGTAGTCTTTGAAGCCGAACTTGCGAAATGCTACACGCTGCTTCAGTTTGTCATCAAGCAACATCTTAGCATCATTTAGGATCCTCTTACACTCATTACGAGCAGAGGCAAAAATGCGCCTATTATGGTCAGACGCGTGGCTCCGAAATAGCCTGAAGATGCAATTCCTGTGAGCAATAGTGGCCGAGTAAGCAGGGAAAAACCAGGGAGACAAATGAGGTTTGCAGTGTTGAATCCTTCCTCCATGTAAACTCACCTGAGATCTTAGCTTTCTGACACTTCTATTCCTTTTTCTGATTTCTATATCCCAGGTTACCTTCCCCTCTTTAGGAAGGACTCTGCCAGGACGACTAAAATAATAATTCAAATCATAACTGACACAAGTATATTTGAAAATTTATCCAACGCTTTATGGAAAATAAATAAATAAAATTTTTGAACATCAAACGTTCAGAAAAAATAGTCAATCAAGCTTAACAGAGACGAAGTCTGCCGTCATCAAAATATTAATAATAGACGTATATCACTAAACCATTATTATATCTCAGCCAAAAAATATTCAAGCATTCTAAAAACATTTTTTGGCTTTAAATAACCTGTAAAGGGTTAATAACCCATAGAAAACGTATCAATCAATATAGGGTGGTGTATGTGTAGCGAATTATTAATTCTAACAAACAAATAATATTTATTATTTCTTACAAATATTAAATAGTATATATATATATATATATATATATATATATATATATATATATGTATATATATATAGTTTTAAGGTGTGTTATATGTATAGGATAAAGTGTTCAAAATCAGAGGCAGAGAGTATCTAAACTTATTTATATATGGGACTTTGTGTGTGTGTGTGTGTGTGTGTGTGTGTGTGTGTGTGTCCGTTACCTATAGACTCCGAAACGGCTGAACTGATTTTCTTGAAAATTTACACAGTTGTACTATAAGCGTCTGCGAGTGTTCTTAATTTTGTGTCGAGATACCCCCCCCCCCAATGAAAATCGATAATCGAAAACATCGGGTTATAGGAGTGGTCCGATTTTAATCAAATTTGATACACTCATAGATAAAGACATAAGAAACGATATTCAGAAGTTTTAAGGTTGCAGTTCTTACAATAGTGCAGAAAATCGATTATATATATATATATATATATATATATATATATATATATATATATAAGCTTTCATTACACCCGAGCAACGCCGGGCTATACTGCTATTGTAAATATAAAAGTGAACATTGAAGTCAACACTCAGAGGTTACAGACTGTTTCTTATATAATTCCATCAATATATATATATATTCCAAAATCAGATCTGCCCGTTTTTTCTTATTTTTAATGGATGAAGCTCTTTACATGGGATTTTTTCCATGTCGTTATTTAATTGGCTGAACACTTTTTAACATAAACATGGCTAATGCTAACCTCCAGGAGAATGAGTCATTGAGCCTTCTTTGACAAACATTTTCTGTTGACATGAAGGTAAATTGATTGCTAAGTCTGCAGCTAGGAAATTTTGATAAATTATTTCGTGCTAGACTTATTCTCTCTTTTCTCATCTTTATAAGTCTCCCATTTCTCCTTGGTTTGAATGTCGCTGCCACATTTAGCTTCTACTATATATTTAGAGATTCTTCATAAAAATTCAAAGAATCTCCAATGTAACTGATTCTGGCCTTGCATTACGGCTTTAGTACTTCCCCTCACCGCCTTAATATTGCTTCCCGATGCCTTTCCTAAAAAATAAAAAACTTTATGGCGTTTTATATAAAAAGCTTAAACATGCGCCTTCTCGGGTTAACTCTCACAACAGATCTCAAGTGGAAGGACTATATAGAATCCATAGCTAAATCCGCTGCTAAGAAGGTCGGTTCTCTGTGTAAGACCAGGAAGTTTGCCCCGTCTGAAACAATCCTGCACATATATAAATCTACCATCCGCCCATGCATTGAATACTGCTGTCATATCTGGTCGGGTGCTCCTGCTATCCACTTAGGTGTACTTGACAAAATCCAACGGAGAATCTGTAATGTCATCGATCCCGACTTGGCAGCTCATATACTGTCACTATCTCACCGTTGCAATGTGGTTTCCCTGTGTCTCTTCTGCAAATACTTTCACGGCTTCTGCTCCGATGAACTTAACTCACTGGTGCCCCCTATATATGAATTTACTTGAGCCACAAGATTAGCAACTAGGTCACCCTTTTACTGTGAAACCAATAAAATGTAAACGCAAATTCTACTCAACAGCTTTTTTTCTCGCACTTCACGCCTGTGGAATTCCCTTCCATTTACTTGCTTCCCCGACAGCTACAATCTCCAAGAATTTAAATGTAAAGTCAATAGTCATCTTCTATCTCACTAACCTGCATCCTCTCTCTCTCTCTCTCTCTCTCTCATGCTCCTTTCTCTGTCCGCTCTACTCTCATTAGTATTCTCATCCTTCTCTTACCTACTTCCTGATACCCTCTACAACCTGTCACTCTTTTTCATAACTTTCCTCCTATATACAACAGTGGCGTAAAATGCCTTGATTATGGCGATATGATTATAAAAAGAAATGTTAACTGTTTTGATTAACTTTTTTATGAGATCTAGACTTTATGAATTTAAGCGAAGTACTAGATTGGCGGTAAGGTCTCATACATTGATGGTTGAATTGGATAGATGTAACCGTAAATTCTATGCGAACAGCTTCTTCTATCGCTTTGTGGATCTCTCTTCGTGCTTTTTGCTTCTCAGTCAAATTTGATTTTCACAAAATTAAATGACAGTCGTTATCTACTATTTTAATTGTTATTCTTTTATTGTTCTCTCTCCTTAATAGTGTTTTATTTTCATATATTCTCTCATACAACCCCTTCCGTCTAAGGGGCTGTATTGGCTTGCTTGGGGTAAAAATGATTAAAAACATTTTTTAAAATCCCCCAGTCATCTTGGGTTTATCAAGAGGAAAATATAAAAAGACGCAATCAACGTTATTTCAGATAACGTTGTGTCATTAAAAGGCTTGGATTTCATTTGGAACAGCAATATCGAGTCAAAACATCGTTAAATAAAAAAACAATATGTTAGACGTAGTACTTTTAAAATGATTTCACAATTTGCGAAATGATCGTACGACCGTTAGTAATTTAATTCGCTTAGAAAATAATTTTATAAATTCTGTCAATATTTCGGATTCTTCGAAAACATAATGACCCTTTTCTAAATTCGAAGTAGATAAGGAGATTGAATATAGAATATGCTTCACTAGGTGTAAGCGTAGTTTTGCCCAATACCGCAAACTGCTCCAAAAATATATTCAAATGAAAACTCAAATCCTTTTCTTGAATAATCTAGTCAGGCCAACAAACCCATTCAGAATCATCTAAACGGCATTTATAAAGCAATGGGTGCAATGGAATATGCTCGGAATGAGAAATCAGAGAGCCGAGTTCGAATTCCATTTGAATTCGTTGCATTCACATACGTGCAAATAACTTTAGGAAAAACGGTAATCCATGTCTTCTCCCTCCAACTATCGGTTAAATAGAAGGCCAGATTAGATTCTATAGCCGTGTTTGGCAACCAGTCTACAACAAAAAGTTACGGCAACCTACTGCGGGAAAATCTTTCAGTCAGTCATGTTTTTGAATACATGATCGCACAAGCGTATATGTCAATTAGCTGACTGCCTATACAGCCACTAGACATGGACAGTAGGACTAAAACAGTCTACCAACCGTGGATTAAATAAAGGGTTCAGTTCGAAATTACACAAGTTGGTTGGTGGCGAAAGAAAATCAGAAGAGAAGAATGCTCCGATGGCGTGAATTTGCTGAATCTGGACCTCATCTTGCCAAGAAATGATCCACACACTTGATTTCAGTTGGTTCATGGTGAAAGAAAATCAGAAGAGAAGAATGTCCCGATGGCGTGAATTTGCTTAAGCTGGACCTCATCTTGCCAAGAAATGACCCACACACTTGATTTCAGTTGGTTTCTGGTGAGAGAAAATCAGAAGAGAAGAATGTCCCGATGGCGTGAATTTGCTTAATCTGGACATCATCTTGCCAAGAAATGATCCACACACTTGATTTCAGTTGGTATGTGGTGAGAGAAAATCAGAAGAGAAGAAGACTCCGATGGCGTGAATTTGCTTAATCTGGGCCTCATCTTGCCAAGAAATTACCCACACACTTGATTTCAGTTGGTTTGTGGTGAGAGAAAATCAGAAGAGAAGATTGCTCCGATGGCGTGAATCTGCTTAATCTGGACCTCATCTTGCCAAGAAATGATCCACACACTTGATTTCAGTTGGTATGTGGTGAGAGAAAATCAGAAGAGAATAATATTCCGATGGCGTGAATTTGCTTAATCTGGACCTCATCTTGCCAAGAAATGACCCACACACTTCATTTCAGTTGGTTTGTGGTGAAAGAAAATCAGAAGAGAAGATTGCTCCGATGGCGTGAATCTGTTTAATCTGGACCTCATCTTGCCAAGAAATGATCCACACACTTGATTTCAGTTGGTTTGTGGTACAAGAAAGTCAGAAGAGAATAATATTCCGATGGCGTGAATTTGCTTAATCTGGACCTCATCTTGCTAGGAAATGACCCACACACTTGATTTCAGTTGGTTTGTGGTGAGAGAATATCAGAAGAGAAGAATGTTCCGATGGCGTGAATTTGCTTAATCTGGACCTTATCTTGCCAGAAAATGATCCACACATTTGATTTAATGACCTTCCTATGCGGCACATATGGAATGAGAAATGCAAAATCCGGTTATGAAACTGCAACGGTCTGATGCTGACTGTGTTATTACTTCGAGCGGCACCCTCTGTCGCATGTCCGTTATGTTTAGCAGCTGTTTTATTGCTCTGATTCAATCATTGAGTTCTATTGCAGTCGTTATCAGCTTGTGCCACAGTTGGTGTCATTGGAGTTGGTCGCAGTTATTCTAGATCCTCGTTTTCAGCCTTGCGGCCAAGGGTGGACCTACAAAAAATTTACAACTCCCGATGGCATCGCATTTAGAATTTTTAGACTTCCCAATCCCCTTCACTACGACAAGTTTTGACCATTAGAGGAACGCCAACACAATTATAATAGGAATATCATTTAAGCATTTTAGTATAGGCAAGTCAGATTAATATCTTTTCCAAGACGGATTAATACCTTTTCCAAGACGGATTAATACCTTTTCCAAAACGGATTAATACCTTTTCCAAGACAGATTAATACTTTTTCCAAAACGGATTAATACCTTTGCCAAGACGGATTAATACATTTCCTAATGGTAATTTCACTTACACCCAAATACCCTTGGTAAAGGTATTAATCCGTCTGTTCCCTCCAGTTATGGGTTAAATAACAGGACAGATTTGGTTCTATAGCCTTGGCTTGGAACCAGCCTACCGCAGAAATTAATAGCAGCCTACTGCGAGATAATCTTCTGTCAGCCATATTTCTATCGTGACATGATCGCCCAAGCGTTTATTACGTATGGCACTTAACTGACTGAGTATAGGCAAAATATAATTTAATCTATCGGTAACAGATTTCTTATATTATTTATGGGATGGCCGGATAAAGTTTTTTGTTATTTAGGTACTGTAAACTATCTGAAGCATTTTTCGGTCTATTTTTATTAGCATGCGGATCATTAATTACTTCATAGCCTAATGTCTGCAGTGAGTATGTAAAGTCAAGGAGAGTCATTTCTTTCTTCAAGTGAAGATATAAGCATCTTCTATCGTACGTAAACGGTTTAATGCTGATAACCTTTGATGTTACCTCCTATCAACCCCATCGTCTTTTCTGTGTGCCGTGTCTCTTCAGGACATAGGCGATCATGGATCTCCACATTCCCCTATCTTTTGTAGCTTTTAATAGCTTTAACTTCTCCGTATTTCTCCCAAACCCTTCTCAGCCATCTATTTGCTCAAGCCTATCAAGCATATCATGTGTTGCATTCCCTTGTGTCTATTTCCTTCTATCCGTCCTGTGAGTCTTAGATTCTCCAAGTCCTCCTTCCTCATTGCATTTCCCAGAAACTTCAGCTCTCTTCATGCTGCTAAGTATAAGTTTCCTTTTCGTTTGCATCCTCCGTGTTGCACTTTTCGTTTTCTGTTAGAACATCATCAGTCAGTCAGTTAAGTGCCATACATGATACTGTCTTTTGGGCGATCATATCTCGAAAGAGACATGACTAACGAGGCAGAAGATTATTCCGCAGTAGGTTGACATTGCATACTACGGTAGACTGGTTTCCGACCAAGGCTATAGACCCCAATTTGTTTTATTATTTAACCGATAACTGGAGGGAAGAGACGGATTAATAACTTTCCCAAGGGTATTTGTACGCAAGTGAATGCAAGGAATTTAACTGGAATTCGAGCTCAGCTCCCGATTTCTCGTTCCGAGTCGCTAACCACTGCACCACAACGCACATTCCACATCATATCAGTTCGTATAATAAATCCTTTCCTTGGCTTTGAATTCTAGTTTACCTGGAAGATACCTAACTTTGCCTGTGACCGACCAGCCAGCGAGGACCAAACGAAGCATTCCCATTGTGCTCAGCCAGTGTATGTGCAAGAGAGAGAGAGAGAGAGAGAGAGAGAGAGAGAGAGAGAGAGATAGAGAGAGAGAGAGATAGATAGAGAGAGAGAGAGAGATAGATAGATAGAGAAAGAGAGAGATGTAGTTAGGGGTTACAATGTATCAATTTAATAATAACTACGAACGGACATTTAAGCGTTGCCCTCAGGAGTGCGAGGCATCGATTTAATTTCTATAGCGTCGAGACTTAACCTTTAAAATGGTTATGACAGTAATTTGAAAAATTAATAACTGCACATTTCTCAGCGTTAAATCAAGTTTGGCACAAGGCTGAATCTAGTTTGGCACAAGTGCTAATTAACGATCGTACTAATGTAAGCTGCATCATGGTTAACGTGAGACGTGTTGTCTTTTTAGTGACGGACTCGTTATACGCCTCAGCTCAATATTTGTTAACCTTTCACTTCCGGAATGCCGTAACCTCATGATACTAAACTGAGAAGTTTTGCGTGCTTCGCTCATTTAATGTCTAGATGTTTCTTCGTCGAAGAACATATAAATCAGCCATGCCCGTGTCACTACTTCCGCCATTAAAGCAACTACTAAAAAATCCAGACCGCACTCGATTTTTTTTTTTTGCTATAGATGAATCTAGTTTACACAGGAATATCTGAAAATAATAAAAAAAAAAAACAAGACTTCTTCAGTCAAAATAAAACGAATTAATTGCAATTTGAACTACATTATTTCCTACGAGTAAAAATTGACAGCAAATTATTTGAACACTATTCAGTCAGTTAAGTACCATACTCGATACACCGTGGGGCGATCATTTCTCGAAAGAGACATGACTGACTGGGCAAATGATTATCCCGCAGGAGGTTGCCATTACTTTCTTCGGTAGACTGGTTGCTAGCCAAAGCTATAGAACTCAACCTGTCGATTTGTCTTTCCTAATGTAAGTTGAAATCTATGTAGATGACACCACCATTTACGTCGGTCTCAATAAGAAATCTGCCAAGGCTGACAAAGTAAACCTGGCTGCTGTACTTCAAAAGGACCCCCCAATCTGTGACTGAATGGGGTAGGAAATGGCTCGTAAATTTTAATGCCTCCAAAGCGAAGCTGCTCTCCTTTAGCCATCAGAGAGAAATATTCCTGCCTACTATCAGAATGGATGACTCTAGTCTCCTAGAGAGCAATGCACTATGCCTCCATCTTGGCTTAACTCTATCAAATGACCTCAAATGGAATGACTACATTGAATCTATAGCTGCATCTACTGCTAGGAAGTTTTTTTTCATTCATTTTGCACATCTACAATTCGTCCATGCATTAAATATTGTTGCCCTACCTGGTCGGGTGTTTCTGTTATTCATCTCGGGGTTCTCATCAGAATGCATCTTGCACATGTATAAATCTACCATTCATCCGTGCATTGAATAATGTTGCCGTATCTGGTCGGGTGTTTCTGTTATTCATCTCGGAGTTCTCGTCAGAATGCATCTTGCACATTTATAAATCTACCATTTGTCCGTGCATTGAATACTGCTGTCGTATCTGGTCGGGTGTTTCTACTATTCATCTCGAGGTTCTCGTCAGAATCCATTTTGTACATTTATAAATCTACCATTCATTCGTGCATTGAATATTGTTGCCGTATTTGGTTGGGTGTTTCTGCTATTCATCTCGAGGTTCTCGACAAAATCCAAAAGAGGATCTGCAATGTAATCGATCTTGACTTAGCAGCTCAGCTTCAGTCACTTTCTCACGTGTTACACCCCTATTCTATAGTGAATAGACTCTCCCACCTAATTTAAGTAGGAGTAGTAAGAGGAACGACGGTCAGTTGATGTTGGACGATCGTAGTCGACAGTTAGTCGAATACAAAAGTAGTCAGCGACCTAGCAAGATTACATTGCGTAATACATATTATATGAAGTTCCTAACGTTTTGTACGTCGAACCTATTAGGACCGACTTTAGCACACATACTAGCCTCCACTGCGAAAATAACTCCACAACATCACCGACGTGAGGTGGCTTCCCTCTATCTTTTCTATAATTATTTTCATGGTAATTGCTCTGACGAGCTTTTTTTCTGGTTCCCCGATTACATGTATTTACTCGTGATACTAGATTGGCATCTAGGTTCCAGCCTTTTGCCGTCGAAGTAGTTAAATGTAACCGTCTCTTCTACTCTAATAGTTTCTTTTCTTGCACTTCCCGTTTGTGGTACTCACTTCCATTTGCTTGCTTCCTTGATAGCTCCAATCTCCATAAGTTTAAATGTAACGTCAATTGCCATCTTTTTATCTACTTGATTCTCGTCCATCTCTTATCTTTTTTCGATATTCCCTTTACCATTTTTATTCTCTCGCTGTAACCGAATACGCACCAGTACCATTTCTGCCTTGTTTGGGACAAAATAATTAAAAGAAAAAACAAAATGTGGAATGAGCTGGAATGGTGCTGGATTAACGGAGTAGGTATGGATTAGAATTTAATATCAAATATCAGACACTTATTAAATATCCCAGTCCGCCATTGAATTGATTGTGAAAATTTATATAAATCGTCATACGCGAGAGTTCAAAAGTTTAAGGAGAATCCTGGTCATTTTTTTAAATTGACCCAAAAAGTTGTTGGTTGTTTTGCTTTTATGGCATATCAACCTCGGCAGGTCATTAATTGCCAACTAAATTTTTATTTATATATTGCTGGTAATACCTTTTTCTTTCAACAATTTATTGTTGCTTTTTATATAAGCTTTGTGTCTAGTAATACTTTTTTTTCTTTTCGAGTATCAAGATTCATTGGGATTTTTGTTTTTAAGGGCAGGGCCCCCAAGTTCTACGCTGTTACTTAACTCATAACTAGAGAGAAGGGGCGGTTTATTACCTTTCCCAAGGGTACCAGTGCTAAGTGAATGCAGGGTATTCAACTGGAATTCGAACTCGGCTCACCGATTTCTCTTTCCGAGCCGATATCCACTGCATCAAAACGCACATCCGTCACTAATCGCTTACAGCACGTGGTATTCCCAAGAGGTCACCCATCTCAGTACTGACCAGGCTCAACGCTGCTTAACTTCGGTGATAGAGCGAGACCCGGTGTATCCAACGTGATATGGCCGTAAGCCTGACCCCCAAAAAGTATTTTGTATTTAAAGAAGTGAAAATTATTATCTTCTTTTATGTGCCGTGTCACTTCAGAACGTGGACGACCACGGCCCGCCACATCTTCCTGTTCCTTTTAGCTCTTAATGTATTTTGTCTTGTCATTTCTCGCAAATTTTGATCTGACATCTATTTGCTTAAGCCCATTAAGTACGCCATGCGCTGTTTTCCCCGTTCCTCTTTCCTTCTATCTGTACTCTATCAGATTTCACAAACCTTCATTCCACATCACGTGTCTCAAAAATTTCACCTGTTTCCTCCTTATGCAAAGTATAATTTCCTTCTTGTTTCCATTCTCTCCAAAACCTCGTCGTAGCTCACATGTTCGGTCCATTGTACCCTCAGTATCCTTCTGTAGAACCGCATTCCTGTTGCTTTGAGTCACTCCTTCATCTTTAAGGAACCCGTAACTGTTCAGTACTCTTTTCTTTATTTCCAACAAAATTTTCCCGTCTCTCATACTTTGTGATAAAAAAAAAAGTGAGACTTTTCTTTTTAGAAATTTTATTATGAAAAAACGAAAAAAACATTTATGATTAAATGCTCTTGTTCGTAATAACTGCAGCAGACATATTTGGTATTCATTGCAAAATTTTCTCATCAGCAGCTGAAAATGCAAAATACAGATGGGGAATATTAAAATCAAGCCGGTACAGAAGTTTAAATATCTGGGAATTGTTCTAACAAAATTGTTCTAACAAAAGATAAAAAGTGCGGCACAGAGATCCGAAGGCGAATTGGCATGGCGAAGGACGCGTTCCAGAAGCTAAGTAAAGTATTAAGAGACAGGAAAATTTCGTTAGAAACATAGAAAAGAGTACTGGATTACTATGTAATGTCAGTTCTTCAATATGGCAGAGAATGCTGGACAATATCATCAATGATGAAAGAAAAACTTGAAGCAACTGAAATCTGGTTGTACAGAAGGATGCTGCGGATATCATGGATCGTGCATGTGAGTAATGAGGAGGTTTTGGAAAGGATAGAAACGAAAATGAAATTAATACTGAGCATCAGAAAAAGACAGCTAATATTCCTAGGGCATCAATGAGGAATGAGGGTTTGCAGAACCTGATACTAACAGGCCAGATAGAGGGGGAAAGACACAGGCGAAAGCAACGGATAACATATTTGAAGAGCCTGAGCAGGTGGATGAGGGTTGTGTGGTGTAATAGAAGAAAGCGTGCTAAGACTCACCAGGTATAGGGAGACGCGGAAAGCCATGATCGCCTACGTCCTGAAAGAACAAGGCACATAGAAGAAGAAAGAAGAATTGATTCCATTCTTTATCTAATTCCTCTAAAAGATTTTTTTTTTGATTTTTTAAAATCTTCTGTGATGTTCATTCCATGTTAATTCTGGGTGTGGATTTAAACTTTTGAACTGTAGCGTAAGAATATTAGGAGAATATATGACAATGAGGAAGGAATTTTTCGCGTGCTGCGATTCATCTTTTAAGAATTCAACGGGTTTTTTTTTTGTTTTTACAGGAAAATTTCACCGGAAAAAAAGAAAAAGAATATTAAATTTCTATGCAATGCCTGTTCTTCAATAAAACAGTGAATGCTGGACACTTTCCTTAAAGATGAAGGAGAGACTTGAAATAACCGAAATGTGGTTCTACCGAAGGATACTGAGGATGCCATTAACGTGTGTGTAAGTATTTGGTAGAGGATTGAAGTGAAAAGGAAACTTATACTTAACACCAGGAAAAGACAGCTGATGTTTCTGGAACATGTAATGAGGAAGGATAGCTTGGAGAATCTGTTACCCACAGGTCAGAAAGAGGGACAGAGAGACAGAGGAAAACAACGTGTGACATACTTGACGGGCTTAAGCAAGTGGGTGGCAGAAAAGGATTTGGGTTGGGTAACATGAGAAAGCGTACTAAAAGCCACTAGCCGCAATAGAGAGATGTGAAAGGCCATGACAGCCTACGTCCTGAAGGGACACGACACATAGAAAAAGAAGAAGAAGAAGAAGAAGAAGAAGAAGAAGAAGAAGAAAATGTTGACGTGACCGCATTTTCTTTTAATCGATTCACCCCAAGCAAGACAGTACTTCCACTGCTGCGCAGGGGGTTACATAAGAAAAGAGGAAAAGAGGGTTCGAAAAGAGGACCCAAAGATGACCTAGTCGCAGGGGGTATCAGATAATGGGCAAAAGAAGGATAGCAATACTGGAGTGACGACAGTAGAATGAAAAATAGAGAAAAATATGATGAACAGGGTGTGTTGGGGAAAAGATAAGAGAAGGATGAAAGTCAATTGGATAAGAGATGGCTATTGATGTTGCTTTTATACTCTTGGAGATTGTAACTATCAAGGAAGCAAGTATACGGAAGGGAATTCCACAGACAGAAAATGCGAGAAAAGAAGCTGGTAGAGTAGAAGTGAAGGCTGCATTTAATTGTTTTAACAGTAAATGGGTAAGACTTTGTTGCTAGTGTGGTTGCTCGAGTAAATCCTTGTAGCGGGGATATCAGAGAGCTAAGTTCGTCTTAGCAAAAGTCACGAAAATATTTGTAGAAGAGAAGCTACATCCTGTCGGTGAGAAAGTTGCTGGAGTCGAGCAACCAGGTCGGGATCGATTACATTGCAAATTTTCTTCTGGATCTTGTCGAGAACCTCTAGTTGAATAGCAGGGAAGCCCGACCTGATATGACAACAGTACCCAATGCATGGGTGGATGGTTGATTTATATATATGCAAGATTCAGGCGAGAATGTCTTCTTGGCCTGACACAGTGACCCAACCTTCCTAGTAGCAGATCTAGCTATTGATATAATGTAGCCGTACCACTTGAAGTCGGCTGAAAGAGTGAGGCCGAGAAGGCGCGGTGAATTGCTTTCAGGGAGATTAGCAAGATCCATGTTGATGGTGGGCAGGAGGGGCAGCTTCGTTTTGGAAGCATTAAGCTTCCAAAACGAAGCTGCCCCTACAAGCCATTTCTTTAAGAGCCATTTCTTACCCTAGTCCACCACAGATTGGAGGTCCTTCTCAAGATCAGCAGTGAGGCTATCTTTGTCCGTCTTGGCAGATTTCTTACTGAAGCAGGAGTAAATGGTGGTGTCGTCACCGTAAATGCCTACTTGGAATTTGATCACATCAGGGAGATCTTTGATGAAAATTAGAAAGAGAGACGGACCTAGAATGGAGCACTGGTGGATACCTGCGTTCGTGTGATAGGATCTGGAGACATGCCCGTTCAAGATGACTTTCATTATGCGGTTTGATATGAGCGATTGAATCAAACCAAGCAACCGTCCAGTGATACAATAGCCCTGTAGCTTGCACAGAAGGCCGGCGTGCCATACCTTATCAAATGCTTTGGAGATATCCAGGGTAACAGCTCTAACTCCGCCGTTCTTATATGAAGGAGAAGGAAACGCTTAAATTGTCATTTTTTAAATGTATTTTTGTTTTTGAAATATACGTTTTAGCTTTATAATGTAGCCTATTTCATTTAGTTAATTTTTCATTTAGTTTGTTTTTTATCACTTTTATTATGAAGTATTCCACATTGTGACAATAGAAAATCTGCTAAGGATTGTGAAACGGTGTAAAAACTTGGATGTAAATTTACTTCGGATGTTATAGCGATTAAAGAACTTTCTATAGACTTTCTTCTCAGTAAATCTCTTTAACTAGTAAGTATCTCAAATTGTGATAAAGAAAAGTGAAATCGTATAAGAATCTGGACGCAAATATACTATAGATGATTTAGCGATTAAAGCATTTTCGTTACACTTTTGTCTTAGTAATTTTTTTTCACTTTTAATTAAAGTTGCATTTTTAAGTCGAAATTATACACATATTAATATCGAATTTTAAATAAAGCCTCATTCTGAACGCTTTTCGCTCATATTCATTTATTATAAAAATTAAACTGAGTAAATAAATTAGAAGTATTTTAAAATTGTGAGTTACATTTCAAAGACTATGTAGTCTAGCTAATTTAATTTGGTTTCGGTTTTTTATGTTTCATCTCTATTACTAATAAGTATCCTAAATTGTAATGAAAAAAAGCGAAGTCTTGTAAAAATCTGGGCGCAAATTTACTGCTGATGATTTTTTTATGATAATCATATCGCCTCAAGCGAGACATTTTACTGCCACTGTTTTGCAGGGGGTTACATAGGAGGAAAGTTATGAGAAAGAGTGACATGTTATAGGGTGTCAGGAATTAGGTAAGAGAAGAATGACCGTGTCCATAAAATGAGGGATCAGTTTATATATTAATTGTAATGTAGAATTTATCTCCCACTTTATATCCACATTATAATAGTATAGAATTTTTTTTTATAATCATATCGCCCCAAACAAGGCATTTTATTGCCACTGTTTTGCAGGGGGTTACATAAAAGGAAAGTTATTAGAAAGAGGATGAGAATACTGATAAGAGTGGAGTGAACGGAGAAGGGAGCATGAGAGAGAGAGAGGATGCAGGTTAGTGAGATAGGAGATGACTATTGACTTTACATTTAAATTCTTAGAGATTGTAGTTGTCGGAGAAGCAAGTAAATGGAAGTGAATTCCACAGGCGTGAAGTGCGAGAAAAGAAGCTGTTGAGTAGAATCTGCATTTACAATTTATTGATTTCACAGTAAAAGGGTGGGATCTAGTTGCTAATCTTGTGGCTCGAGTAAATTTATATATATGGGGCACCAGTGAGCTAAGTTAATCGGAGCAGAAGCCGTGAAAGTATTTGTAGAAGAAACACAGGGAAGCCACATTGCGCCGGTGAGAAAGTGACTGCATCTGAGCTGACAAGTCGATATCTATCACATTACAGATTCTCCGTTCGATTTTATCAAGCATTTAGCGATTAAAGTACTTTCCATACACTTCCTTCTTAGTACATTACTTTTGCGTTTAGTTAAAACAATATAGATATTTACATCGTCCCCAACTAAGACTTGGATGTAACACAAGTTCGTGGTTTAATGTGGAGAGCCCAACCGTCGGTTGAGCTGGTCTTGGTGGTGACCACTGATCCACTCCTTTGGTGCAATGAGGTGTTTCAGTCTCGGGACACTATTCCCCGAGATCGGGTACCTCCCAGTATAAATTTTCTCAGATGCATGACTGTCCTCAAACAGAGATACAACGAAACCGCACTTTGACCGAGAACAGAGACGCAACTCAGTGATGATGATCCCCACCAGCCAAGAAATAGCAGGTAGATATTAAACCAATATATTTAAAATTAAAATTGTAGTCAAACATATGATGGTGAATAACTAATACAGTTAGTGTTTTGTTTTGTAAAATATACCTTTTGTGTTCATATAATCTCCTACTTAAATTTCTAAAAAAGTCTACTGTGTATTCCTTGTTGCAATTATTACAAGTGATAAAGTAAATTCCTCATTCAAGATTCAGCTCATTTTTATTTTGTTTTGTATTTATTAAATAGGTTACTGATAGGTTATTGTTTCAGAATTATTTATAAAAACACTACGTTAATATTGGATACATTCTTTTCACTTATAGTTTGATTAGTGTTGCCTATTTTATATGTTAAATAAAAATTCACCAACGTAGATTTTAATAAATACTTTTAAAAAAAAATTCGATTCAAAAGTTTCAAATTTCAGTGTCTCCTCACCTTCATGTGCAAGTGTAGATGCATCAACGCGAACATGATAAAATGTAATCCTAAAAACGAAACAATTAGTACAAAATTCTTTTTTTCAAATTCGTCATAGATTTTGTTAAATAAAATTGTCATAGATTTTACCATAGATAGAATTGTCACTGGTTTTATCATAAAAAATATGTCATAGACTTTGACATAGATAAAATTGTCATTGAATTAGAAATAGATAAATTTGTCATAGATTTTGTGATATATAAAATTGTCATTAATTTTTTCATGCATAGATTTCTCGTAGATTTTATCATAGATAAAACTGTCATTGATCTTGTTATAGAAAAGTTTGTCATAGAAAAGTTTGTTATAGATTTTGTCATAGATGAAATTGTCATTGATTTTATCACTGATAAATTTGTCATAGGTTTCTGATGGATAAATATCTCATAGATTTTGTCATAAATACAATTGTCATAGATGTTGCCATTGATAAAAATTGTCATATATTTTGTAATAGAAAAAATGCTGATAGATTTTGTCATACATACACTTGTAATAAATTTTCTCACAAAAAAAATTGTCAAAGATTTTGTCAGAGATAAATTTGTCATATAAATATTTATCATTTATCATAGATTTTGTCATAGTTAAAATTGTCATTGATTTCGTCATTGTTGAAGTTTTCACTGAGTTTGTCATAGATAAGTTTGTCATAGATAAATTTGTCAGATTTTGTCATTGATAAAATTGGCATAGATTTTGTGAGAGAAACATTGTCATTGACTTTGTCATGTATAAATTTCTCGTAGCTTCTGTCATGAGTAAAATTTTCATGTATTTTGTCATAAATACAAGGTAACCAAAAAAGTTTTGTCCGTTTTTAAAGGAAAAAAAGAAAACGCTTCACAATATGTGTAACTTATATTTAGTCTTCGAAGTAATCGCCATCGGCATCCAACACCTTCTACCAACGTGTGCCCAGCAGTTCAATGCCCTTGCGGTAGAACTCGGGGGGTTTTGACGTAAGTCCATGGGGGCTTTGCGCAAGTCTGTTTCATTGGTGAAGGATTTCCACGAAGATGATTATCCAGGGAGTGGAAGAGGTGGTAATCGGACGGCGCAAGGTCAAGTGAATAAGGTGGATGGCACAAATTCTCCCACCCAAGTTGCTGTATGGTATCCCTAACCACTGGCGCGACATTCGGCCTAGCGTTGTCATAGAGGAAAAGCACACCTTTGCGATTCACTAGTGCTGGCTCCTTCTGGCGCAATGACTGTTGCACACGTTTCAATTGCTGCGAGTATAGGTCTCCAATGACCGTTTGGCTCGTTGGTAGCAGTTCATAGTGAATCATTTGATGACCTGTCCACCAGACACAAAGCATAATCTTGCGTAGGTGCATTGGTGGTCTTGTGGTGTGAGGGTAAGCACTCGATTGAATAAGGATGCGGTACGGTGGCGAGAAAGCAGCGAGACGCAGGCTGCCACTCGTTGTCCAGCGTTTGAGTAACCCACTTGCTCAGTTTTTACGTCTTACCTAGGCGGTGCAGGTGAAGTCTAACTGTTTCATCGGAAACATTGAACTGTCTTGCAAGTTCAGACTACTGTCCTTTTCAATGACCGCCTTCAGGACTCCGTCATTCAAGACCTGTGGTCGTCCACTGCAAGGCTCATCATGGAGAGACAAATATCCCAATTTGAATTTTCGAAACCAACGCGTGGCAGTACGTTCATTCACAGTACTATCCTTAAACGCTTGACATATGCTGCGACCTGATGCAGCTACTGATAACCCTACTTTGAAGTCGTAAAGCAAACAGCCCCGAACGACATCTCTAGACACTTCCATCCTTCTTACAGCTGTCCGGCTGCGCGTGTTTTTATAACGTCTGATGTTCCTACTTCCGGCTGTCCGAATTTGAAAACAATTGCTACACGCATTTCATATATATTTCAACTTCATTCAATGACTAATCAAAAAAACGGGCAGAACTTTTTTGGTTACCTTGTAAATTTGTCATAGAATTTGTCTTAGATAAAATTGTCATTGATCATGTAATAGATAAATTTGTCGTAGATTTTGTCATTAACAAAATTGTCATTGATTTTTTTCATTGATAAGTTTATCGTATAATTTGTCGTAGATAGAATTGTCATTAATTTTGTCTTCGATAATTTTTTCATTTATTTTGTCATGGAAAAAATGTCACTGACATTGTCATAGATAAATTTGTCATAGATTTTGTCATAGATAAAGTTGACATTGATTTTGTCTTTGATCAAAATTGTCATTGTTTTTGTCATTAAACATTTGTCATAGATTTAGACATATATAAATTTGTTATAGATATTTTCACATAGTCGTCGATTTTATCGGAGGTAAATTTGTCATAGATCTTGTCACTGATAAATTTATGATAGATATTTGTCAAAGATAGTTTGTCATAGATAAATTTGTCAGGCATTTTCCATAGATAAAATTACCATGGATTTTGTCATTAATAAATTTCTGATAGATTTTGTCAGTAATAAATTTGTCGTGAATAATATTGTCATAGATTTTGTTATAGATAAATTTCTCATAGAGTCTTTCCTAGATAAAATGGTCGTAGATTTTGTCAGAAATAAATTTGTCATAGATAAGTTTGCCATAGATAATTTAACGTAGAATAATTTGTCATAGATTTTGTAATAGATAAATTGTAGATTTTGTCAGAGATAAATTGTTTCAAGGATAAATTTGTCATAGATATTTCGTACATAAAATTGTCGTAGATTTTGACATAGATAATATTGTCATGGATTTTCTTATTGATAAATTTGTTAATGATTTTGTCATGAATAAATTTGTCATAGATAAATTTGTCATAGATGAATTTGCCATATACAATTTGTCAGAGTGTTAGTCATAGATAAATCTGTCGTTACATATTTTGAATATTAGGAAAAATCAGATAGAATTCAATCTTTTTATTTCAAATCGCGAAATGAAATATGTTTTTTACGACCACTCTTCCAGGCTTACGGCCATATCACGTTGAATACACCGGTTCTCGCTCGATCACCGAAGTTAAGCAACGTTGAGCCTGGTCAGTACTGAGATGGGTGATCGTTTAGGAATACCAGATGCTGTAAGCGATTAGTGACGGATGTGTGTTGTGGTGCAGTGGATAGCGGCTCGGAAAAAGAAATCGGCGAGCCGAGTTCGAATTCCAGTTGAATACCCTGCATTCACTTAAGCACTTGGGAAAGGTATTAATCCGTCCCTTCCCTCCAGCTACGGGTTAAATAACAAGGGTAGGACTTGGGGACCTTGCCCTTAAAAAAATCCCAATGAATCTTGATACTCGAAAAAAAAGAAAAAAAGTATTACTAGACACAAAACTCATATAAAAAACAACAATAAATTGTTGAAAGAAAAAGGTATTACCAGCAATAAATAAATAAAATTTAGTTGTCAATTAATGACTCGCCGAGGTTGATATGCCATAAAAACAAACCAACCACTCTTCCAGGTCTTGCTGCATTACTGCAAATAGAAGAAAATAAGTTCAAATGTTGAGTGGAGACACGAATTTTCTTTGGGATATTTCCATTCTTCTAAAATCAGGATACCTGTTTATTTACTGATATAATTTCATTATCTTAAATAGTTGTGACAGTTTCTGGATTTCGAATGGGATTTTCGAGGCATACACGATCACCCACTGATAGAGAATGGCGATTGTTGAAACGAGAGTAAATAGAACGAAATCAGAATCCTACGCTACCAGTCATTCAGCGGTTAATCATGTATGACAACGGTGGGAAGGGGTAAGATATAGTCCGATTTATTTCTGATCGATAACATGGAAAAAGGTACGTTTCTTCTATAAAGAACTATCCATTTGAGTTCAGTATATATATTTGCACGGAATTAAGAATGTTTTGGAAAGATTTGAAGGGGCAAAGGTCTTCGGGGAACAAAACAAAAATTTACCCATACTTTTTTTGTTGGATAAGACTTTATTATATTTCTATATATTAATAAACTGTGAAAAAATGTCCTTCATTAAGAATGAAGGGAGAACCAAATATTGATGATATGTGAGATACAAACTATTGTTATCAGAGGATACCTATTTTGTGTTTTATTATCTATTGTGCTACCTAATGTACGAGGGCCATTCAATAAATAAAGTGAATTTTTCGGTATAAGGATTTTTAATACAGGTAGAAGCTTACATTTTTAAAAAAAAATTTCCTTTACTTCTTTTTCAAAACGATTTGATTTTTTGCAGATTGAAAAAAAAAAACTTTGAGAGTTTTGGAGATTAACAAAGATGGCCGACTAAGAAGCATGCTCCAAGATTGAACAGAGGTTAGTTATCAAGGTTTTGGTTGCTGAAAGGTACAAACCAGATGAAATTCATAGGAGAATGTGTATGGAGTCATATGTTTCAGCCCAAAAAATGTCTACAAGTGGATAAATTTTTTAAGAAGTTTGAAAGTGACGATGAAGTCAAAAGTGCTGTGTGCGATTGGCTGAGACATCAGTTCAAAGATTTTTATGCTGAGGGAATACGGAAGCTTGTGCACAGATGGGAAAAGTGTGTGACACTGCTGGGAGACTACGTTGAAAAATAAAGATTAAAAAAAAGTAAGCTTCTATCTGTATTAGAAGTCCTTATGCCGAAAAATTCACCTTATTTATTGAATAGCTCTCCTACCTGGAATCTTGCTGATTCAAATAATTTTTTTGAAGCTGAGTATGTGCGTTGTAGTGCATTGGATATCGGCTCGGAACGAGAAATCGGTGAGCCGAGTCCGAATTCCAGCTGAATTCATTGCATTCACTTACGCGCAAATACCCTTAGGAAAGGTATTAATCCGTCTATTCCTTCCAGTTATGGGTTAAATAACAGGACAGATTGGGTCCTATAGCCTTGGTGGACAACCAGTCTACCGCAGAAAGCAATGGCAACCTACTGCGGGATAATCTTAAGTCCAGTCAGTCATGTCTCTTTCGAGCGTGTATCACGTATGGCACTTAACTGACATTGAAAATGTTTACTGGTGTATAATACAATCCCCATTTTTGCCATTCACTTTCGTTCAAAATATCTCGTATTATATACAAGAAAATATAGTAAGACAAATGATCCATCTTGGTTAGATTATCCCCTGGCGACGTGATGGCAGGCGCACATGAACAAAATAATGTATAAACGCATTCTATGACCATAGGATTGAATCAATCACATTTCCCCTGTGTTCTAATTGTGAGAAGGAAGTTGCAATCGACATTCTCATAACAATTCCTGCTTTGTGAAGAAGATTATAACGCTGATGGTTACCTGACGTCTACGATCGTAACCTCTTCAGGCCAGACCTCAGTTGTCCCTAAACTTCACTGTCTTCTACTCAAGTCTTACATTCATGTCATTCGCCTCAGTAGCTCACTTGCGTAAGTGGCTCTTAAGCCTTATATTGGATGAACAACTAAAAAAACGAATGGCAGGAAAATAGGAATAAAATATATCAAATAACGTTTGTAAACAATTGTTATTAATGCTTTTCCGACTTTGTGTTTTATTATCTACGAGTGTAGCGCTACCGTAGAATATGATGGCAAAATATTTTATTATCTGTTTCCTCACAGGTTATCCTCAGTGAGCATGACAGGAGGAGATATTATATATATTTTTTTTGGCAACAATCTCTCTTATATACAGGTTTCATTGAAAATGACAAACAAGGTATTATCATTAGGTTTTTTATATAATTTTTTCATGTGTTCGTATAATTTTTTTAAAATAATTCTTTTTATAATCATATCACCACAAGCAAGGCATTTTACTGCCACTGTTTTGCAGGGGTTACATAGGAGAAAAGTTGTGAGAAAGAGTGACAGGTTATAGGGGGTGTCAGAAAATTAGTAAGAGAAAGATGAGAATACTGATGAGAGTGGAGTGAACGGAGAAGGGAGCATGAGAGAGAGGATGCAGGTTAGTGAGATAGGAGATGACTATTGACTTTACATTTAAATTCTTGGAGATTGTAGCTGTCGGGGAAGCAAGTAAATGGAAGGGAATTCCACAGGCGGGTAATGCGAGAAAATAAGCTGATGGAGTAGAATTTGCGTTTACAATTTATTGATTTCACAGTAAAAGAGTGGAACCTAGTTGCTAATCTTGTGGCTCGAGTAAATTTATATATAGGGGGCACCAGTGAGCTAAGTTCATCGGAGCAGAAGCCGTGAAAGTATTTATAGAAGAGACACAGGGAAGCCATATTGCACCGGTGAGAAAGTGACTGTATATGAGCTAACAAGTCGGGATCGATGACATTACAGATTCTCCGTTGGATTTTGTCAAGGACACCCAGGTAGATAGCAGATGCCCCCGACCAGATATGGCAGCAGTATTCAATGCACGGGTGGATGGTAGATTCACATATGTGCAGGACTGTTTCAGGATTACCTAAGTTACAAAATGCGACATGTTTATCGGGTACTGTTTCGACCATGTCGCATGTTGAGATCATCTACCCGGGGCAATATTAAGAAGAAGTTACTTTACCATTAGCGTGATTCGAACTCGGAATTCATTAATAGAATGCTATCATGTACGCCACACGACCACATCTTTCAAGTTTTCCGTAACTATTTTCAAGAATTTATCTACACAATGTCCCTACCGTGATATTCCCACCATCAGCCGATGTACTGCACTAAGGAAAACCTTGTAAAAATTGTAAACAGTCATTCAAAAAAGATCTTATTAAATTACCTAACGGGTCTGTCTGACTGGATTTTTTTTCTAATAACTTTCTTTTCGCAGGGATTTGTATCGAACATCCATCGCTTATATTTTTTAACCGACTTCAAATAAGTTTCTTTGAGTTAAACAATAGCAAAAGGTAATTGTGAAATTAAGTTCTCGGAAATTCAAAACAACCAATAAATATAAAACAAGAAGACAGTTTTGCATTAAAGCAAAATTTAAACGCAAACTCATTTAGTGGCAATGGTGTAAGTGATTTATTTGAGTTGCCATTTGATGAGAATATACAAGAAATATTATTTCCTTTTATTTTTATTTCGTTAAAAGATAAAAAAACATAATAAAACAGACAAATAAAAAAATCAAGTTACTCAACGCATAATATGCAGAAGTGGAATAAAACTACTTTTTCAAATGTACACTTTTTTATCTTTTATAATTTTCGGAATGTAGACTTTTGTGAGACCTTTCTCGAATTGGCTGACAATTGATTTTTTTATTAGCGTATTTAAGAAAAATAATTCTTTAATTCTTAAAAGAAGTCGAGGCAAAGACATACGGCAGAAGCGGAAATAATCGGTCGGCTCAAGGCAGAATTTTAGAATCCTAATAAGAGAATTGTAAAAAGTTAATAATTATATATATATATATATATATATATATTATTCCATTTATATATGTATATATATATATATATATATATATATTTCATTTTCTATTTATATATATATATATATATATATATATATATATTTTATATATGTTATTCCATTTATATATGTATATATATATATATATATATATATATATTCCATTTTCTATTTATATATATATATATATTATATATGTTATTCCATTTATATATAAGTGTATATATATATATATATATATATATATATATATATGCAGATAGATAGATAGATAGATAGATAGATAGATAGATAGATAGATATGAACATACTGAAATAGGCAGATATATTCATCTATTTGTTTATATTTCTGAAATGAGGTAGTATTTACACTATTTACATTATTCGGACTATTGCCTTTATCTTTGTTGCCATTTGTACAATGTTTCGGCCGTTGTACGCTCTGGACTTCTTCAGGTACTAGGAATTTCGAACCGAACCGTTTATTACGATCACTGGGGTATATTATTCTCATTTCTTTTGCGAAGCCTCTTTGGTAATCATGAGTTATCGCCATCTAACCCAACTCCTTGTTCACCACTGCTGTAGCTTGGTATTGAACTCTTTGGGTCAAGTCACAAGAACTAACCATCGTCTTTATCCACTGGGCCATGTCGTAGAAATGGCAACAAATATGATGACATTAGTCCGAATAATGTAAATAGTGTAGATCTATCTATCTATCTATCTATCTATCTATCTATCTATCTATCTATCTATCTATCTAGTCCGTTCATATCTATCTATCTATCTATCTATCTATCTATCTATCTATCTATCTATCTATCTATCTCAGTCCGTTCATATCTATCTATCTATCTATCTATCTATCTATCTATCTATCTATCTATCTATCTATCTCAGAAAAAATGGAGATGAATGGAGTAGCGAGTGATGCAGAGGGAAGGCGTGAATGAAACATCAGAAAATAAGAAAAAGACAGAGAGAGAGAGAGTGTGTGTGTGTGTGTAACTGAAAGAAAAGAGAGACGAAAGAAAGAGAAGGGCAAAACGAATGTAAGAGAGGCTAGAATAGGAGCGTGAAAGAAAAAAGATAATAATAAGAAAGAGAAGGAAAGATAAGAGCCAACATAAAAGAGATGCAAGAATAAGAGACTGATAATATATATATATATATACTAGCAGTATAGCCCGGCGTTGCACGTGTGTAACAAAAGCTTTAAAACTAATCCATGGTCCTGGAGCTCAGACTCTTTGGGCGTTGGCACGAAAGACTAAAAAGCAATAGTTGTTTCCAGTTAAAGGGGAAACCGTAAACTGAAAGAAAAATGAATGCATGTAAGTTAAATTTTGATTTCCTGGTATCCACATCAAATTAGTTTTTTTCGTCGTAAACTGAATTTTGAAGGCTAAATAAGTTATCTGAGTAAATGGTATCATAGCTAAGACTAAGAACTACAATTATACCTACTTAGTGCCAAACCCGAAGCAAAAACTAAAATAAAAGGGCTGAAAAAAATACAGACTTACAGGCAGATAAACAGGCACACACACAAACATCTTGCATTTTATACATATATATATATATATATATATTATCGATTTTCTGCACTATTGTGAGAACTGCAACCATGAACATCTGAATATCGTTTCTTATGTCTTTGTCTATGAGTGTATCAAATTTGATTAAAATCGGACCACTCTTTTTATAACCCGGTTTTTTCGATTATCGATTTTTGATATTTATCGGGGTTACTTCGACACAAAACCTAGCGAAGAACACTCGTAGACGCTTATAGTACAACTGTGTAAATTTTCAAGAAAATCGGTTCAGCCGTTGCGGAGTCTATAGGTAACAGACACACACAGACAAAGTTTCATTTATAAATAAGTTTAGATATCTTGTGATAGAGCAAAACAGGCCTGTATGTGGATCACACACACACACACACACACATATATATATATATATATGTGTGTGTGTGTGTGTGTGTGTGTGTGTGTGTGTGTGAGAGAGAGAGAGAGAGTGAAACAAAGGGTGGTTAGAATAAGAAAGAGTGATAGAAAGAGAGATAAAAGAACAAGCCAACATAAAAGAGAATAAGAGAGAGAGAAATGAGACGATAAGAGAGAGTGATAGAAGGAGAGATGATAGAGATTGAGTGAAATATAAATAAGAATAAGAGTGAGTGGGAAGGAGCGATGAGAGAATAAGCCAACAAAAAGAGAGACGTGGGGATGATTATAAAAGAGAAAAACAGAGAAAGAGGGAGAAATGAAAGCGAGGTTAAGAGAAAAGAAGGCGAGAAAAAGGGATTGAAAAGAGCTGGAAATAAGAGAGAATGACAGAAAGAGAGATAAGAGGGAACTGGAGAGAAAGAGAGATGAGAATAAGGGAGAATGAGACAAAGAGATGAGAGTATAAGCCAACAATAAAAATGGTGAGAATAAGAGAAAGAGTGATGAATACAAGAGGGAGAGAGTGAAAGAAAAATGAATAAATAAGAGAGGGAGTGGAACGGTAAATAAGTGAATAAGAGAGGGAACATAAGAACTATGGGAGAATAAGAGAATTCTATATAAAGAGCTGAAAGAGATAGAGAAAGAGAGAGAGAGAGAGAGAGAGGGTGAGCGTAAAAGAATTA
>JBBBDQ010001412.1:3682500-3772500 GCA_037127315.1 Ascarosepion bandense | reverse complement strand
AGTTTAGATAGATTCTGCTCCGACGTGCTTAGATCACTGGTGCCTCCTCTTCAAGAATTTACTCGAACAACCAGACTGGCAACAAGGTCCCACACTTTCATAGTTAAATCAACCAAATGGAGCTGTCACTTCTACTCCACAAGCTTCTTTTCTCGCACTTCCTGTCTGTGGAACACACTTACGTATACTTGCTTCCCTGATGGGTAAAATCTCCAAGAATTGAAATGCAATGTTAATTCCCATCTCTCATTCACTTGACTCCAGTCCCTCTCTCGTCCATTCCCCATCACCCCGTGTATCTTGTTCATTTCTTTTCTTACTCTACCCTCGTAACTCTCTTCACACCGGTATTCCCATCTTTCTCTTGCTCTTTTCTCCGACAACCCCTGTAACCGGTTCGTCTTTCTCTTCGCTTTCCTCCTGCTTGAACTTTCACTCTTCTCTTATGTAGCCCCTTTCTCACCAGTGACGGTACCGCTTTGCTTGGGGGTGAAGCGATTAAAAAAATCATCTACACCCTTCTTCAAATTAATTGAAACAACTGCTTTTGTTTCCTCTCTTTCACCGTACAGTCAGTTTTAGACCGATTGGAGTGACGGTGTTATCGATGTTTATATTTTCCTCAGATTAGGTCATATGCAGTGGTATGCAGTAATATGAATCGATTTCCGGAGTGTATGATGAAATTTGTTTAACCTTGAAAAATATTACATCTTCCACAATTGCATCAGATTTTTCTCATGTCCAGACACTATTGTCTCGACTGCTGATTAGTTGTTCTACGGCCATTATCTGGGAAGGACGTAACTCCAAGGAAGCGTTTGAAAATTGTAACGCTCCACGAACACACTGGCAAGACTTACAGAGAGATCGTGGATATTGTTAGTGTTAACCTTTCAACTGGCAGTTGCGTCACCAAGGCGAAGAAACAAACTGGATCCATCGGTCCAAAACGTAAAGGAAAATGCGGTCAGAAGAGAAAAACAAAACCAAGAGACGACGTATACGGGATCAGGGAAAGTGTGAAAGATCCTAGGAAGACATTATCAGTTTATAAGTGATCAGAGAAAGTGTGAAAGATCCTAGGAAGACATTATTCGTATTGATTCAATTAATTTGCACAAGGGTCTATCTCATTTCATATCTATCTATCTATCTATCTATCTATCTATCTATCTATCTATCTATCTATCTATCTATCTATTCTCAGCCCAAAACGTAAATGAAAATGCAGTCAGAAGAGAAAAACAACGCCAAGTGACGACGTATACGTGATCAGGGAAAGTGTGAAAGATTCTAGGAAGACATTATCAGTTTTGTTTCAGTTAATTTGCACAAGAGTGTATGTATGTGGGTCTGTGTGTGTTTATGCGTATGTGCATGTGTGGAGTGTGTGTGTTGATGTCTATGTATGCATACATAAGACTATAAATGAAGTACTTAATACACACTCATACACATTAATATCACTGGCGCGTTGAGGAAAATATTACCAGAAATCCATTGAAACAAGATCGATTATAGATGAAATTTTCCGGTTTTCATTTCATTCTCCCTGAACGGATCGATACCAAAATGCCAGTGTTCTCCAAGATAATTCTTCAATATTGCTTATTTTCAAAGTTTATTTTTTATTTTAGATTTAAATAATTTTTCTTCATTGTTTGTGTGTTTGTTTCTTTCTTTCTTTCTTCTTTACTCACGTTTTGACATTTCTGGACTATTTTTAAATTACTCCTTCTTTTGGGTTTATTTTCTGTCTTCCGCTCAATTACTTCTTTCTTTTTTTTCTTTTCTTCCTTTCTTTCATCTCTGCTTTCTTTCTTTTCCAGTTTCCGTTCTTTTTCTTTCTTTATCTCATCTTCTTGTTTGAGTAACTTTTATCCTTTTATTTACACATCACCTATCTCCTCTCCTCTCATTTCTTCTTCTTCTTCTTCTTCTTCTTCTTCTTCTTCTTCTTCTTCTTCTTCTTCTTCTTCTTCTATTTATCACCTGCCCCCACTATGTTTAGTTTCCTTTCTTTTTCTCTCCTACAGATTCCTTTCTTATTTCCGCTTGCCTATTCTTCCCTTCCATCCACTGTCTTTAATGCTGGTTTAGTTGTTTCGTATTAAATGAATGGGAAAAATAAACTCCGTTTAGGGAACAATTAGACCTGAATCAATATGGCTGACAGCATATTCTCCCTAATTCGCTTGTTCCTTCCATCGTACATCATTTAATTTAGCTAACCTATTCTCCCATTTGCTCACCACATTTCGTCTCTTACCCTCCCTTTGTTGTTCTTTACTCTCTTCTATCTAAGCCCGACCCCACTTCTATCTTTCCAGAAAAAGCCGCTAATTCTACCAATGTCGTCTGTTTTGTCTTCCTCTGTTCTCTTGTTTCTGTGACCCATTCTTCTTCGTTTCCTTAACACAGGCCCGCGGCAGTTATTTTCTATTTTGATGACAATCTTGCCACAATCGTTTTTCGTTTTTCTTCCAATTTTTTCTCCAGTCGCGATTTTTTCTATTTGCTTTTGTTTTTGTTTTATGTTTCGTTTCGTCGGAATGAGCCGCTATGATTGCTTATTTCTCTTTTTCTATCTACGCCCTCTATCAATCTATCTTTCCCTTTAACTATCCTTCTCTCTATCTTTTCCTCTATGTCACTCTTTTGGCTTTATCGTCATTTAATCGTTACCTTCTCTCTTTCAAATTCACCCCCAATCCAAAGTTTGTTAATTATTCTTACGTTTAAAGTGATTTTCGCTTAATCTAGAATCTAATATATGACATTTTTTGACGATTGAGTTGAGCGAGAGTAAAGATGTTCCCGATACACACGCACACACTCGGAAAATGCACTCACGCAGGCACGAACGCACGCGTATAGTCCTGTATTGTTATATATATATATATATATATATATATATATATATATATAAGTAGAATAAGTTAATAACATGGAGGAAAAATGTGATTTGACATGTCTCACTTTAACAAACTTCTTCAGAAATTTTTACAAGACGAATGATTTCATTTTTTTCATCTTTTAAAAATCTAACTTTACCGACTCATAAACTCATACATGATTCTCTCATTTTATCTAAAAAAAATATTTCATCGCTTGACGCGTGTATACATTATTTTGCTACAATTTTGAACGGAAATATATTTCGTTTTGTCATTCACACACATGCTAACGTTACCGACAAGTAAACACGCTTAATATCATCTATAGTTTAAATATGCTTGAAATGTGCATTATTTTCGCTTACATTTACTTACATTTGAAGTAAACATCTTTTGTTTTTATTACACGTGGGACAAACATATGAACAGACATTTTTTCTCTGTATTTAAAAATATTCATCCATCGCTTTATTACACATGACATGAATCTGACCAATAAAATCAAACTTCAATTAACATACTCTCTGTGGAATTTTTTAAAAAATTAAAAAAAGAAATCGTTTTAAAAAAAATCTCTGAAGAAGTATGTTAAAGGGAAACATGTTAGATCAAAGACACTTTTTTCTACTTATTCTTTAATTATTCTATTCATCTTGTCGTATTTCGATTTATATAATCAACTTATATATATATATATATATATATATATATATATATATATATATATATATATACTAGCAGTATAACCCGGCGTTGCTCGGGTGTAATGAAAGCTTTAAAACTAATCCATGGTCTTGGAGCTCAGACTCTTTGGACGTTGGCACGAAAGACAAAAAAGCAATAGTTGTTTCCAGTTAAAGCGAAATCGTAGACAGAAAGAAAAATGAATGGATGTAAATCAAATTTTGATTTCCTGGTATCGATATCAAATAAGTTTTTTTCGTCGTAAACTGAATTTTGAAGGCTAAATAAGTTCTCTGAGTAAATGGCATCATGGCTGAGACTAAGAACTACAATTATACCAACTTAGAGCCAAACCCGAAGCAAAAACTAAAATAAAAGGGCTGAAAAAATACAGACATACAGGCAGATAAACACACACATACACACACACAAACATCTTGCCTTTTATAGATATATATTATCGATTTTCTGCACTATTGTAAGAACTGCCACTCCTTCTATAACCTTTTTTTTCGATTACCGATTTTCGATATTCATCGGGGGTACCTCGATACAAAACCCAGCTAAAACACTCGTAGACGCTTATAGTACAACTGTGTAAATTTTCAAGAAAATCGTTTCAGCCGTTTCAGAGTCTATAGGTAACGGACACACACACAGACACACACAGAGACAAAGTTCCATTTATAAATAAGTTTAGATATATGTTTCATTATTTTCTATTTATCTCTAGCTAAAACGAAACATGTAAGAGTACTAGAAAAATTAAATAAAAAAATTAAAATCTTCCTTATCGGTCGTTTCTAGTGAAACATGAATGAATGAAAGATTGTTTCCCAAATATACATTAATTAAACTACTCAACTCGGCAGCCAGCAAGGAACACAACACTAGCATATTCCGGAGAACATTACAATCAAACATGAGAACATAACAACACCAGAAAAATAACATCTTTGAAAATGGCCTGCGAAGAGGCTGAAAGTCGAAAATTATGGAACATTTTTACATTCCTTATCTCCAGCAAAAAGGAAACATGTAAGAATACTGGAAAAATCAAATAAAGAATCACCGAAACGCTTAGAATTTACGAACTATTCTCTTTCGAGACGCCTAATGCAAATCCAACCAAAATCAGGTAACTTGTAGACCAAGATCCAAAACTTTGATGCATGAAAAAAAAATTTTTAATCAATGTAAAGATTTCTTCAAATTCAACGACAAACCTAATTTCGGGTGGTCTTTTGCGCACTTTTATGCATTTCTCCAAGACGCTTCACTCAAACTCAACCAAAATCGAGTCACTGGTAGATAACGGTCTTGATATGGGAATAAAAATTTTAATTGACACAGAGAGTGCGGTAAAAGTTAAGGGGAAATCTTGCTTTTTGCGATCATTTATTTCTCCGAAATGCTTAGTTGTATTCCAATAAAAATCGGGTCTTTTTGTAACTTCTATTTTATCACATGCCATAATAATTTCTCGTTTTCTACAAGGTGCCAACCTCCCACCACGACGTTGTAGGGACAATGCATCTACTTCTTCTGCGTCATCACATCACATTACAGGCTTCCGTAACGCCCGCCCTGTTCTTCCAATTGAACCAAATCATTCCCGTTCATTGGCAAAATTCACTAAACATGAATCCCGTTTTACAAATAAAACAAAAACCAATATTACTTTGCATTTTTTTAACTTACACATCACCACAACCTCATAGTAGAGCATTTCGAATAAGCACTTGACCTTACCATTTCAACATAACTGCTAAAAAACCACGAGCAACGCCAGGCTATATATATATATATATATATATATATATATATATATATATATATATATATACATGTTACGGAAATTAACGAATTTTAACAAAACTTGGTTATAAGCAACCGACAATTTGTAATGAACTATTTTGAACATTATTTTTACCGATACTCGTATTTAAGTAGATATTCTGTTTTTAATTAAACAGTATTTTTATATTTATATCTACTGGCTTGATTATTAATGTTCAAAATAATTCATATATATATATATATATATATATATATATATATATATATATATATATATATATATATAAATTATATTTTAGAAAATGTACATAATTTTTATATATATATATCCACTACAAATGGTACATTTGTTTCGACATTGAAACTTTAATGTCTCATCAGGCGGTGTGGATAGGAATGGAAAGCCTTTTTACTTATATTTGGTCAGTTGTGTTTGGGATGTTGGTAGGGGGTAGCTCTATATATTATATATCGAGCACTGTTTTGAATTAATGTTTTGGACGTTGTAAAAATTCTTTCTTCGTTCTGTATTCACTCGGAGATATATATATATATATGTGTGTGTGTGTGTTTATGTATATATATATATATATATATATATATATAAACACACATATACACATAAACACACACAGTTATGTCCCAAAATTAACTTATATATATATATATATATATATTGTAACTATTGTATATATATATATTGTAACTAAGTTGTTGAAGTCGTAGGTTTATTTACCTTTTTGTTCATGTATTTACTTTTATAAAGAGTGCTTGATACAAATGTAGAGCATTATATAAGTTACTTTTTGGACATAACTTTTGAATATTTTTCATTTAAAAATTAGTATTTTCCGTAGCCTTTCCGCATATTCAGGCGATTTACAATAATTGCTATTTCCGTTTTTCAAACGCACGAACAGAATTTTTTTTACAAACACACGACTGGAATTTTCGAACAACCGAAGATTTTCAAAATTATGGAGGTGTTATTCAAGGAACTTGCAATATTTTAATTCTTGTTTGTATGATCCTAGTATGTATTTATAGGTGTGATTGTATGTGGACATAATTTCTGATCTTCGGCGATCTATTCAGATTATGCCAAAAGGAGAATGAAAACAAAATCAAAAGTCGCCAAATGAAAGATCAGAAACTATGTCCAAATATAATCACACCTATAAATAAATATTTATATTTGTTTTGAGACGCTCCCGGACTAATATTTGTAACATCCTAATTGAAAATTGCACCTCTGAGGTTCCCTCTTGGTTAAAGGAAAATGTTAAAGCTTTCATCCCTTTTCAGAAATACTAGTTGGAACTTCAACCATATCCAGAGTTCAAACCCGCATCGCTACAAACCACAGGCAACATTATTTTTGTCTATACCAGAAGATATGTGGACGATACAGTACTGATTGCGGACACGGAAAGGAAACTGCAAGATCTCATACAGAAAGTAGCAGTGGAGAGTGACAAGAAGAGACTACAAATAAACTTTAAGAAAACTGAGTGCGTGGTCATCAGCAAAAGATACAACCCAAAATGCCAAATACAGGTGGGGGATAACAGAATCAAACAAGTCCAAGAATTTAAGTACCTAGGAAGTGTTCTAACAGGAGATGGAAAGAGCGACACGGAGATCCGAAGGCGAATTGGCATGGCAAAGGACGCGTTCCAGAAGATGAGCAAAATACTAACACACAGGAAAATCTCAATAGAAACGAAGAAAAGAGTGCTAGACTGCTACGTGATGTCAATTCTTCAATACGGCTGTGAATGCTGGACAATATCATCAAAAATGAGGACAAAACTGGAAGCGGCCGAAATGTGGTTCTACAGAAGGATGTTACGGATATCGTGGACTGAGCATACAAGCAACGACGAGGTGTTAGAAAGAATGGCAACAAAAAGGAAATTGATGCTGAGCATCAGGAAGAGACAACTGAAGTTCCTGGGACATGCAATGAGGAAGGAGAGCCTGGAGAACCTGATACTGACTGGTCAGATAGAAGGAAGGAGAGACAGAGGAAGGCAGCGGATAACATATCTGCAGAGTCTGATCAGGTGGATGACGGAACGGGGGTTGCCAGGAGCAACAGGAGCAAACATACTAAGAGCCACAAGGGATAGGGAGACGTGGAGATCCATGATCGCCTATGTCCTGAAGGGACAGGGCACATAGAAGAAGAAGAAGATACCAGCGTGAGCGCTTTTCTTCATAACAAATGCCTCTTCATTGCTGCTCGTAATAGACGTAAACGAAACCTCGAAGAATCTAAGTTTCTGCTGAAAGAATGAGGCACCGTATTACAACTAAAATTTTGACTCCCGTGATTACTGGCAATTCTGTAATACTGTATAAAATAGGTGTTTTTCCTTTCTTCAATCAATTTAATTTATTAACATCTTCTGCTGATACAACTGAATGTTCCGCACGAAAATTATCCTTAAAGTCATGACTCATTTGCCATACTCCCGCCTAACGTCTCACTTAGAACTCAGTCTTTGTTTAAAGAAATGCCCATACCCACTTGAGATTTTTGTTGTATCGACGAGGTGGCAGTACGATACCAGATGATGTATGCTGAATTATTTACGACACAATATCCGTGCTAATGGATACTAAGTACAAACAAGACAAGCACAGAGAAGACAGACAACAATAATTAGAAGAGAGGATGGGTTAAGTTGTTAGAGTTGCAGAAAGCACACCCCGATAACAATTGTCAATGACACTCCGAGGTATCAACCACATCTTCACATGGGCAGATGCCCGAGGTAGATGCAGCACAAGGCCATTCAAGTGGGAAAACTGAGTCTTTAAGCTCGGACAAAAATTCTTGTCTGCTTTTCCCCAAACGAGACTCAGCGAAGCCCCGTCTGGGTTCCTCTCCGCCCGAAGGCAGAGAGTCCGACATAAGTAAGCGACCGCCGCACGCAGTCGTTCCACTCAGATTGTCAATAAGAGTCCGAATTATTTATGGCCAACCCATGTGAGAAGAAACCCGAGGTAGTTGGCACAGTGCCAATTAATGTGGGTAAAACCAAGCCCGTAATCTCAACAAAAATTCTTATCTGCTTTTCCTCAGACGAGACTTTACCTTTTCGGCGGAGCCCCGTTTACGATCATCCTCCTCCCAAAGGCAGAGGGTCCAACAAAGTGAACCACCGACACACGTAGTCCTACCCACTCAGACTGTCAATGACGGTCCGAATCCAGACTACTATTAATCTTTTATATAGTTATTTCCGTCCAACGATCATTCCATCTTTAAGAGCGCTAGAAGGTTAACAGCTGCTCTACGACAATTTCATAGAGCTAGACAGATCGATAGGTATGCACAGATTGACATAGATAGATAGATAGATAGATAGATAGATAATGAACTAAGAGATAGATAGATAGATAGATAGATAGATAGATAGATAGATAGATAGATAGATAACTCAGAGATAGATAAATAGATAGATAGATAACTCAGAGATAGATAGATAGATAGATAGATAGATAGATAGATAGATAGATAATGAACTCATAGATAGATAGATAGATAGATAGATAGATAGATAGATAGATAGATAGATAGATAGATAGATGAACGGACTGAGATAGATAGATAGATAGATAGATAGATAGATAGATATGAACGGACTGAGATAGATAGATAGATAGATAGATAGATAGATAGATAGATAGATAGATAGATCATGAACTAAGAGATAAATAGATAGACGTCTGCTCACTTTTTGCGGAAAAGATCTTAATTTTTTTAACATTTTTACTTTTACATTTCTTTTCGCCTTCCGTGTTGTGTCTCTATGCTTATTTCCTCGTTTTTCAAATGTGTCTTTATCTCTCGTTTCTGGGCCGTAAAATCGCTTCATGCTTCCCTTATTTTTACCAGCCCACAAGAACATCAGTTTATTTACCACAAATAATCATGTATTAGTCGACCAAAAGCGAATAACTACTTTTATTAGATTTAAATGCCTTTCAAGTTGAGAACTTGCTAGGAACAGCACACAAAATCCTGTGTTAAAAATAGTCGCCATTTCCGACTAGCAAACACGAGAGCCAGAGAACCTACGATGGCACACTAAAAAAGATCAAATTTCAGCTGCATATTTATTCAGCTTTCTTCGTGTCTTGCCAGTCATTTCACACATCTATCGATTTTTTCTCTGCCAAGATAAAGAGAGATATGTGTTTTACTCAACCCAGTGGTCCTGGGCATGACTGTAAACTGCATCCGGCAGTAAGGCTTTTGATTGGGAGGTTTTGAGGATCATGGAATCACCTTTTCATTGCTGTTGTTCTCACGTCCACCATGACTCGGAGGGTCCCAGCTATGTGCAATGGCCAAAGTGAAAAGAAACAAAGCAGCTGGACCAGACGGCATTGTAATAGAGTTGCTGGTAGCTCTTGAAGAAAATTACAGAAATAATAAATGAAATGTATAATAGTGGTGAAATAACAGTTGACCTAAATAAGTCGATTTTCATAGCCCTACCTAAGAAGCCAGGTGCAAAAGAGTGCAGAATTCACCGGACAATCAGTCTAAGGAGCCACATTACAGAACTGATCGTCCGAATCCTGATAAATAGAGCGAGAAGCAGAATCAGGCCATAGATTTTTTTATAAGCGTTTCACCCCGAGCAAGGCATGTCACTGTCACTACTGCGCAGGGGGCTACATAGAGTGGAGAAAGGATGATTAAATATAGGAAATGTCAGAGGGTGGGTGATAGGCGGGTAAGGATACCGAGAATGGGGGTTGGGTAGATGAGAGATTTCTGAGAATAATTGTGATAGGAGGTGTCTATTGACCCTACATTTAAACACCTGAAGATTGTAGCTGTCGAGAAAGCAGACTTGTGGAAGGGAGTTCCACAGGCGGAAAGCGCGAGAAAAGAAGCTGTTGGAGTAGAATTTACGGTTACATCTTATCTGTTTAACTGTAAAAGGGTGGGACCTAGTTGCTAATCTAGTATCTCGTGTAAATTAGTGCTTAGGCGGCACCAGTGCTCTAAGTTAATCGGAGCAGAAGCCATGAAAGTACTTGTAGAAGAGGCACAGGGAAGCCACATCACGCCGGTGAAAGAGTGGTTGCAGCCGGTCTACCAAGTCAGTATCAACCACGTTACAGATCCTCCTTTGTATTTTGTCAAGAAGCCCAAGGAGAGCAGCAGGGGCACCCGACCAGATATGGCAGCAATATTCAATACACGGGCGGATGGTAGATTTGTATATGTGCAGAATAGATTCAGGTGGGAAAAACTTCCGGGCTCTGCACAGAGTGCCGATTTTCATAGCGGCAGATTTGGCAATGGATTCGCTATAGTCATTCCATTTGAGGTCCGCCGAAAGTGTAAGGCCAAGGAGGCGTAGTATTTTACTCTCTGGGAGGCTAGCCTGTCCCATGCTAATGGGAGGTAGATGCGATTGTCTATGGTGGTTAGTTGATAACAGCTTCATTTTAGAAGCATTGAAATTTACTAGCCATTTCCTACCCCTGGCCACTACGGATTGGAGGTCCTTTTCAAGCATGGCAGCGAGGTTCGCTTTGTTGCCCAGGACAAGAATAGTGCGGGTTCGTCAAAGACACTGGAACAAGGAACGCCATATTTATGATTAGGATGCTGTCCAAAAGAGCAATACATATGAAGAACTTGTACCTATATATTATCGATTAAGCAAAGATGTTCGACAAAATACGCCACAAAGAATTGATGGAGATGCTCAGCATCCTCGACATATTTGTGAAAGACATAAGAGTAATCAAGAAGTTCTACTGGCAGCAAACCACCTGCATACGGACAGGTAACGAATTCAGCAGATATACAAAGATACAAAGGGGCGTAAGACAAGGATGTGTCTTTTCACCAGATCTCTTCAACTTGTACAGCGAGAATATTCTTAGGACTCTAGATGTTATGCCAGGATTCGTCATCGGAGACTACAATTTAAATAACATAAGGTACGCAAATGATACGGTGCTGATAGCAGACACGGAAAGGAAACTACAAGACCTTCTACAGATGGTAGCGGAAGAGGGTGACAAGAAAGGACTACAAATAAACTACGAAAACCCGAATCCATGGGCATTAGCAAAAAGAGCATCCCAAAATGCCTAATACAGGTGGAGGACACTAAAATCAAACAGGTACAAAAACTTAATACATGGGAAGTGTTTTAACAGAAGACGGAAGGTAAGACACAGAAATCCGGAGGTGAATTGGCATGGCGAAGGACGCATTCCAGAAGTTGAGTAGAGTATTAAGAGACAGGACAATTTCGCTAGAAACAAAGGAAAAAGTGCTGGATGGCTATGTGATGTCAGTTCTTAAATATGGCAGTGAATGCTGAACAATATCATCGAAGATGAAGGAAAAACTTGAGGCAACTGAAATGTGGAACTACAAAAGGATGCTGCGGATATCATGGATTGAGCATATGAGCAATGATGAAGTTTTGGAAAGGATGGAAACGGAAAGGATATTAATACTGAGCATCAAGAACAGACAGCTTAAGTTCCTGGGACATGCAATGAGAAAGGAGGGCTTGGAGAACCTGATACTAACAGTTCAGATAGAGGGAAGGAGAGAGGGGAAAACAGCGTGTAACGTACTTGACTGGCCTATATGGGTGGATGGCGGAACAGGGAATGCATGGTGTAACAGGGGAAAGGCACACAGAAGAAGAAGTATCAGTTTTCTTCTTGTGTTCATCCTCTCCAAATGCTCGTCATTGCTCACGTGTTCCGTTCATGTTATCCTCAGTATCCTTCTGTAGAACTACGTTTCAGTTAGTTAAAATCTTTCCTTCATCTTTTAATAGATTGTCTAACATTTGCTACCAAAAATGCATTGCCGATAAATAATTGCGGTAGCATGGAAAAAAAAACTCCTCCTTTTGATACTTCTTTTTATTGCAGTCACGTGTATCCATTTTTGCCGAATTTAGTTTACGGCAACCTAAAAAAAATATTTCAGATTCAACGCCAAAATTAACATTTGAGTAAAAGCAAATCACAAATAACTTGAATGAAGACAATAATATTTTTTCCACAATCTGCCGAAGCTGACAATGCAAACCTTGACGCCGAGTTTGAAAAAGACCTCCAATTCAAATGGCTCCTGAATTTTAATGCTTCCATAACGAAGCTGTTATCTATTAACAATTACAGACAATTGCTCCTGCCCCCCATTAGCATGGATCAAGCTACTCTCCCTGAAAGTAAAAACATTTCGCCTCCTTGGGTTAACTCTCACAACAGATCTCAAGTGGAATGTCTACATAGAATCCATAGCTAAATCCGCTGCTAAGAAGGTCGGTTCTCTGTGTAGGACGAGGAAGTTTTAACCGGCTGAAACAATCCTGCACACATACAAAACTACCATCCGCCAGTGCATTAAATACTGCTGCCATATCTGGTCGGGAGCTTCTGCTATCCACCTATGGGTTCTTGACAAAATTCAACTGAGAATCTGCAATGTGATCGATCCCGGTGAAGTGTGGCTTCCCTGTGTCTCTTCTACAAGTACATTCACGGCTTCTGCTCACTTAACTTTCACTGAACTTAGCTCACTGGTGCCCTATATATGAATTTACTCGTACCACAAGATTAGAAACTAGTTCGTTCCATTTTACTGTGAAACCAAGATGTAAACGCAAATTCTACTCTAATAGCTTCTTTTCTCGTACTTCCCGCCTGTGGAATTCCCTTCCGTTTACTTGCTTTCCCGACAGCTACAATCTCCAAGTATTTAAATGTAAAGTCAATAGTCATCTTCTATCTCACTAACTTGTATTCTCTCTCTTATGCTCTCATCTCATTTCTTCAGTATTCTCATCTCTCTCCCAGTGTGGTGAGGACGCATAAGGGGTTTTATGCAAATATCCTAAATTTCAACCAGTCCTCTTTCTCTTCTTCACACTTCCAATTGTGGAAGATTTTCTCCCCTCTGACGTCTTTTGTATATATATATATATATATATATATATATATATATATATATATATATATATCCAAAAGTATATATATAGTTTTAGTTTTTAAATGTGATAATTTAATAATGGCAAATAATACAAAATACAGACAAGAAGATTTACAAAGGAGTAACAGAAACATCGTTTAAAGAAAGATTCAATAATCACAAAACATCATTCAACGCAAAAAATACAAAAACTACACAACGTTACCAATATATATATATATATATATATATATATATATATATATGGAACCAGAAAGAAAACTACATTACCATCAAAATTAAATGGGAAATAGTAAAAAACACCGCCACACAGATGTAATAGCTGTAAAAAAGTAAAAGTTGCAAATTATGCTTAGAAGAGAATGTAGCAATAATTATTTTTAAAAACAATGTAAAATAGGAAACAACAAAAAAAAAAAACGAGGTAATGAGAATAAATATCTACTTTGCTACACAAACTATAATAACAATAAAATCAAACTAAAAATACACATACAAACAATATATATAAATAAAAAATAAAAAATAAAAAACGAAAAACTAAAAAATATAAATACAAATAAGAAAGAACGATAATGAACAGAAAAATAATAAACTAAAACAAAACATACAAAGAATATGAATGCGAAAATAAAAAGTACAAAGAAACACCAAGTCACGTAAAAAAAACAACAACCTCTGAACCAAAATAAAAAATAAAATAAAAAATGAAAATGATCAATAAAAATAAAAACACACGTAAACATAAATAAAATAACACCCAAACATGACCCATAAAAAATAAACCATCACGCAGTAAAACATGCCAATACATTAAGAAAAACGTCAAATCAATAAAAAGATGTCAGTAAGACTAAATAAAAATAAGAGAAACAACTACACAAAAAAAGGAAAAAAAAAAGATAAGTCAACCATTCATAAACAAAAAGAAAAAAGATAAACACCCAATCACAATCAAGATCACTCCATATTCCATATAAGCAAGAAAAAGTCTGGGACAACGGCAAACAGCCCTGACAAGTGAGAACACCATAACGGTATCTTCACGAAAATTCAAAGTAGGCATGAATTTGCTCTATTAAAGAGACAAACTGTTTATATATATATATATATATATATATATATAATTTGTATATAAAAATATTACAAAATTAATTACTAGACAACTTACGGCAAGATAGATTTATGATATCTCGGTCGTAACCAATTGTAGTCATAATTTGACCACGATTTCTCTCTCTCTCTCTCTCTCTATCTCTCTCTCTCTCTCTCTCTCTCTCTCTCGCTCTGTATATGTATGTATATATATTAATAAATATACATATTATCTCTACATCTATAGCACGACTCGAAGTTTCATGTACAATCATCTGTAGTTTATTATGAATTGATCTTTCTGAGATTTGAATTTTTTGAACTGATCTTTCTGGGATTTGAGTTTTTTGAACTGATCTTTCTAGGATTTGAATTTTTTGAACTGATCTTTCTAGGATTTGAATTTTTGAACTGATCTTTCTAGGATTTGAATTTTTTGAACTGTTCTTTCTAGGATTTGAATTTTGTGAACTGATCTTTCTAGGATTTAATTTTGTGAACTGGTCTTTCTAGGATTTGAATTTTTTGAACTGATCTTTCTAGGATTGAATTTTTGAACTCATCTTTCTAGGATTTGAATTTTTGAACTGATCTTTCTAGGATTTGAATTTTTTGAACTGATCTTTCTAGGATTGAATTTTTGAACTGATCTTTCTAGGATTTGAATTTTTGAACTGATCTTTCTAGGATTTGAATTTTTTGAACTGATCTTTCTAGGATTTGAATTTTTTGAACTGATCTTTCTAGGATTTGAATTTTGTGAACTGATCTTTCTAGGATTTGAATTTTTTGAACTGATCTTTCTAGGATTTGAATTTTTTGAACTGATCTTCTGGGATTTGAGTTTTTGGTACTCACGTTGTTTATGGTAGTTGTATATTATAATGCTGAGATGCTATTTTTTATTTTTTTTAATTATATAATTTCATTTATTTTAAACACGAAATTGAAAAGTAAAAACCTTATAAGTTAAATTAAAATTTTCATTGTTATTATTATTTTTAGGGCAGAAGTAATATTTTATACCACTGGGTCAAGGGAGATTTGTTGTTTTTATTTTAGGGGAAAACAAATTACATTAATAGTAAAAATAAAAATAAACAATAATGTAAAAAAGTTTACATAGGAGGATCAATGTTAGCCTGGGTTGACGTACTTGAGCAGATCATTCTTTCTATGTTTTCTTTTGTATAGTAAATTAGGGTTATTTTAGTGTTTTAAGATAATAAGTTTTTCTAAAAGCCATAAATTATATATATTTCCCATTCCATTATAATATTTTTTTGTGATGATATCCCGGGTAATAGTTGGGGTTTTGTTGTTTTTTAATTGCTTTTACTGTATTTACTATTGCTTAAAATAAATTTATGATTATAATACCGGTATTTCCATTGGTTTTCCGTTGAGCCAAAATAAAATTTGACATCGCCATTAGAGCGAATGCTAGCTCTGTAAATTATACTTTTGGTCATGAACTGGCCGTTTAGTGGGCAGGTCTTATATTTTCGTTAGTTACAATTATTTTTAGTAAAGTTACTGTTGTCTATAGTAGAGTTACTATTATTTTGCAGGTTGGACTTGTGTCTATTGAACAAGTATATATATATATATATATATATATATATATATATATATATATATATATATACGGCCTGACATTTGCGTTTAAGCATGAAACAGACTGTCTATAAATGGCTACAGAGGCTCTGTCCTTGATATCGAGCATTTAACTCATAAATATAGCAAACCATAAAACTATATTTTATCATATATAAATGTATATATATATATATATGTGTGTGTGTTTGTGTGTGTGGTTACTTACATTGTGTGTAACTATGTATATGGTCAGGCGCCCCTGCTGTTCATCTTAGTCTTCTCGACAGACTCCAAAGTTCAAAGGAGAACCTGTAATGTGATAGGTCCCGACTGGGCAGCTCGACTCCAGCCATTTTCTCACCAGCGGAATGTGGCTTCCTTCTGACTCCTCTACAAATATTTTCATGGCTTCTGCTCCGAAGAACTTAGCTCACTGTTACTCCCGACACGGGAATTTACTCGTGCAATCAGACTGGCAACAAGCCCCACCCATTTTTTACAGTTAGATAAACCAAATGCAGGCGACAATTCTACTCCAACAGCTTCTTTTCTCTCACTTCCCGCCTGTGGAACTCCCTTCCGTATACTTGCTTTACTGACGCCTACAAATTTCAGGAATTTAAATGCATCTCTTATCCACTTGACTCCAGTCCTTTCTACATCACCCCGTATATCTTGTTCTTTTCCTTTCTCTCTACCATCGCATTTGTCTTCACGCCTGTGTTCCCATCCTTCTCTTGCTTTTTCTCTGACACCACCCGTAACTGGTTCGTCTTTCTCTTCACTCTCCTCCTGTCTAAACTTTTACTCTTATTTAGCCCCCTGCGCATCTGTGATGGTACCGCCTTGCTTGGGGCGAAACGATTAAAAAAAATCTATGCTAAGTGTTTTTTTGTCCGTAATGTCTTCCATTTTGTCAGTCCTAAAGTTATCTTCTCTGTACTGTCGGTACCGGATTGCTGAGTTTGAATTATAACAGCGAAGGAATTTTCTTTTTACAAATCTGGGTGATAAAAAAGCCGGATTCTGGGAAAGAGTAGAGTAAAAGTCGATACCAGTAAAAAGTATCTCTTCAAGTAAGTTTTGCAGGTATGTCCACCGTAGAAAAAAAAATTAGATACACTTCCGGCTCTTATTCAAGCTGTCAACCTGTCAACACCTAAAATAAATGTCTACTACTACACTAAAAATGTATTTTTGCGATATTTTAATTTAAAGCGAAGTTATATTTGTTTTAAATCAAATTAATTAAACCTTACATAAGTTAATATTGCTCAAATAAATTTTTAAAAAATATATTTTATTTTTTAAAGATTTTTTTTATTAAAGAGAATTTTATCGTGAGGACGGATGGCTAAAATGGCGCCAAAATCGGCGATTTTAACAATTTCAATATATATATAATCCAGTCAATCTATATAAGTTTATAAATAGAGCAAACAATTTTTGCTTATTGGAACTAGTAAACTTGATTTATTGCCTTTTTAAAACTAACATAAAAGCTCCAAGATTTTTTAAAACTTCATTTTAAACATCAAGTAAGTTTTTTATCTGTTTTCTTTGGAGATACCTAAACAAAAGTTATTAACAAATCATTAAAGATTAAATTTCCCATATCATGAAAACATTAAAATCGCCCGAACATATCGATTATCGATCAATTTTCTGTCGATCAAATAAGAGATTGTAATCCGCCATTACGACCTAAGTTTTCTTTCAGAATTTATTTTTATCAATGAACGGTAGTCGTGGTATTTGGGAGGTTTGTCAATCAATTCCACAAGAGAGGATGTGTAATTAAATGGAAACATCCCAATTACATGACATTACCGTAATTTCCACCTATTAACAAATACTAATACATATCCGGGTACACTCAGTAAACGCACCTGGTCGGAGCTGGTTAAACCCGCCGCCTTGTGACCCCTAGTTCAATGTTTGATTGACAGAAGGCACCTCAGGCCATTTTGACATTCAATAGAAACGGAACAAAAAGATGAATTCATATGAAGGCGGATATTTAAGTCACTGTGACGGGTACCGACAACCCGCCTCAGCGAAACTGCAATTATTCGGTTAGTCAGGTTCGGTAACACGGTTTTAGCGTAGATTTCATTGTAGTTATGTCTATCTGCTTTTATCTTGCCTCCATCAGTATGTGTGTAAATAACACTGTGATAGTGACCGGCCAGTATTTATTTCTATATCCAAACTGACTATACATATAATCTATCAACGGTCCGTCTGCGACATTAGGAATCTTTCGATAATAAAAGCGACTTAGAATATATACAAGGATACAAATTTAGTGTTAACGTATACTGTATTTACGGGTAGAAGTGTAGAATTTCAAGCATACAGCATATGTAATTATATAAGGGTACTCTCAGATGTGGGTTGCAGTGTAGTGGTTATCGGCTCGGAACGAGAAATCGGGTAGCTGAGTTTGAATTCAAGTTGAATTCCTTGCATTCACTTACGCACAAATACACTTGGGAAAGATATTAATCCGTCTATTCCCGCCACTTATGTGTTAAATAACAGGACAGATTGGCTTCTATAGCCTTGACCGGCAACCAGTCTACCGCAGAAAGTAATGGCAACCTACAGCGGGATAACATTCTGTCTAGTCAGTCATATCTCTTTCGAGACATGATCGTCCAAGCGTGTATCACGTGTGGCACTTAACTGACTGACTGACTTTGAAATCAAAACCGATAGTCTGCTTTAAGCGGAATATTTTTCTTCATGACCTGAAGATTGCATCCAAGCATGAAACAAACTGCCGCCATCCGGTTTTGATAGCAGTAACAAATTATATATATATATATATATATATATATATATATATATATATTATTATTATTATTATTATTATTATTATTATTGCATTAGTGAATACATGTAATTGATTGGTGCCTCACTGTTTTTAGTTTCGTTTGTTTCTTTCGGAAACTGTTTGAATTACCTCAACTGGCATGTATATTCGAGAGACTTATTAAACAGAATGCGCCTTCCAGTAGGGTTTGAACCTGCGTTTTCTATTGTTGAAGAAACGACCAAAAAAAATAAAAGAAATAGTGTAACATTGCAAACAAAATCCATTTAGCCCTGATACATATAAAAGAATGCACGGTTATTCGTTGTGGTGCAGCGGATATCGGCGCGGAACTAGAAAACAAAGAGCCGAGTTCGAATTCACGTTGAATCCGTTGCATTCACTTACGCGCAAATACCCTTGTGAAAGGTATTAATCCGTCTTTTCTCCCTTCAACTATGGGGTAAATAGTAGCGCAGATTGGGTTCTATAGCTTTGGTTGGTAACCAGTCTACCCCAGAAAGTAATGGCAATCTAATGCAGAAAAACCTTCTGCCCACTCAGTCATGTCTTTTGAGATATGAACGCCTAAGCATGTATCACATATGGCACTTAACAGACTGATATATAAAGATAGGATGTGATGAGTAAATTAACGCCATGTTATAATTCTAATTTCCTGCGTTTGTATTGTTTGTATTTGATTTTTTGCCACTTGCACAGTATAGAAGAGTCAGTTGGGCACTGTCCGTGAGAAAGCGAGCACCATAATTAAATTTCACTTAAAATTTGAAAATGACACACTGTTCTGCTTGGCATTGGCACCGGAAGTTCTACTATGAACATTTCAGTGTGTTTAGTTGTCAATCTCCAGATACTGCAGAGAATTCGGAAAGAGTTGGATGAGTCTAATGGTGATTACGAAGGCACGGCAGTTCGGAAAACTCACTCTGGTCGTTATGATAATAAAATAACTCTCGAATTTGTTGGTTAAATCCCCAGACTAAACACGGAGGCCTACATTAATTGCCTTGAAGAGGTAGTGCTAGACAAGGTCAAAAGAGTGGCTGGTGTAAGAACCTATGTTTGGCAACAGGACTCTGCACCATGCCGCACAAGAAGGAGAACCCAGTCGTGGTTGTCAGATAGTTTCTGAGACCACATCTGGCCACCTAGCTCCTCAGATTACAGCCCACTCGATTATTATGTATGGGGTAAGGTTGAGCGAGAGTTCCACAAAACTCCTTTTAAGACCAAAGATGAAATTAAAGGAAGTATTTTGGCAACCTTCACTAATTTAGCAAGGAAACCGTGCAGAAGATTTGCAAGAGATTACGAAGTCGTCTGGAGGCTGTCGTTGAAGCCAACGAAATTTACTCTTTAGCATTTTAAAAAAAAATTGTGCGATGTTTGTAAAAATATATGTTAAACTGAGAATGTCAGTGTTATTTCCATTTTTTCGTTATTTAGACCACGATTTAGTCATCGCATCCTGTACATCTGTTAAAATGAAATGTCAATGTTATGTTTATTTTGGTGTCATTTAGACGACAATTTATCGCAAACTATATATATATATATATATATATATATATATAGTCATCCGCAGACAGATCTGTTTCGCTGTATCACAGTTCATCAGTATGGTTAGACAACCGATTGCTTTTTACCCAGGATTGAAACCCGACCGAATTGGCGTCAGTCGGCGATTCTACCTCTGAGCTATAGGCGCTCGGTAGAAGGAGGCAGACTTTTTAGCGTGTATATTATCATTATATAAGCCCAAAAGCTAAGAGTGTTCTAATTCATTGCTGAATGAACGATGCGTATATGCTAGAGTAGCTACTGTTTTGCAAAGTCTACCATTCTTACAGAGTGCTCAATCTGGGTGTGAGAGCGTAAATATAGATAGATAGATAGATAGATAGATAGATAGATAGATAGATAGATAACTCACATCTATCTATATGAATATGTTAGCTCTATTACTGATATTGAACGCTTTCAAATAAGTACCGCGCATATATAATATATAAATTATATAATATATATAACAAATTGCATGTATATATATATACATATTTATATTTATATACATACACCTTTCAAACACACACACGCACACATATATATGATAAAATATAGTTTTATGTTTTGCTATATTTATGAGTTAAATGCTCATTATATATATATATATATATATATATATATATATATATATATATATATACAAATGAATAAGAAACGAAAACAATAATTTCAACGTTCAAAACATTAATTTAAAACGGTGCTCAATATAAAAATAGAGCAATGAATATTTATCATTAATTATAAGTTTACAACATAAATTTATTTTATGCTTTTGAAAAGGAGAATTCTTAAAACCTATCACGTGACACGCGCGTGTGGACATCACGTGAGCGTCTCTCTATTTCTGTTTTATTTGAACTTTCGAAACTCCATTTCCACTGTTAAATAATGTAAGTTGATGGTAGGAGACATTTTTTTATATACAGTGCCTCTTTTATAGTGAGATACTTTTGATATTATGGTTTATATAATATTTTTGTATTTTCAACTAAACGTTTCTTAAGATTTCTTGTAAATTATTGGTTAATAGATGTTTTTTTGTTATTGCACTGTTGCAAAGTTGGTATGTAAGGCGTTAAAAAACGTAATCTATACGGCAAACACAATAATATTCTCACAAACTAAAATTAGCTGAAATGGACTTACGAAACAACACCAATATCATCATCAGACATGCTGACAAAACCAACGACTATGTCGTTCTTAACCGACTAGATTACACCAAAAAATTACAATCTATTATCGATGAAACAACAAAATTTTAAAAACTAAGAAAGAATCCCACAGATTCATTAAAAAGTACTTAAATAAACTAATCACAGCGAACAACATTGTCGTTAATAATTTAAAAATCAAGAACATTGTCGGTGATTATCTATTGGAATATATTTATGATAATATATACTAAAACAGACTAACATACATAATAAAAAGTTCAAAGAAAACGGTTGAAATCCCTTCATTTTAACATTTCGTGACTTTTCACTACACATGAAGGAGTTCTAAAACTAAAATATTCTGTTAATCTTTTTGAATGATTTGTGAGCGTTTTTATAGTTGCCAACACTGTTTGTTTATAGATACGTAATTTAGAATAAAGCTCATTTCGTCTTTTTGCCTTGATAAAGTTCATCACAGGACAAAACGCATAGGCGATTTAAATACAGTTTTCCTCTTGTCTTCTTTTTATGAAACCATTCATGGTAATGTAAAACCCCATAAACAATCATATCACAAATAACTACACTAGTATACCAATTATCTAAAGCTTTGGATCACATAATTTCTCCGTACATAATTTCTCCAGTTGACTAAACTATAATTAGTGACTGTGTGTACAGCACCCATCAAACCCTCCTCCAAAAATCTAATCAGCAGTTCTTCGAAAACTAATCATCGCCTGTACCACAAAATCTCCACTTTATGACGATAATGGTAACATCTACACCCAAAACGAACGGAGTCAGGAGGGGAAACCCATTAGTTCCTACTTTCTGTAATTCGGAAAAAGGTGCTTAAATCAACCGATAAACCGGAGATTTATGCAAAGTATGTGAGAGTGACATGAAGGGATTACAAATAAACTGCAAGAAAACCGAATGAATGGTCATCAGCAAAAAGAGCAGCCCAAAGTGCCAAATACAGGTGGAGGGGTGTTAAAATCAAGCAGGTACGAAAATTCAAATATCTGGGAAGTATTCTAACTGAAGACGGAAAGTGCGACACAGGGATCCAAAGGTGAATCGGCATGGCAAAAGACGCGTTCCAGAAGCTGAGTAAAGTAATAAGACACAGGAAACTTTCACTAGAAACAAAAAAGAGAGTACTGGATTGCTATGTGATATCAGTTCTTCAATATGGCAGCGAATGCTGGTCAATATCAACAAAGATGAAGGGAAAACTTGTAGCAACTGAAATGTGGTTTTACTGAAGGATGCTGCGGATATCGTGGACCGAGCATGTGAGCAATGACAAGCTTTTGGAAATTATGGAAACGAAAAGGAAATTAATATTGAGCATCAGGAAGAGACAATAAAAATTCCTGGGACATTCAATGAGGAAGGGGGGCTTGGAGAACCTGATACTAACAGGCCAGATAGAGGGAAAAGAGACAGAGGAAAACAGCGGATAACATCTTTAAAAGGCCTGAGCAGGTGGATGACAGAACGGGGGCTGAGAGACGTTACTGGAGAAAGCGTGCTAAGAGCCACCAGGAATAGGGAGATGTGGAAGGCCATGATCGCCTACGCCCTGAAGGGACAAGGTACATAAAAGAAAGAAGATGTTGGTGATATTTTTGCTTTGATAAAAAAAAGGACGAAACTGTATATCTGAAATCAAATTTTGAAAATAGCTCATCGATAAAATTTACCTATGAACTCATGGACAATAACAAAAACTCATTTCTTGATGTTAATATAAAGCTTAAAACCAATGAATGTATCACTTTACCTACTTGTAAAAACTCATGTCTTCTTAACTATAATACCCAATGTCCTGAAATATATAAAATAGCAATAATAAATAGCTTCTTAAAACGAGAACATCGAAATCCCCCTCCCAAAGAATATTTTTGTCTGAACCAAAACACATAAAACAAACATTAGTAAATAATAATTTTTCCAACTACATCATTGATAAACAAATGAAATTATTCTTACAAAAAATACACGACACCAGCATTAAAAATAACACACAAAAAATGTCAACATATTTTACTGCAACCAGATGCACACTAATTATAAACAGGACGAATTTGCAATACAAAAATTATTAAACACCATATTTATGCCGTAATTTTTTTAAAAATCATATCGCTCCAAGCAAGGTATTTTACTGCCACTGTTGTGCAGGGGATTACAGAGAAGGAAAGTTATGAGAAAGAGTGACAGGTTATAGTAGGTGTCAGGAAGTGGGTAAGAGAAGGATAAGAATACTGATGAGAGTAAAGTAGACGGAGAAAAGAGCATGAGAAAGAGGATGCAGGTTAGTGAGATATGAGATGACTATTGACTTTACATTTGAATTCTTGGAGATTGTAGCTGTCGAGGAAGCAAGTAAACAGAAGGGAATTCCACAGACGGGAAGTGCGAGAAAGGAAACTGATGAGTAGAATTTGCCTTTACAATTTATTGGTTTCACAGTAAAATGAGGGGACCTAGTTGCTAATCTTGTGGCAGGAGCAAATCCATATATAGGGGGCACCAGTGAGCTAAGTTCGTCGGAGAAGAAGCCTAGAAATTATTTGTAGAAGTGATACAAGGAAGCCACATTGCGCCGGTGAGAAAGTGTATCTGAGCTTCCAAGTCGAGATCGATCACATTACAGTTTTTCCGTTCGATTTTCTCAAGGACCCCCAGGTGCATAGCAGGAGCACCTGACCAGATATGGCAGCAGTATTCAATGCACGGGCAGATGGTAGATTTATATATGTGCAGGATTGTTTCAGACGGGAAAAACTTCCTGGTTTTACACAGAGAACCGACTTTCTTAGCAGCGGATTTAGCTATGGATTCTATACAGTCATTCCACTTGAAGTCTGTTCTGAAAATTTACCCAAGGAGGTGCAGTGTTTTGCTTTCAGGGAAACTAGCCTGATCCGTGCTAATGGTAGGTGTAGAAGCGATTGTCTGTGATGGTTAATAGATAGCTGCTTCGTTTTGGAACCATTAAAATTCACGAGCCATTTCTTACCCCAGTCCGCCACGGATTCAATCTCGGCAGTGAGGTTTGCTTTGCCAGCCTCGGCAGATTTTTGATCGAGGCGAGAGTAAACCGTCGTGTCGTCAGCGTATATGCCTACTTGGGATCTTATTACATTGGGGCGATCGTTAATGTAGATTAGGAAAAGCATAGGACCTAGAATAGAGCCTTGAGGGACACCCGCGTTCGTATGATAGTATTGGGAGGAATGTCCGTTCAATACTTCCTTCAATGTGCTATTTGAGATTTCTCAAAAACATGTAAAATTTATATTGTAGAAACTGGAAGACTGCAAATCTTGTTATTTCTAATGAAAATAACCCCGTCAAATCTAAAGTAGTGATGGCTAATATAGTGTACGAATTTTAATGCCCTGTACAAGATTGTTTTTCTTGTCATAAATCAATTACCTATATTAGACCTACTAAAACTTCTTTGAGTAGACGCCTTACATACCACCTATGTAACAGCAGTGCAAAAAAAACAAAACATTTATTATCCCATCATTTACAAGAATACTTATGAAAAACTTTGGTTGAAAATATAAACATAATATTTAAATTTAGACTAAACTATCGCCCGGTTCACACTCCACCCACGTCTTTTGAACAGGTGAAGAGGTTCATCCCTTGCTCCCTATTTAGGATGTGGTTTCCGGCTTTCTTTTTTCCAATCTTCTTACTGTTTTCTTTTTTTTCTCTCAATAGGAGTAGATAGACTAAACTATCGCCCGGTTCACACTCCACCCACGTCTTTTGAACAGGTGAAGAGGCTCATCCCTTGTTCCCTGTTTAGGATGTGGTTTCTGTTTTTTTTTCCCCAATCTTCTTACTCTTTTCTTTTTTTCTTTTTTCAATTGGAGTAGATAGACTAAACTATCGCCCGATTCACACCCACCCACGTCTTTTGAACAGGTGAAGTGGCTCATCCTTGTTCCCTGTTTAGAATGTGGTTTCCGGCTTTCTTTTTTTCAATCTTTTTTACTTTTGAGTAGCCCCCTGCGCATCAGTGGCGTTGCCGCCTTGCTTGTGGTGATATGATTAAAAAAAAGCATCTTGCTATGAGAGAGGCACTATATATCATATAATTTTCCCCTATCATCAACCTTACATTATTTAACAGCGGAAATTGAGTTTTTAATGTTAAAAACTAGACAGACGCTGACATGAGGCCCAGCCACGAACGTCACGTGATAACTTTAAAAATGCTCCTTTTCAAAAATACAAAATATATTTCGTTTCAGTCAAAACATGAGGATAAATAACAACATTGAAAAAATAACAAAACCGGAAAAGTAAGAGCCTGAAAATGGCTAGTAAATTGGCTGAAAGCGCTTGAAAAGTCAAAAATTATGGAACATTTGTACATTCCTTATATCCAACAAATAGGAAACGTGTATGAATTCAAGAATAATTAAATAAATATTAATAAAGTCTTCTTTGTCGGTCGTTTTTGACATTATATATATATATATATATATATATATATACATACATGTGTGTGTGTGTGTGTGTGTTTAGGCAGAAAATTTTTTGTGTCTGCTTATTTTTAATAAAATCCGTTCATACTCACTGATAATCTTTCGCGTACTATAATTGATAGATGTCAGAAATGGGCTGGAGCGTTGACAGATGGTATTATCATTCATTTCTCAATGTACCCAAGTACTTTCAGTCTTCTTTCGAGAACATCTTCAGGGGTGTGAGTTATGGTAACAAAAAATAATCGCAAAACTGTGTTGCTAAATATTAGTGTACTTTTTTCTGCTTCAAATATCTTATATGCTGTAATGTGCTGGTCTATTTTACATATTTATAAGCCTAACATTCATCCATGCTTTGAATATCGTTGCCACACATGGCCTGATGAATATGCTATATATTTAGAAGACTTTCACTTCACGTTCACGAGAGGTACGAAGTTTGATGACGTCAAAAGTGCTGTGAGCGATTGGTTGAGACATCAGTCCAAAGATTTTTACGCTGAGGGAATACAGAAGCTTGTGCACAGATGGAAAAAAAAAAGTGTGTGACACACTCCTGAGAGACTACGTTAAAAAATATAAAAGTATGCTTCTATCTGTATTAGAAGTTCTTATACAAAAAAAAATCACCTTATTTATTGAATGACATTAAATATTTCTATGCGACAATACCAGTCACCGAATAGCAGACGCAGGTCGTAAATTTGTAAATCGGTTCTATGACGTCACACCGCATGAGAGACCGAAAATTTAACAGAACCATATGTCTAAATGCAATTTAATGACTAGATTGAAATGTGATTTTATTAAGTGCGTGTTGCTTTGATTTAATATAGATAGCCTTCAATGTCTGAACGTTCTTTTTACTGAGTCTGTGTGTAAGTATTATTGTGTTAACGACTAAAGTCTGTCTAATATTGCATACATGGCTATTAAGAATAACAGTTTTTGCAGATGTTTTACCCCCTGCATACGTATGCGATCATGTTTCTCCACATATTCCTTTCCCCTATTATCTGTGAATTGCCATGATATCTTAGAGGATATAATGATAAGTTTTCTCGTTGCTTGCTCCACAATTTTGAAATTTTTGTTTGTTTTTTAAATTGGCTGCAAATCGATTCTGTTTTTATAATGGTTAAATGAACACGAACACGGTTAGCCGATATAACTTTCCGTGCCGATAGCCTTAATAATTCCATGAGATTTGGAATTGATGATTGAAAACTCAACATACTAAATGATTGAAATTAGCACATGTGAGCAAACAAGACCAGATAGGTTGATATTAAAATCCTGAAATAGATAGATAGATAGATAGATAGATAGATAGATAGATAGATAGATAGATAGATAAAAATAAACGAGGTAAATATTTGATAGCCACGGGAATCAGTTTGAGCGACAAATTCGACCAGAAATAACTGTGAACAGTTAGATATGAACAAGAGAGATGCGATTAAAATGGGTAAATATTTTGATAGCTTCGCAAAAAGGGTTTGACAGAAAGATAGGACCCAAAATAGATATGAATATGTAGACAGATGAACAAGATAGATAGATAGATAGATAGATAGATAGATAGATAGATAGATACTGATCACATCAAGGTTCAATGGATAATTGAAGGCCTTTCTTTTCACCCGAGGGAAAGCAAAGAAAAGTAGGAGACAGCGATGAAGCTGGGCAAATTACAATCCAATGGAAGACTTATCGTTGACACCTGTGTTTAACAAACACCAACAATAGGCCTAGCCTTTCCCTTGCCTCTTCAAACTCCTTCTCCAAATTGTCGACCTGTAATGGCTCATTGTTCCAGGAACCTACAGTCCGGTGTCAGTGCCGAGGGGAGAAAGAGGGGTATCCAGTCGAGTAACTGAGGGTCGTGTGTTTGCCAACCAAGGCGCACTTGCTATTTGATATATCTTCTTACATTGTATGTATTTTTTTTTCGTAAATCGTTGTTTTGAAGAAATTAGACAAAAACTAGTGAAATTACACAGTGAGGATTTTAAATATATACAGTATAAAAGTAATCCCGAAAAACATGCAATACCTGCATTTTGATGATACTCAGTTAATTTTCGATAAAACTAACAGATAGATAGATAGATAGATAGATAGATAGATAGATAGATATGAATAAACTTTGATAGATAGATATGCAAAACCAATATATATATATATATATATATATACGCTCTCACACCCTGATTGAGCACACTCTGGGAGAATGGTAGACTTTGAAAAACAGTAGCTACTCTGCCATGTACGCATCGCTCATTCCAAAATGAATTAGAGCACTCTGGCTATTGGGCGTGTATAATGATAATGTATACGATAAAAAGTCTGCCTTCTTCTACCGAACGCCCATAGCTCATAAGTAGAATCGCCGACTGACGCCAATTCGGTCGGGTTTCAATCCTGGGTTAAAAGCAATCGGAGTCTAACCGTGATACAGCAAAACAGATCTGTATGACTATATATATATAATTATATGGTTATGTCAATTTTACATTGCGACATGGAAATTTCTATGTTTCAAGATAGGTTCTCATCATCACGGAGCATAGGTTCTCATCATCACAACATAGAATTTTCCATGTCGCAATGTAAAATTCACATAACCATATAATTATATTATATTAAGCTCTATAATACTCATTATATTGAGCACTGTTTGTAATAAAATAAATGCCAGAGCACTCAAAATAAATTAAAAAAACCTTGAGTCCTCTTCACTTGGAATTATATATATATATATATATATATATATATATATATATATATATATTAAATCCCAAAAATCAGCCTTAAAAATTGGGGGTCGTCTTATATTACATGATGTGCGTTGTGGTGCAGTGGATATCTTCTCGGAACGAGAAATCTGGGAGCTGAGTTCGAATTCCGGTTGAATTCCTTGTATTCACTTACGCGCAAATACCACTGAGAAATGTATTAATCCGTCTCTTCCCTCCGGTTATGGGTTAAATAACAGGATAAATTTGGTTCTATAGCTTTGGTCGGCCACCAGTCTACCGCAGAAAGTAATGGCAACCTACTGCGGGATAATCTTCTGCCCAGTCAGTCATGTCTCTTTCGAGACATGATTGCCCAAGCGTGTTTCACGTATGGCACTTAACTAACTGACTGACTGACCTCCAAAAAATCGCTGAAAAAACATCATAATATGGAGGAAAAATGTCCCAAACTAAGTAAAAAGAAAGTTTTATCGGCAAAATGTCTATGTTGTTATTAAGAGAATAGAATAAAGTATTTTTTAATTATTTTTTAAAATTTTTTAATTCTTTCTAAAATGTTCGAAATTTTGGTAGAAAATCTTGTTTTCCTTTCATCCGTGAGTGACGTAATTTTTACAAGGGTTTATAACAGCAAACGTAATAATACGCAAGGGACTTACACATTAATTTGAAAATTCTTGCAAAAATCAAATAATGGTCGAATATTGATATTCAGGACTTATTTTTTATTGACTGAAATCATTGTCGGAATAATTATTTTTAAAAATATTGGTAAAAATCTATTTGTTTTTTTTTTTACGTATGATACCCCCCTCCAACAATTAATTTCCGGAAATGTCTAAAAATTCGCCATCGTTATCCACAAACCTAATATTAATTAAATTGAGGAGTCATTAGGGAATGCTAATCATCTGTCGTTTTTTTATTCAAAATTAGACAATTTTTAGAAAATCTGCTTTGAATTGCGAAAACAAAAATGCAATAAAACTATGCCATTTTTTCTTTAGATAAACTTTTAATTGGTTTTATAAACAATATAAATTAAGGATATCATAGTCTGAAAAGAAAAAAAATTCAATAAATAATGAATTTTTGCAATAACTGTTTTCATTTTTATTATTTTTTATTATAATAATTATAATAATTTATAAATTTCAAAATTCGTTTTTAATTTTCTCGTCCATCGTTAACGTTAGGGTGTGAAATTAATGCACGAAGGCCACATTTATGAATCGAAAATTGAAAAACTTAATACAAATAATTTAGCCATTGGATCTTTGAAATAATTAAAACATTTTAATTGTGTGCATGCTGATTATCTGTATTTTCTTGTTTCCAGTGGCCGTACATGATATATATATATATATTATTAAAAGTTCTCATGTTTCAAAGTTTACGCTCCATACATGAAAAAAAACAAAAAACAAAAAAACAAACTATATAAACATTTTCGGCAGGGTAAAATTCTATCATCTCGCTTCAGTGTTTCCTATGCCCCACGTATCAACATTCAACAGGCTCTGCAAATCATCCCTTCAAAATTTAAAGCAAGTTTTATATTTTAATTCCTAATTTCCTAATTTTGTTAAAAATAATGTAATTGTGAAATTCACAATTTTTGGAGGTGCCTAAAAAGAATATGAAGAATGGATATTAAAAATTAAAGTTAGTAAATGCCATAATATTTATTTTTTTAATCGTTTCACCCCAAGCAAGGCTTTCCACTGCCGCTATTGCACTTGGGGCTACATAGGGGAAGGTAAATAGAAAGAGTGGTTAGATATAGGAAATTTCATTAGGGGGGGTGATAAGTAGTTGGGAGGATGGGAAGAGTGTTTGAAAGAATGGAAGCGAGTTATTGTGTTAGGAGGTGTCTATTGACCTTACATTTAAACTCCTGGAGATTGTAGCCGTCGAGGAAGCAGCCATGTGGAAGGGAATTCCACAGTCGGGAAGTACGAGAAAAGAAACTGTTGGAGTAGAAGTTGCGGCTGCATTTTATCGGTTTCACTGTAAAAGGGTGGGATCTAGTTGCTAATCTAGTATCTCGTGCAAATTCGAACCTAGGGGGCACCAGTGATCTAAGTTCATCAGAGCAGAAGCCGTAAAAGTATTTATAGAAGAGACACAGGGAAGCCACGTCGCGCCGGTGAGAGAGAAACTGCAGGCGGTCTGCCAAGTCGGTATCGATCACATTACAGACCCTCCGCTGTACCTTGTCGAGAAGCCCAAGGAGAATAGCAGGGGCACCCGACCAGATATGGCAACAGCATTCAATGCACGGCCAGATGGTAGATTTATAAATGTGCAGGATAGATTCAGACGAAAAAAACCTCCGGGCCCTGCACAGAGAACCGACTTTCATAGCAGCGAATTTAGCAATGGATTCGATATAGTCATTCCACTTGACGTCCGCTGAAAGTGTGAGACCAAGGAGGCGCAGTGTTTTACTCTCTGGGAGGCAAGCCTGGTCCATGCTAATGGGAGGTAGGTGCGGTTGTCTATGATGGTTAATTGACAGTAGCTTCGTTTTAGAAGCATTAAAATTTACGAGCCATTTCTTACCCCACTCCACTACGGATTGGAGGTCTTTTCCAAGCTTGGCTGCAAGGTTAGCTTTGTCGCCCACACCAGATTTTTGATCGAGGCGAGAGTAAACTGTGGTGTCATCGGCGTATATCTCATAAATTATTGAGTTACCTCTGTCGTTATATATTTTCATTCATTTATTAAATTGTAATTTTTTTTTAAAGAAAGTCTTATATTATTTAAATTTTTATTTTTCATAAAACATCTTCAAACAAACAGCTATAAAGCTAAACTAACTAAAATTCTTTAAAACAGGATAATTGCTGAAAATATCGTGTTAAATTTTTAATTTTGACATATAGTAAAAAAAAGCAAGCGTACGCATAAGATTTATGTCAATTTCGGCTTCCATACTTATCATTTTTTGGCGGCTAAATGTCATTTAATCGCCTCTGATCAATTTAATTTCGGTTTGGAATACATCAGAGCATTTTGCTTACTGGAATTAGTAAATTTAATCTCTTGGCTTTCAATTAAAGTTAAAAGTAAATCTTCAAGAAAACGTTTTTATATTTTAAAACCCAATTTAAATTTAGGTTTCGAAAATGAATGAAGGTACCTATTTTTAAGGATACAGTAACAACATTTGTAATAGCATCATATTTATACAACCAAAAGCCTGTCCTACTTCAGGTATAGGATATATTTCTGAAAATTCTACACATATTTTACTTTGTCCTATCTGATGATTGCATTATACACCGATATATATATATATATATATATATATATATATATATATATAATAAAGTATAGTTTTAAGGAATGCTATATTTACAGCTTAGTATCAGGGATAGGGCGACTGTAAATATAAGAATGCACATTGAATTCAATACCCAATTGCGACAGCCTGTTTCATGTTAAACGTAATCGTCAGATCACACACACACACGCGCACACACACACACACACACACACACACACACACACACACACACACACACACACATATGAGAGAGAATGACTATTTTCCAAAGCCAAGATACATAACTAGGCACACATTAAAAAATGAAAAGAAACGGTTAAATTCATTGCCTCATGTTATTCAAGATATATTACACACTATTTAAACCCAAAGTAAAACAATTTGAATACTAAATTTGCATAAAAATAAAAAAAAAATCAGGAACATCGCTTGCTAATTTCTGCTTAATGGAAATCGAATAGTGTCACTTCGTGTCCTCCATAGCTTATCTGACATTTTATCTAACCTGATGAAAATTGATGAACTTTCTTATACATTAAGTTTTTCAAAAAGAAATAACATTTTTATTTACAGTTGGCATGATAATGACGCTCAATGAACGAAATGCACCAGCTGATAAAATTTCCTTTTGTCTTTATATATATATATATATATATATATATATATATATATGAATAAAAAACATACACACAGTAAAAGAACATTCAGATATTGGAGGCCATCTACATAAAATCAAAACGACCTACACTTAATAAAATCACATTTTAATCTGGTCACAACACATTACATTACATTTAAACATATAGTTCTGGTAACATTTCGGTCTCTCACGCGGTGTGACGTGATAGAACCGCATTACAAATTTACGTCCTGCGTCTGCTATTCGGTGACTGTTATCGTTGCATAGCGATGTTTTATGTCAACACAAGACAATATCATCTTCGATGGTGGATGTCTTTATGTAACCTCTCTAAAGATGGCAATGGGCCAAAATCTTAGAACTAGCATAATAAAAATATCCACATGTTGGACAATTTTTGTCTTTATTTTCACCTGAAATTTAAGCCAAAAAACGATGTTTAGAACGGCTCATGATTAAACATGATAGATATTCATTGTCTGTAATATTTAACAGTATATGTTTAGAAAATTATCTGCTGCCTCGACACACTATATATATATATATAAACTTATTTATAAATGGAACTTTGTGTGTGTGTGTGTGTGTGTGTGTGTGTGTGTGTGTGTGTGTGTCTGTGTCTGTGTTTACCTATAGATTCCGAAACGGCTGAACCGATTTTCTTGAAAATTTACACAGTTGTACTATAAGCGTCTGCGAGTGTTCTTAGCTGGGTTTTGTGTCGAGGTACCTCCGATAAATATCGAAAATCGATTATCGAAAAAATCGGGTTATAGAAGGAGTGGTCTGATTTTAATCAAATTTGATACACTCATAGACAAAGACATAAGAAACGATATTCAGAAGTTTCAAGGTTGCAGTTCTTACAATAGTGCAGAAAATCGATAATATATATATATATATATGTAAAAGGAAAGATGTTTGTGTGTGTGTGTCTGTTTATCTACCTGTTTATCTACCTGTATATAATCGATACCAGGAAATCAAAATTTGACTTACGTCCATTCATTTTTCTTTCAGTCTGCGGTTTCGCTTTAACTGGAAACAACTATTGCTTTTTAGTCTTTCGTGCCAACGTCCAAAGAGTCTGAGCTTCAGGACCAGGGATTAGTTTTAAAGGTTTCATTACACCCGAGCAACGCCGGCGGGCTATACTGCTAGTACATATATATATATATATATGGTGTTAAATTTTAATGATGCTTTGTGCCAAAACTGTTGTTTTTTTTTCAGTAGTTTACTGCATTTTAGGCAAGCAGATATTTCTGTCATAAAGTGCTTGATATCAAGTCAGAGACAGATGATTTTCTGAGAGTCGCTTAAATGTGACACATTGGCCGAAAGTATGGGGTGCTCAGTGGGGATCGAACTCACTAATAGTTAATTTTCTAAGCACCGTTTACATGGGGCACAAGTCCGAAATTATGGAGCACCCAGTGAGGATCGAAGTCACTAATCAGTTGTAACAGGTTCTAGCGAGACAAGCTTGCTAACCATTACACCACGTCGAGGTGCCTAATATCAAGTTATTGATAGATCGTAAACTGAATCAATGAGCAGAAGTTTGCCACTTATTTTTTTATAATCATATCGCCCCAAGCAAGTCATTTTACTGCCACTGTTGTGCAGGAGGTTGCAGAGAAAGAAAGTTATCAGAAAGAGTGACAGGTTATAGGGGTGTCAGGAAGTGGGTAAGAGAAGGATGATAATACTGGTGAGAGTGGTGTGTACGAGAAAGGAGTATGAGAGAGAAAGGATGCAGGTTAGTGAGATAGGAGATGACTATTGACTTTACATTTAAATTCTTGGAGATTGTAGCTGTCGGGGAAGCAAGCAAACAAAAGGAAATTTCACAGGAGTGAAGTGCGAAAAAAGAAGTTGCCAGAGTAGAATTTGCGTTTACAATTTATTGGTTTCACAGTAAAATGGTGGGACCTAGTTGCTAATTTTGTGGCTTGAATAAATTCACATATAGGGGACACCAATGAGCTAAGTTCATCGGAGCAGAAGCTGTGAAGGTATTTGTAGAAGAGACACAGGAAAGCCACATTGCGCCGGTGAAATGTGACTGTATCTGAGCTGCCAAGTTTGAATCGATCATATTACTGATTCTCCGTTGAATTTTGTCAAGTACAGCTAGATGGATAGCAAGAGCACCCGACCAGATATGGCTGCAGTATTCAATGCACGGGCGGATAGTAGATTTGTATATGTACAGGATTGTTTAAACGGGAAAAAATTCTTGGCCCTACGAAGAGAGGTGACTTTCTTAGCAGCGGATTTAGGTATGGATTCGATATAGTCATGCCACTTGAGGAATGGCTATATAGAATCTATTAAACTTAGCAGAGCAATTTTATTTCAGTCGTGCCACCTTCGAGGTTTGCCGTGATTTCTTCATTTGACTTCTTTTTTTTTTTTTTTTTTTTTTGAGACAAAAGACATCACAACAATGTCAACTGGCTCATGTCACTTGACTCTCAGGCTACAGATTGTTATGTCTCAGGCGCATTTGAGCGAGAGACCGACAAAATTCTTTGTAACATCAAAGATGAATTGAAGGTAAGTATTATGGCAGCATTCACCAACTCAATCAAGGAATCAGTCAGTCATTTAAGTGCCATACGTGATACACGCTTGGGCGATCATGTCTCGAAAGAGACATGACTGACTGACTGGGCAGATTATCCCGCAGTAGACTGGTTGCCGACCAAGGCTATAGAACCCAATCTGTCCTGTTATTTAACCCATAACTGGAAGGAAGAGACGGATTAATACCTTTCCCAAGGGTATTTGCGCGTCAATGAATCCAATGAATTCAACTGGAATACGAACTCGGCTCCCCGATTTCTCGTTCCGAGCCGATATCCACTGCACCACAACGCACATAAGTACCGACACAATATATTTAAAAAATTGTCTATGAGAGTGGGTCAGTCAGTCAGTTAAGTGCCATACGTGATACACGCTTGGGCGATCATGTTCTGACTGGGCAGAAGATTATCCCGCAGTAGGTTGCCATTGCTTTCTGCGGTAGACTGGTTGTCAAACAAGGCTATAGAACCCAATATGTCCTGTTATTTAACCCATAATTGGAAGGAAGAGACGGATTAATACATTTCCCAAGGGTATTTGTGCATAAGTGAATGCAATGAATTCAACTGGAATTTGAACTCGACTCCCCGATTTCTCGTTCCGAGCCGATATCCACAGCACCACAACGCACTTAATCAAGGAGACCGTTCAGAAAAGATACAGGAGATTCCGAAATCGTCTGAACGCTGTGATAGAAGCCAATGTCGATTTTATTGATTAAATTTACTCTTTACTACTTCAAAATAGTTTTGTGTAATTTTGGTAAATATATCTCTCAAAAAAGTGAGTGTTATTTTAATTTTTGCATAATTTAGACAAAAACTTATCCATCGCATACTGTATATAAGATTAATATAGATATAAAATTTGTTCGCTTTATTCAGCACCTGAACTCCAAATTTTCGTAGACGAACATTTTTTGCAGTCATTCGGTCCACTCGTCACCGGGTATCAGAAGTTATTTGCCGATTTTCACATGTGCGTTATTTTTATATTAAGTTAAAAAATAATTTATGCTCTTACGCATTTTTTCATTTATTTTCCTTTGGTGTATGTAAGACTGCGTGTATACATTACAGTAAACTAATAAAATGGAATTGACAACCGACTTATTTAAAATAATGTTCAAACAAATAAATTAAATACGGGTGTATATGTCAACGCATATATATATATATATATATATATATATATATATATAGTCATCCGCAGACAGATCTGTTTTCCTGTATCACAGCTCATCTACATCCGATTGCTTTTACCCAGGTTTGAGACCCGAACGAATTGGCGTCAGTCGGCGATTCTTCCTCTGAGCTATGGGCGCTCGGTAGAAGGAGTTAAACTTTTAGCGTATGATGTATCATGAGCCAGTAGTTAGAGTGCTCTAATTCATTGCTGAATGAGCGATGCATACATATATATATATATACACACTACTGGCTATAATTAGGCCATCCCAGTTTTTAAAAGAAATGATGTATTTCATATTATTTTTAATATTTATTGCCAAGTGGATAATTCTAAATGGTTCTTTTGTTGTTATTACTTTGCAAAATTTTATAAGGCAAGGAAGCAAAGATGAACTCGTTCGAATCACCCTAAATGTTCTTCATTCTTTCATTGATGAAACTACAATACAGGTCATTGTTAAATATTTATAAATTCATTTGATGCACATGTTATTGTGCAGTATTAACAAAAGAACCATTCTATTTTCATTTACAATTATTCACTTGGCAATAAATACTAATTTTTTTTTAAAAACATACGCACTGTAGCAGGGGCGCTAGAAGGTGTCGTCAGTGATGTCTTTGCGTGGATCACTAGGGGTTTTTCGGTCTCTCAACATCATATCCCACTCACCGCGCCGACCCGACCAGAGATGATCAGTTTCTTGTCCACCCTCGGTAAATGCTTTCAGACACTGAAAAAATTTATAATGTTTAGGCCCTGTACGAATTCTTACAAACGCTTTAGATTGGCGACGGACAGAGCCAATTGACATCAAGTGGCCAACCGAACATGAACTCGTCCTAAAATATATTAAGCAATTTAATTTTAAAAAAAACAACCTTTGACTAAGAATTAATCACGATTCGTTTAAAAATCAATAAATATCTACAAATATATATAATTTTAGGCCGTTTCTAAAAAAAAAAAATATGAGGACAAAAATTCGTCTAAGAATTTGTCAAAAAAAAAAAATTCCGTTTATAAATACAAGTATCTACAAATATGTATAAAATTAAAATCGTTCAAAGAAAAAATTTGGAAAGTAAATATATTTATACAAAAGTACTTAAAATCCATTTAAAACACACATAAATATATAATAAATTATGTACAAGTAAAAACCTTAATTACAATTAAATACATTAATTTAAAACTAATTCATGTATTTTATCTTATTTACTAGTGCTATTAATAAAAAAATGAAGAGAACTCAGAAATGCATAATTTCGGGGAATTTTAGCTAAAAGTTTGTTTTTGAAATCCAGGTACTCGCCCTTTTGATCCATAACCAATTGGCTGTTCTTTCCGCTGTTTCAGTTATGGACTTGAGTGCTTTTCTTTTTTTAACACCCACTATCCCAATATCTGTTAAGGCTTTGCTTAAGGAACTTGCTGCAAATCCTCTAGTCCCTACTTCTATGGGAGTGCAGCTAGCCCTCCAGTCGTTAACCCTGCAACTCTCCAACAGTTCGTTGTATTTTAACTTTTTCCTTTCATGGGCTTCTTCTGTGTTTTCTTCCCAGGGGACTGTCAGTTCCCACAAAACTATCTTCTTCAAATTATGGGAAAAGTAAAACTATATCTAGGCGAAGTTTTGTGGTGGCAATTAGCTCTGGGAATTTCAATCGCGAGCCTATATCGGCCCTTAGTTCCCAGTCTGTTGCAGGAGATAGCAGGTTTGGATTTACCTTTCTATTTTGTGGGATTTTCACGCCCGCTTTAACGAATTTTATTTGCCTTGTGTCTGGGTTGTAAACATTCTCTTTGATAGCATTTTGAACTATTTTCACGATTTCTTTTAGAATTACGTCGTGGCATCATCTGTAACGTCCGTCAGCCAGTGCAGACTTACAGCTGCTCAGGATATGTTTTAAGGTACCTTTGCGCCCACAAAAATGACAATTTGGCGATTGGGTTTTATACCACAATTGTAAGTTTGCGGAGCTTGGCAGGATGTCTTATACTGCCCGAATCAGAAATTTTAATCTGGAGTCACCGTGCCATATTTCGGACCATTTGATTTGGCGATTCACCATAGAGCTCCATTTGGTCCATGCCCCTTGCAGTCTCATCCCGACTTGGATTGCTATTCGTTTCTCTTCTTCGCCATTTCTGATTCCTTCCTGCAACTTTTCTTTCTTCCTTGCAGTTTGTCATATTTTTCTGAGGGGAAAAACCCGAGGCCCGCGCGTCCAGTAGGTACGGTTCCTAGTATTGCCTTTTCTTGGATTCTTTCTTTTGCTGTATTCAGTTCTTTCTTGGCGTTCCATTTTTTTACCTGTATATACTGATGTTCCCGCACCGGCTACTTTGGGATCTTTTGAGCACTTGTACTGGAATGTGGCTCTCACTTTAGCTACTTTAAATTCTTCATAGAAGCTTTTAAACGGGAGTTTCAGTGCGCTTGTTTTCCCGTATGCATAGGGATCTTGGCAAACATAACCACCTACGTAGTCGTGATGTTATGCTTCGTTCCATAAGTTCTACTGTGGAGGAAGTGAAATCGTAGATAGTTATAGGCCAGAATATTTTTGGAAGAATGACATGTTGATAAATCCAAGCTTTATATCTGCCAGGTAAACCAAATTTATCAACCCTAATTAGCCACTCTTCTAGATTCTCCTTTGTTGATATTACGGATCTTGAACTCATTCTCGCCCAGTCGATGAGTTTTTCGATGCCCTTCAGCAACCACCTTGATGACAGACGTGCTGGTTATGGTCATGTCATCCATATACGCACGATTCAGTGGTTGCCTTACACCGGATCTGGTAACTGGCTCTCGATATTCCACTTCAGCAGCTTTAATCAGCATATTCATTGATAATGCGAAGCAAGACGCTGAAATGGTGCAGCCTTTTATTATTCCTCTTTCAAGATTATGCAACGCTGAAGTTGCGGTCTTTGTTACTGCCCTCATTTTAAAATCCTTATAGTAATTTAAAAATAGTATGAAATACATCATTTTTAAAACACTAATAATTATGGCCGGTAGTGTATATATATATATATATATATATATATATATATATATATATATATATATATATTTACACTCTCACACCCTGATTGAGCACTCTGGAAGAGTGGGAGACTTTGTAAACAGTAGCTCCTCCGGCATATACGCATAGCTCATTCAATAATGAATTAGAGCACTCTAGCTATTGGGCGTGTTTATACACGCTAAAAAGCCTGCCTTCTTCTACCGGACGCTCGTGGCCTAGGGGTAGAATCGCTGACTGATGCCGATTCGGTCGGATTTCAGTCCTGGGTTAGGAAGCTATCGGAGTCTAGCCGTACTGATGAGCTGTGATGCAGCGAAACAGATCTGTCTGCGGATAACTATAGTATGTATATATCAAGACGCCCTCTAGCCTTGTAAAGTAAAGCAACTAGACATAGCATCCTTTTCAAAAAGTGATCGGAAGACATTAGACAGATATATTGAACTTTGCCATTTTGTTGGATACGTGGAATAAAAGAACGGATAAGAATGATCATGAAGTAGTACAACGTACCGGTCACCTGGCAGTGAAGTGTGTTGGGGACCACCAGTGTCAACCCACGCCACGTTAACATACAACGCGCTAATGCATATTTTAGTAAAATTACCAACAATACATTTTATTGTAAAATTGCCAATAATATATTTCATAGCAAAATGACCAACACATTTTATCTGTAGTTGGAGGCATGCAGTTGCGTTCAAGTTATTTAGATTTCGGCATTAAAACTCATAGAGGTGTAGATATACCTCTAAACAAAATCAAACAAATGAAACTAAAAAATTGACAACTGGGATCCATAGCTTGATGGGTTGTACTATATTTTCACAATACCGGGGTGGCCGATGGTTTCGTGATTACCACATGTTCCAGACTGGTTGTTCTCTGAAATCCTTCCGCGCCCACGTTGCTTCTTAAGATCCGCGAAAGGGGGTGGATGGATACAATTCAGTCGATGGAGTGTTGAATTTGGCGTCGGAGAAGAAGAATAGTTGCCACACCATCAAAGAAATGACGAAAAGCGTTTGTTATAAACAGTAACAAACGTTTATTTACACAGGTATACAATGATTTTTATCAAGGTAAAACAAACACTGCGAATTGAGGGGTGAATGTAGTTGACTGGCTGGAAAAAGTTTCCTTAGCTCGAAGATATCTTAACTGCAATTAGGCAGTGTAAATGATGAAGTATGCAGTGACAACGGATCCGATTCCCTGCAGAATGAACCGACTCGATTCCCTGCAGAATGAACCGACTCGATTTTTTGCTCTGGGTGTTCTCTATTTATGGGCCCGAATCCCGAATAATTAGCTCCTGATTGGTCAGCCAATAGGGATTACCGGCCAATGGCTATCGTCGTAACAACTCCCCTGGGTTGCATCTGATTGGTTTAGATAATCAGCCAATTAGTTGCAGTCATCGGGGTGGGTTAACAAGAAGCTGTGGTTGGTTGATCAATAATTGATTACCTTGTGCCATACTTGCACTCAATTCCGGGTGAAGCAACCTAACCTGTTTGCCACGCTCAAAAGAATTTTATAGATGCTCTCTGCGCCAAACCTGAATCCAACCAACAGTGGCACCCAAGTGCTTTTTCTGTTTCTATAATTTACTCGAGCAACCATACTGGCAATAAGGTTCCAACCCTTTACAATTAAATCTAACAAATGCAGCCGAAAATTCTACTCCAACAGCTTCTTTCTTAGCACTTCCTGCCTGTGGAACTCCCTTCCGTATATTTGCTTTCCTGGCAGCTACAACCTCCAGGAATTTAAATGCAATGTCAATTCCCCTCTCTTATCCACTTGACTCCAGTCTTTTCCTCGTACTTTCTGCATCACCCCGTGTCTCTTGTTCTTTTCCTTTCTCGCACTACCTTCGCAACTGTCATCCCGTCTGTATTCCAATCCTTCTCTTGCCCTTTCTCGGACACACTCAGTAACTGGTTCGTCGTTCTCTTCGCTCTCCTCCTGCTTAAACTTTTATTCTCTTATGCAGCCTCCTGCGCGTCAGTGGCGGTACCGACTTGCTTGGAATGAAACGATTTTTAAAAAAATATCTCATGGAAGGTAATGAACACACAGCGGTCAATGAATGCCGAATGTTTCCTTAGAAGGAAACGGCTAATATTACTATATAATGAAAACAATGGTCTTATATTTCTCTCTTTGTCGGTTAAGGGATGAGTAAAAAATTCATCCTTATCGCTTAGGGTTGGTAATCATCGTCATTTGTTATCCTTCTTCTAGATTAGTAGCCAACCATAGTTCTCCTTGTTTAGTCCATAATTCTTACCTGGACAAAGAAATAACATCGGTGAGTTGCAGCTCATTTACCCTCATCACAATGATGAAGCCATTTGTCGCTTAAAGTATTGTCATCTAGCTGACTAAGGAGTCCCATTCTTTTATCATTTCATCCCAAGACAATAAAGCCATTAAGATGACAGGGGTGTTATTGAGGATGAAAGGAAACAGGAAGACATTAGTGAGCAGAAAAGGAAAAAAAAAAGAACAGGTTTAGGAAAACAGAAATTGACAACTGACGTCGAATTTAAAATTTTGTAGATCGTAGTTAGCAGATAAGCTAGAAACCGAAAGAAAATTCCACAGGTGTGAAGTGTGTGAAAAGAAACTATTAGAATAGAACTTACGGTTATATCTTGCTAGTGCAAGAGTAAAACGATGAGACCTAGTAGCCATCATGGTGAGACATATTTTAATCGAATGTACTGGAAGAGAGTTTCACAGCTGAGAAGTGCGAGAAAGGAAACTATTAGAATAGAACTTACGGTTACATCTTGCTATTGCAACAGTAAAACGGTGAGACCTTGTAGCCATCATAGTCAGATACCGTTTAATTGAATGTACTGGAAGAGAGTTCTAACTGCTAAAAATGTGAGAAAAGAAACTATTAGAATAAAATTTACAGTTACATCTTGCTATTTCTGTTGTACAACGATGCGACCTGTCTGCCAATCTAGTAATATGCTTAAAGTCATGCGGTTGTGGCACCAAGCGACTCACTAGTAGAATTGCATAAAGCTACATACAAAAACAAAGGAAAGACACGTCACGAACATGCGGAAGTAACTGAAATCGAGATGCCAGGTCAGGACCGACAACATTGCAGATCCTTCTTTGGATTTTTTCAAGAATCTAAAGATGTATAACAGAAGAAACAGATCACATATGGCAGTAATATTCAATGACGAATGGCAGATTTATAAATTTGTAAGATGGATTCTGACGTAAAAATAACCTTGTTTTACGCACTTCTCGCCTGTGGAACTCTCTTCCGGTTAGTTGCTTCGCTGCCAACTGCCATCCACAATTTTTTTTCTTGTCAGAATAAAACTTACGGCTACATATCTTCAGAATAGAACTTAGGTTACATCTAGCGATTTTAATAATAAAATGATCTACCCGACTTTGAAACCACAGAGATCTTTCGCTTTGACAGGCTGCCAAATATGGCTAACTTGCTGTTTATTTGTATTCCAAGAGATAACAGACATTTTGTAATAGAAATTTTAGGGAGGTAAAGGACTTTTGTAACAACTTCACTTGTTTTCTGTTCGCATTCTAGTCTCCACTTCTTACCTGCTCTCTGTCAAATCGCTTTTTGTTATTCTCATCAGATTAACGCATTTGGCTTACGAACCGAAACATATGTCCTTACTGATCACTTGCAGGCACCAAAACGTGACCAGGGTCTCCATGTGAGAAGCCATGGAAAATTATAACCCGTCTGGTTCGCGAAGGCGCAAGGCAAAAGGTCAGAGTTATTCGATCGCTATCGTCTTTTATGCCCCGACCCCGATGATAACTAGTGTCGATGGCCGTTTGGCGGCCAGGTTTCATTTTTACCTTGCCGTTGTCATCTTTCTCATTTTCTGGCTTCGCTAATGAAAAAACTAATCTCATCCACGAATATTGATTGGAGTCGATGCCTACGGAGAATTGTGTGCAGAGTGAAATGAAAGAGGGACACTGATGCCGAGGGATAAGCAGATTGAAAAAAAAATAGATAAATGCTGACCATAGCGCGACAGTGAACACGTTCGTTACAACAGAATAATTTATTAGCGATCCTCATTTTGGGTCCACACCTGATATAGCAAACTAAAGCGGATATATTAAAGAAAGCGCTCTGGTTTTCATGGATAACAAGTGTTTCAGACAATTAGCATCATAGTTTAGCTCCAGATTTGTTTCTTTATTTGACCTCAGTCGAGACAAGAGAGATGGTTGCCACGCACCGAAGTTAATTGCAAATTAGCATTGGAAACCTATGCGTCTTTTTGCCGCGAAAAATGCACTGATTTCAAAAATCTTGCAAAAATCAAGTAATTGTCAGATTTTACTGAAATTTTCAGAACTCTTTCGCAAATGTGAAATTCTACTACACTGGCACCTTTTTACTGTCAAATCAGTTAAATATAACCGCCTCTTCTACTCTACAGTTTCTTTTCTCGCACTTCCCGTTTGTGGAACTCCTTTCTATTTGTTTGTTTCCTTGATAGCTACAATCTGCAAAAGTTTAAATGCAAAGTCAATTGTCATCTTCTGTCTACTTGATTCCCATCCATCTCTTATCTTTTCTTCGACGTTAATTGTATATTTTTTTATTCTCTTACTGTAACCCCTTGCGTACTAGTGGCATTCTTGCCTTGCTTGGGTGAAGCGATTATAAAAAAGAGTTAATATAGAATTTAGTTTTTTTTAGAAAATATTGATGATAATATTTTTTTACATTTGTTACCCCTCAATTATTTAATTTTATGAAATTTCGAGAAATTAAGTTTTGTCACGCTTAATCTAAACTTATTTATAAATGTAACTTTGTCTGTGTGTGTATGTGTGTGTGTGTGTACGTTACCTATAGACTCCGAAACGGCTGAACCGATTTTCTTGAAAATTTACATAGTTGTACTATAAGCGTCTGCGAGTGTTCTTAGCTAGGTTTTGTGTCGATGTACCCCCGATAAATATTGAAAATCGATAATCGAAAAAATCGGGTTATAGAAGGAGTGGTCCGATTTTAATCAAATTTGATACACTCATAGACAAAGACATAAGAAACGATATTCGGAAGTTTCAAGGTTGCAGTTCTTACAATAATGCAGAAAATCGATAATATATATATATATATATATATATATATATAAAAGGCAAGATGTTCGTGTGTGTGTCTGTTTATCTACCTGTATGTCTGTATTTTTTCAGCCCTTTTATTTTAGATTTTGCTTCGGGTTTGACTCTACGTAAGTATAATTGTAGTTCTTAGTCTCAGCCATGATATCATTTACTCAGAGGACTTGTTTAGCCTTCAAAATTCAGTTTACGACGAAAAAAGCTTATTTGATATCGATACCAGGAAATCAAATTTTGACTTACATCCATTCATTTTTCTTTCAGTCTACGGTTTCGCTTTAACTGGAAACAACTATTACTTTTCAGTCTTTCGTGCCAACGTCCAAAGAGTCTGAGCTCCAGAACCATGGATTACTTTTAAAGCGTTCGTTACACCCGAGCAACGCCAGGCTATACTGCTAGTGTTTATAGAAGTTAAAAGAGAAATCGTACAAAATTTACATCATCAATTTCTCTTTGTAAAACATCACCATTTACCGTAAATTTATTCCAAATCGTAAAATAAAATATGCAAGAAAATAATAAGTCATTATTTAATTAGAAAAAATTTTAATTGTTTTATGAATAAAGTATATATTTTACGGACAATATTGTTTTAAGAAAAACACTTTTCCGACGAATAATGAAGTTTTACATGAATTATTTTAACTTAAAAAAAATTAATTAGAATAATGTGTGAAGTCATAAAGCTTTTAAATTTTTGTCTTACTTTGTCCCTCTTAGGTGATATTGTTATTAAGTTTTCTTCTCATATATGCTGTGTCTCTTCAGGGCATAGGCGATCATGGCCCTCCACATCTCTCTATCCCTTATCACTCTTAATACCCCTTCTGTTATCCCACTCAATCCCAGCTCCACCATCAATTTGCTCCAGTCCAACAAGTATATCATTCATTGATTTTCTCGTCTCTCTTCCCTCTCGTGAACGTCAGATTCTCCAAGTCCTCCTTCCTCATTACGTGTCCCAGAAACGTCAGCTGTCTTTTCCTGGTGTTAAATATCAGTTTCCTTCTCGTGTTTATCCTCTCCAAAACTTCGTCGTTCCTCACATGTTCCGTCCATGGTATCCTCAGTATTCTTCTGTAGAACCACATTTCGGTTTCTACATGTCTTTCCTTCATCTTTGATGAGATTGTCCAGCATTCGCTGCCATGTTGAAGAACAAACATCACATAACAATCTAGTATGTTATTCTTTGTTTCCAGAAAAAAATTCCTGTCTGTTAATTAGACATTTATGTTAAGTAATTATTAATCATAAGTAAAAAAAAAAAAGCTTAGTACAATTCAGTGAGACACAATATATAAAAAACTCATTTTTAATTTCTTTGTGTGTATAAACGTGCCAATTTTTTAAATATGGCCGTCCATACACGACATTATCAGCAAATAAGGGCGATAACTATAGTAAATTTAAATGCAAAGTAACTAAAATTCAATAAAGCAACAGATTACGAAGAATATTTTTCTAAATTTTTAAGATGACTGGATAGCTAAAAATTATATAAAAAAAGGCGCTCATATTCGTCAAGCAAATATTACAGATAATTCCAGTTTTATAAAGTACAAGTCGAATTTTTATTGTTTCATGTGTTGTTAAGACGATTGAATGCATTTTATATTCGTTACGTTTGTTGTTCGCAAGACGTTTCGATCGTTCTGTTCTACAGTCATCATCACATATACAGTCCCTATGGATCAAATCTTCTGTAGTTTGAGTTGAGTTTTTATTATTCCAGGTGTTGTTCCGATGATTGAATGCATTTTATTTTCGTTACAGCTGTTGTCCGCACGACGTTTCGGTTGTGACGTCACATGTGCACGAACCAGAGTCGCTGGGATTTTCAAATTTTAGAGAGAAGTATTTTTATGAAGTCGTATAAATTCACATAAAATAAAATAAAATAAAAATAAAAATAAAAATTTTGCCCAGGTTGCGGATCTGGTAGGAATCTATATTTTAGACATATTAAGCAGATTTTTGGACCACAAACAGATTGGATTATAAGATTATATCGGGATAATGGACTAATGTTTATCCCCAATAGCAATGGACCCTTTACGAATAGAATACATAAAAAAGATCATTAGAGTCCTAAATTTTCTTGGTTTCAGGGTTGAAGTTTCTTCCAATCTTAAAATTGTTAACTACTTAGATATTACCCTTAACCTAAATGATGGCTCCCACCAGCCTTATCGCAAAGAAAATAGTTTACCCTCTTACATTAATATCTCATCTAATCACCCAAAAACTATTTCAAAGCAGATACCCAATATCGTAAATACAAGGATTAACCGTTTATTATCTAACGTCAAAACTTTCAATGAAAATAAAGAAATTTAGAACAAGGCCCTTCAGAAGAAGGAATACAAAGATAAACTAACGTACATAAAACCAACTATTAACCAGTAAACCATCTAATACAAAAAATAAAATAAATGTAGTTTAACTATGGTTTTATATATATATATATAGTTAAGGAACTGTTGTGAGACCGATACGTACCTACATCATGGACTCTTCCAGTACTATATTACTATGTAAATGGTAGTAATATGGTAGTAGTGCCACGCTATTACTGACACTGTCAGCTCTCTGCCTTCGGGTAGAGAGCGCTCTCTGATTCCGAGCAGAGAGCAATAACCCAGTCGTGGTTCCGCCGAAGGGTAGAAGCACGACTGGGCAAAAATAGACAGGTATTTTTTGGCCGGGCCATATAGCCCGGAAATCACAGTCATAATTGACCATGTGTCACATGTTGCCCTTACTGGGAGGGACAGCTAAATAATGTAGAACCACTAGTGCTTCTATTGACACTGTCAGCACTCTGCCTTCGGGTAGAGGGCGCTCTCTGCTTCCGAGCAGAGAGCAATAACCCAGTCGTGGATCCGCCGAAGGGTAGAATCACGACTGGGGAACGATAGACAGGTATCTTTGGCCGGGCTATATGGTCCGGAAAACCCACTTATAACTGACCTTGTGTCACATGTTGCCCTTAGTAGGAGGGCCAACTAAATATTGTAGCACCAGTAGTGCTACTAATGACACTGTCAGCTCTCTGCCTTCGGGTAGAGAGCGCTCTCTGATTCCGAGCAGAGAGCACTAACCCAGTCGTGGTTCCGCCGAAGGGTAGAATCACGACTCGGTAAAAATAGACAGACATTTTTTGGCCCGGATATATGGCAGGGAAGATCCACTATAAAATGACATTGTGTCACATCTAACCTTGCGTGAGAAGGTTGGTAAATACCGTAGCACCAGTAGTGCGCAACCGCGTATGAATACCAATATACACTATTCTTTGTAACCTTTCTGTTTAATATATCTTTCTTTACCTCTAACCCATGTTCCGTGTTTTCCTTCCGTGGCCTCCACTTTGGGTCCACATCAGGAACTTTCTTGCAAACATCGTACATTAGATATGGCTGAAGACAATTCGATTAATTTTTATTTTTCCAGCATCATTCCGTTTTGTAAGAGTAAGCAGAAAAACTGTCTAGTTTTTATCGTTTCAAGCGCTTTTGACCACTACTATAGCCATTTTCAAGGGTGTTTTGTCCTTGTTGTTGCTATTTTTTCCGTGTGTATCAGTCATAATATAAGGAAAAAATAACTGCGCTAGTTACTTTGAGATATTTAACGCGTTCCTCACTAGAGAACTAAGTACACAGAGGCATTTTCGAAAAAGGCGTTGAAAATAAGCACGAGAGAGAGAGAAGAGAGAGAAAGGGAAGAGAGAGAAGAGAGAGAAAGGGAAGAGAGAGAAGAGAGAGAGTGGGTCATAACGATTTCAAAGCTTATTTGCAAAACTCGTCATTTCTGCAGTTGCTTCACTATCTATTATTTCGAAAGATGAAATGCAAGTTCAAAGGGACGTCATCTCAGCGCAAAACGATCCCATAAATATCATACGGCTTTGATGGAAAATTTTAAAGGCAAAAATCAAGCAAACACATTCACTTTTCGACGGATTTGAAAATAAGCAGAGAACAAAAACGGATGCTAAACCTTTGACAGGATCTCAAGTTGAAAGTCATCCATATTTACTGAGTCTAACAGGCCGATCAACAAGCGGTAAACAATCCGGAGAAGTGGACAGAAACGTATCACTTATCCGAAATGTAAAAGAAGCAAACAACATCTTTTTCAGAAAAACATTTTTATTTTTGGAATTTCAAAGATTTGCTCCTCGATACATAAAAAACACAAAAGTAACAATTTCCATAAAAGACAAATAACACTGCCTACCAATTCTGTAAAAGGTTGCCCATAAGTTATCTGTATAACGTTTTTTTCTGTATCCATTATGTTATTATCGTCTTAATTTATATAATGAATGAAATAATGTATTAGTTTGATACAAAAATAATGACTGCTCGAAGTGTTGTATTTTGAAAGGCTATTTTAACATGTTGTGGTGCAGTGAATATCGGTTAGGATCGAGAAATCAGGGAATCAAGTTCAAATTGCAGTTGAATTCGTTGCATTCACTTACGCATACCTTGGAAACGGTATTAATCCGGCTCTTCCCTCTAGTTATGGGTTAAATAACATAACAGATTGGGTTCTATAGTCTTAGTTGGCTACAAGTCTACCGCATAAAGTAATGACAACCTACCGCGGGAAAATCTTTTGCTCGATCAGTCATGTCTCGAAAGGGAAATTATCGCCCAAGCGTGTATCACGTATGGCACTTAACTAACTGTTTCACAGTATATATTAGGTGAATTTTGATATACTTAATAATTAATGTTTGCTCTTTAATAATTTTTAACTGATATTCAAACAATTATTCTTGAATCCCTTGATTATGAACACAACAAAACAGGATCTTCATTTACTTTTCTTGCATGAGTTCAAACCCGAGCACAGTGCCTCCCAAACTTCTGCCAATATCTACAGAGTATGGAAAGATGGGTCTACAAGTGATTGGACAGTACGATGGTGGTTCCAGAAATTCAGAACTGGTGATGAGAGCCTTGGAAACGAATACGGTAGAAGACGGTCATGCTGTTTTGACAACGAAGAATTATTTGCAGTTATTGAGCATAACTCACGTCAAAGTGTTGGAGAAATGTCAGACTCTTGGCGTCAGCACTGCAACTGTCTTACGTCATCGCAGTGTATTGACGAGGTGAAAAAGCTCGATAAATGGTTCCTCATTATCTGATTGAAAATCAAAAACTTATGCGTTTTACAGTGTGCTCGATGCTGTTTCTGCGTCACACCAATGATTCCTTTCTTGACCGAATAGTCACTTGTGATGAAAAGTGCATCCTTTATGATAACCGTAAACGATCAGGTCAATGGCTTGATCGAGATAAATCCCTAAAACATTTCACTAAGCCAAAGTTGCATCAGCAAAAGATGATGGTGGCTGTCCGGTGGTCTGCAATTGATATTATTAACTACAACTTCCTGGAAGTCAATCCAAGCATTAATGAGAAGCTTTACTGCAATCAACTTGCTGAAATGCATGCATGCCTACAAAAATAAGACCTGCATTAGTGAATCGACATGTTCCAATTCTGCTCCATGATAAATTCAGCCAGTATCAAGAGAGCCTGGAGAGATGGGTTTACAAGTGATCGGACAGTACAAAGATGGTTCTAGAAATTCTGTACTGGTTATAAGAGCCTTGATGATAAAGAAGGTAGAAGACGGCTATGCAGTCTTAGCAACGAACAATTGCAAGCAGTTGTTAAGCTAAACATACGGTAAAGTTTTTTTTTTAATCAAATCAAATGGCGGTAACGCCACTGATGCGCAGGGGGCTACTTAAGAGTAAAAAGATTGGAAAAGAGAAGCCGGAAACCACATCCTATACAGGGAACAAGGGATGAGCCTCTTCACTTGTTCAATAGATGTGAGTGGAGTGTGAACTGGGCGATAGTTTAGTCTATCTACTCCAACTGAGAGAAAAAAAAGAAAGAAAAGAGTAAGAAGATTGGAAAAGAGAAAGCCGGAAACCACATCCTAAACAGCGATTAAGGGATGAGCCTCTTCACCTGTTCAATAAACGGGGTGGAGTGTGAACCGGGAGATAGTTTAGTTTATCTACTCCAATTGAGAAAAAAAAAGAAAAGAGTAAGAAGATTGGAAAAGAGAAAGCCGGAAACCACATCCTAAACAGGGAACAAGGGATGAGCCTCTTCACCTGTTCAATAGACGTGAGCGGAGTGTGAACCGGGAGATAGTTTAGTCTATCTACTCCAATTGAGAAAAAAAGAAAAGAAAAGAGTAAGATTGGAAAAGAGAAAGCCGGAAACCACATCCTAAATAGGGAACAAGGGATGAGCTTCTTCACTTGTTTAATAGATGTGGGCGGAGTGTGAACCGGGTGATAGTTTAGTCTATTTACTCCAATTGAAAAAAAAAAGAAATGAGTAAGAAGATTGGAAAAGAGAAAGCCGGAAACCACATCCTAAACAGGGATTAAGGGATGAGCCTCTTCACCTGTTCAATAGACGTGGGTGGTGTGTGAACCGGGCGATAGTTTAGTCTATCTACTTCAATTGAGAAAAAAAAAAAAGAAAAGAGTAAGATTGGAAAAGAGAAAGCCGGAAACTACTTCCTAAACAGGGAACAAGGGATGAGCCTCTTCACCTGTGCAAGAGACGTGGGTGGAGTGTGAACCGGGCGATAGTTTAGTTTACCCCAATTGAGGAAAAAAAAGAAAAGAGTAAGAAGATATCAGAGAAATGTTTCAGACGCCTGGTGTCAGCACGACAACAGTCTTCCACTATTTGCAGAGTATTGGCAGATTGAAAAAGGTCGATCAATGTATTTCTCATGATCTCAACAATAATAAAAAAGTTAGGAGTTTTAAAGTGCGCTCGATGCTCTTTCTGCGTAACACCAATGATCTCTTTCTTGACCGAATAGTCACTTGTGATAAAAAATGTGAATCCTTTATAACCTTAAGCGATCAGGTCAATGGCTTGATCGCGATGAGTTCCGCAAATTTTTCCCAAAACCAAAGTTGCATGAGCAAAAGATTGTGAAATAAAATGTAACCGCAATTTCTACTCCAACAGCTTCTTTTCTCGCACTTCCCGCTGTGGAATTCCCTTCCGCATACTTGCTTCCCCGACAGCTACAATCTCCAGAAGTTTAAATGCAAGGTCAATAGACACGTCCTAACACACTAACTCGCACCCATTCTCTCAAACTCTCTTCCTATGTACCTTCTTACTCGTCTATCACCCTCTTTCTGACATTTCCTATATCCAATCGCTTTCTCAGCACCTTCCCCTATGTAACCCCCTGCGCTATAATGGCAGTGGTATGCCTTGCTTGGGGTGAAATGATTAAAAAAACTCTCTGGAGATCTGCAATTGGTGTTATTTGCTACAGATTTCTTAAAGCCAATCATTGCATTAATACAGAGCTTTACTGCAACCAAATTGCTAAAATGCGTGCACCCCTGCAAAAAAAAAAAAAAAAAAAAATGAGACCTGCATCGGTGAATCGACGCGGTCCAATTCTGATCTACGATAATGTACAGCCACTCTCGTATTCCAACTCACAGACTTGGAATACCAGAGTTTGCCATATCCCCTATATTCTCCTGGTCTTTAACCGCTGATTATCATTTTTAAGCACTTAAGCTCATTTTTTAATGGTAAAACTTTTAGAGATGGAATCAACTTTCAAGCCAGAGGTGGAATCAACTTTCAAAGATTTCGTTGCAACACAGCCAATAACTTTTTATAACAAAATAATAATGGGAATAAATAACCTCATCGATCGATGACAGAGATGCATAGGTGCTCGTTTCGTATTCTAACTAATTTTAACATTTCTACAGTTAATTTTTCAAGAATATAATTATGTTTCTGAAATATGTAACAACCTAATAAAACGGTTCGAATTGAGGAATCGAAGAGTTGAGTTTCTTACTTTATCGAACATTCAGGCTGAGAGGCGAAAATAAATGCTTATATTGTTTAATATATACGCAGAATGTCTACTTAGATATGAGTGTCCATTAAAAAGGCGTTTAAGATAATAAAAAGACTGTCGAAATTATAAAAACAATATAGTGTAAATACCCTTGAGAAAGGAATCCAACTCTTCTCTCAGCTATGATTAAACTAGCAGTATAGCCCGACGTTGCTCGGGTGTAGTGAAAGCTTTAAAACTAATCTATGGTCCTGGAGCTCAGACTCTTTGGACGTTGGCACGAAAGACTAAAAAGCAATAGTTGTTTCCAGTTAAAGCGAAACCGTAGACTGAAAGAAAAATGAATGGACGTAAGTCAAATTTTGATTTCCAGGTATCGATTTATATATATATTATCGATTTTCATCTTGCCTTATATATATATATATATATATATATATATATATATTATCGATTTTCTGCACTATTGTAAGAACTTCAACCTTGAAACTTCTGAATATCGTTTCTTATGTCTTTGTCTCTGATTGTATTAAATTTGATTCAAATCGGACCACTCCTTCTATAACCCGTTTTTTTTTCGATATTTATCGGGGGTACCTCGAAACAAAACCTAGCTGATTTAAAAACTCGGACTATGGGTAGATTAGACTCATCAATCAGCAAATGGCAAAGTGTAGTGAGTACGGCAACACCACTGAAGACATCGTAATTCAAGTCGTGGTTCTTCTAACAAGAGAATTTTGATTAACCAAGTGGAGTGAGTACGGTGACAATCTCGAAAACATAGTCATTCAAGAAGGGTTTTGCTAAACATGAGTGAGAAGGCCCTTGATTTAGATTAACAAAGCGTGGTGAGTACGGCAACACATCTGAAGACCTTGGTCATTCAAGTATAGGTTCCCCCAACAGAAGTAAAAAGCCCTGAGTTTGGATTGGCCAAGTGGGGTGAGTACGGCAACACTTCTGAAGACATGGTAATTCAAGGAGTGGTTCCTCTAAGACGAGTAAGAAAGGCTCTGGATTTCGATTAGACAAGTGGGGTGAGTACGGCAACACTTCTGAAGACATGGTAATTCAAGGAGTGGTTCCTCTAAGACGAGTAAGAAAGGCTCTGGATTTCGATTAGACAAGTGGGGTGAGTACGGCAACACTTCTGAAGACATGGTAATTCAAGGAGTGGTTCCTCTAAGACGAGTAAGAAAGGCTCTGGATTTCGATTAGACAAGTGGGGTGAGTACGGCAACACTTCTGAAGACATGGTAATTCAAGGAGTGGTTCCTCTAAGACGAGTAAGAAAGGCTCTGGATTTCGATTAGACAAGTGGGGTGAGTACGGCAACACTTCTGAAGACATGGTAATTCAAGGAGTGGTTCCTCTAAGACGAGTAAGAAAGGCTCTGGATTTCGATTAGACAAGTGGGGTGAGTACGGCACCAACCCCGAAAACATGGTCATATAAGGAAGGTGTTGAGTAGTTTTTGCACTGAAGGCTATAATCGTGCTATGTCGGTTGCTAATCGACTTAACGTACCCAAAATGTTAGGAGCTTGGTAATCTTCCACTGAAAGCTGACTCCATAGCATTCGGCTAAATGCCGACCAATATCGACTGCCTAGTAGTTCTTCTGAACTCTAATAGAAGTCTAAAGAACTCCTATGAACTTTCAAGAACTCCCCCCGTTAACGTCCTGTTAATTCTTATTAATATAGGAGGGAGAGTCCATTATCTGAGGAATCGGTGTGTTTCCCCATAACAGAGTTGTTCCTCCAACAGGAGTGGGGAACTTAATGACAGTGTTTATCTTCGTATCAGATGGTGATCATAGTAATTTTTGAAGGGACTGAATAATATGTGGGTCTTTTATGTTTTTTATACTGAGAATTTTATTTTTATATATGAAGTAAATATTTAATGGCAACTTAAATTTTTTGTTGCTTAACACCGCAGAAAAAGTCATCAAATAATACTAAATGTTGTTATTGAATGAAATCCCTTTTGAACTTGCATTTCATCTTTCGAGATAATAGAAAGTGAAAAAACAACGGAAATTACCAGTTTTGCTAATCAATTCTCTCCCCCCCCCCTCTCTCTCTCTCTCTCTCTCTCTCGTGCTTATTTTCAGCACCTTTTCGAAAATGCCTCTTTGTACTTAGTTCTTCTGCGTGGAACGCTTTAAATATCTCACAGTAACTGGTGTATTTATTTTTTCCTTATATTTTGACTGTTACACGAGGAGAAAATAACAACAACAAAGACAAAACAGAGCAGTTTCCATAAAAAATATTTGTAGAAAAGTACAGGGAAACGACACGCCGCGTCGGTGTAAAAGTGACTGACGTCAAGCTGCCAGGTCAGGATCGATTACATAGCAAATCCTTCTTTGAATTTGGTCAAAATCTTCGAGTTGACTAGAGCGCCGGACCAGATATGGCAGCATAATTCAGTGCACGGACGAATGGTAGATTTGTAAATATGCAAGATGGATTCTGACAACGAAATGTTTTCTGGCACGACAGAGTGACCCAACTTTCCTTACCGAAGATTGATTCTATGTACATGTTGTCATATAAGAAATATAAGAACTAATAGTTGGTGTGAATGCAGTCTAAGCTTTACTAATTAAAACGAAATATTTATTTACGTTACTTGTTACTTGTGCGCGTTACTCAGCGGAACTTTTGTAAATTGTTGCGTTAGCATTAAGTGTTATATACCAATAAACAGACAAACACGGGTATATATAAAAATATATGACTTATATTTTTATTGATGAACGATGGACCGTGTAGTCTAGTGAACAGAGAGTGAGAAAGCGCGCCTCCAAGGGTTGACGGGGGGGGGGGGTCGTCGCTATCTGTTGCTCCTCTGGTCTGGTCTACTCTGTCCCTCTCTTCTTCTGACTCTTCTGACTGGCGAATCCGTGTTTTCGCGGTCTTTATATATCTTCCAAACCCGGGACTTGTTTCTTCCGGCTTTGCCTTGATCACGCGACGCCTACGTAATTCTCAGAGTCACCTGTCTGTTTGCCTCTGAGTTATTTCCGCATCTGCCGGAAATAGGGTCAAAGTGACATCCGTTACTTTTCACCGACCGGAAACAACACGGCTTGTATCAGCCTTTCTTGGGTGGGCCAGACCGTTATATTACATAAGGACTTTTCTCCTATAAATATATATTATAAATTAAAAACATACACAAACACACGTGCATACTTACACACATACAAATATATATATATATATATATATATATATATATATATAAAAACAAATGTTTGTACCCACGGAAAGAACGAATTACTTTGAACAGAATAGACGTCATTATTCTCACCCAACCTGAGGAACCTTTCGGCCAACACTCTTCAAAGTCTAACGTTGGCTTTATTTTAAATGGTAAATACAGGACAAAGAAAACACCAAAGGCTTACTTACAAAAATGGGAGAAAAGATGGAGCTCGTCTAAAAATAAATTTTAATCAATAAATTAAAATTTAAGGGGGGTGTAAACACAGAACTCCATAAGAGTGATAAAAAGGAAAAAATGTAACACTCACAAACCCTCCAGTAATTGCAAGGAGCGAATAAATCGCTCTTTCTGCGTATACAGGCTCGGTTGATAGTGTTTAAGATCGACAGCTTCCAAAATACGAAGATGATGAGCTGAACATGTAAGTAAGTAAGCCTTTGGTGTTTTCTTGGTCCTGTATTTACCATTTAAAATAAAGCCAACGTTAGCCTTTGAAGAGTGTTGGCCGAAAGATTCCTGAGGTTGGGTTAGTATAATGACGTCTATTCTGTTCAAAGTAATATATATATATATATATATATATATATATATATATATATATATACGAGGGAATATTGATTATTTAATTACTTAGTTTTTGGTCGTAATAAAATTAGACCAGTACACAGTTGTATTAAAAAGTGTTCAATACAATTATATTGTAGAACTTTTGAATATTCTTCATTTGTAGACGAATTTCTAACATGTGGTTTTTTCAGGCGATTTGCAATAACTGATTTTACCTTTTTTTTTTTTTTTTTTTTTTGCGCTCACGTAACGGGTTTTTTTTGAACGCGCAATTTTGAAAATTAGAAAAAATTATAACGTTTTCTTCCACAGTTGTATGAACGTAATAGGTATTTTATGGTATGGTTACATTTCGTCATAATTTATGTTCTTTCATACAGTAATTTTTTTTAGGCGTAGGGGGAATAAGTGTAGCCAAACATACTGTGCCATTTCTATTATGAATAGGATGGGATATATTTGTTTGTCTGGCTGTATATTTGTCTTACGTGTGAACATAAGATCATGAGTCATGTTATGCTTTCGTATTGTTCCTCTACCTTATATAAACCCTTGTGCAAATGAATTGGAACTACTGCTTTAGTTTCCTTTCTTTCACCTTACAGTCAATTTTAGACCCAATGAAGTTTCAGGGTGTAATCGATTTATATATTGTCTTCCTCAGATTAGGTCATTTGCAGTCGTGTGCAGTAATATGAATCTATTTTCGGGGTGTATGATGAAATTTCTTTGACTTTAAAAAATATTGCTTCATCCGTTATTGCATCAGGTTTTAATCATGTCCATACACTACTGTCTCGATTAGTTATCCTACGGCTATTGTCTGCGATGGACGTTGCTCCAAGGAAGCGTGCGGAAACTATAACGCTGCACTAACACACTGGCAAGCCATACAGAGAATATTGTTAGTGTCAGCCTTTCCACTGTCAGTTTTGTCATCAAAGCGAAAAAACAAAGTGGACCCATTAGTCAAAAACATAAAAGAAAATGCAGTCGGAAGAGAAAAACAAAGCCAAAAGTCGACGTATACGTGATCAGAGAAGGTGTGAAAGATCCTAGGAAGACATTATTTGTTTTGTTTCAATTAATTTACACAAGGATGTATACTCTTTGATATTTATGGGAGGCTATAAACAGAAACATAATTATCCTTATAGGAATATATATACAAGACCTAACCATATACTTAATATACACAATGCTTCAAGCAAATTACAAAACTTTACTATATATATATATATATATATATATATATATATATATATATATATATTAGTCATCTACATAGAAGCCTGTTTCGCTGTATCAGAGCTCATCAGTGTGACTAGATATCCATTTGCTTCTAGCCGGGATCGAAACTCGACCGATTTGGAGCCAGTTGGAGTCCCTACTCCCTAAGCCATGGGCATAAGGAATGAGAAAGGGAACATTTTAGCGTGTTATATATAATCGGTGTATACACACGCTAGTCATCGGAAGAAGTCAATTCATTACCTAAGAGTAACGCTTAAATCGCAGCAGTGGTAACTGTTTCAAAATTTTTCCTCTCTAGAGAGCTCACTCGTAATGAGAGTATAATATTTTAGTCATCCACATACAAGCTTGCTTCTAGCCGGGGTCGAAACGCGACCGATTTCCAAACCCAACTAGAAAAAGACCAAAAACATGGTAAAGAACTTAGAAAAGGTAAACATACAAGCTGATAAGTCTAGAAAAGTCTACAAAATAAGCGCCAAAGAAATAACCAAGTTCTATAAACCCACCAATAATAGCATGGAAAGTAACATAAACAAGGAAGCAAAAATCATAGCTGCCAAACCAAAATTAGACGACAGAATCAAGCGCCTACCGAAAGTAGAACCATTCTGAAAGACCACAAAGATAACTTCTTAAACAAACCAACATACAGACTAATAAATCTCACAAAATATAACATCAGAAAAATAAGCAAATAGTAAAATAAATATGAAACAATCAATTGGTTCAACAATTCTAACAAAGAGAACTCCTCATTATTTCAATTAAACATAAAAGACCCATTCATCAACGAACAAACACTAAATAATGCAATAAACTTGGCGAAGTAATATATAAACATCCCAGAAGAAGACTGCTGTAGAGTAGCTAGCACCTCTTCAACACTCTAACAGATGGACTCGCTCATAGCCTGAAAGAGTCTACGAGTATGTAATTAAAGGATCGTTTTTAATAAGTTAGCAAGTAGATTAATATTCGGACTGATTTACTTTATTGGCTATTTACCATTTAGACCCTCCACTCTTTTGTCTTGTTGATTGTTTGTAACTTACTGTTCTGTATTTTTTGTATATATCCATCAGCACCGGATACTGTGCTAAATAAATATATTAAGCACTCATTCTTCATTGTGTATTAAGCACTCAACGATACAACAAAGACCTAAACTCTATCAAAATCTATCCTGTACCATAACAGACTCATGTGATTTCAGGCATTACTGTAAATCAATTGGTAAATGTTTTCCACGAATTGCAAAATCGTATTACCCTTTATATTGCTAATGATGAAGAACATGTGGAAACTTGAATAAAATTTCAATAAAAACCTTAAAAAGTATAGATTTACTTTTTTTCTAATGCTTTTTACAAATTATTTCTATCGCAAATACAAATAAAGTTATAAATTTTTTAAGCGCACACGAACTTTATGGACACCCTGCATTAGAAAAATGATAAAAATCTTCACTACTCTAGAATTCGTAAATGACATAAAATGTATTTAAATATAGTAAACTTCTTAGACATAACACAAATCTAAAACAACGATACATATAAACCACACCGAAAAGAAAACAACCCAATATATATCAACAAAAGTTCCAATCAATGTATTCAAACATATACCCATATCTATAAACAAAATCTATATACGAACTCAATATTCAACGAAAACAAATAAACATAGGAGTTGTGGTGATACCGAGCAAAAGCGATGGACCGGATGTTAGCGCTTTCAAGACCAAAAAGCAAATGACCAAAAGTCGTCGGTGCGCATCCGGGTCCGCGCAGATGTTCCGGTTGAAAACTAAAAATTAATTAAATATTAAATTTCCATTTCGCGAGCCTACACGAATTTTATTTATCAGCCAATGGGAAGCCCAGAATCAAATACAATTGTGAAATTCTAAACGAGCTGCTGTGATCCAAAAAGCAGATATAAAAAGCGGATACAGACAGACCTCAAGGAGAAGAGTGTAATGAGTATCTCCTTGACATAAGTCAGCTGGCTACTACGCTTGCATCTTTCCTTCTCCCTTGTCTCAAAACTACTTACCGACCTAAGGAGCGACTACTTCAAAGACATTCCTCATTCCTCATTCCATACACGCTCCCCACATTCCTAAGCCTTAAATCTCTTTCCGCATTTTATTTGCCATGAACATTTTAACCTTCGTTGGACCTATATTCAAGTATATCTTTAATTGTAAAAACATTAATTCATATGTGTATATATAAAAATGTTATTTTCAACCTAATTTGCTTTTCTTGATTTTATAATCATTTTATGACTAATAGTGGGTTATCTACCACAGGGCCAAATTCCGTTAACCTGCAACAGTATACAATTACCCTTCACTAGAAAGGACTCCCACTACAAACGAGAAAATAATAGATAAGCAACCCACTATAGAATCAGCACTAAGAAACAGTAGATACTGAAATAAACTTAAATACACAAATGAAGATAAACCAAATAAAAACAATAGAAAAAAATATAAACACGGCAACTGACGTTGTATTTAAATGTTTAGGGATTGTAGCTATCAGGGAAACAAATGAACGGAAGAGAGTTCCACTAATAAGAAAGTGCGAGAAAACAAAATTGAAGTAGGGGTGGCGGTTTCGTTTAACTATTTCAATGTTGGGACCTAGATGCCAATCTAGTAACACGTATAATTCACGTGAACGGGCACCAGGGAAAAAAGTTCGTTAGACCAGTTGCCATGAAAATATTTGTAGAAAAGACAAAGAAAAGCCACGTCACGCCTGTGAGAAAGGGATTGAAATCAGGATGCCAAGTCAGGACCTATTACATTATATATATATATATATATATATATATATATTACGGAAAGTTCCGGAGATTAACGAAATATAACTAACAACCGACATATTTAATTTATTTGTTTAAACATTATTTTAAATCGATACTCGTATTTGAGTAGATATTCCGTTTTTAATTAAACAATATATATATATATATATATATATATATATATATATATATATTTCTACCGGCCGCAACAAATATATATATATATATATATATATATATATATATATATATATATATATATACTGTATATTATACATAGATAGAGTGGGCCAATCAAACAAAGTAATAACGCTTCCCTAATTAAGGGGGTTTGGCGAGTCTTGAACCTTTTAAAGCCCTCCAACTCGAAATAGAGCTCAACACTTGATAAGACACGGATAGTGTCGAAACAAAATGGCTACCTTTGTAGTGATATTATAACATATTATGAATTCTAAATAAATATTATTCGCTTTTTTTGAAGAATTGTGTTTCTTTTGATACGGAATTTTATCAAAGATGATAGGCAAGGTATTATGGTTAAGTTTTTATGTAATTTTCCATGTGATCCTATGATTTCTTTTCTTTTGAGGACATAAGTTATGTAAAAATTGTTCAAATGTTTTGTTTATCCGAGCACTTTCAGCTATACCTTTACCCATTATCGAAGATGGATGTTATTTTACGTGCAAGTGAAAGAATGTAGTATTATTTATGTTCGTAGAGTCGTGTGTATGTGCTATGTACAGAAGACGGTAAGTATGTTGTTAATGTGATTGTGGATAATATCATTGTATGTTGGGTTTTTCTTGAAAACCTTTTTTTTTTGTCATGTGGATGATGCTATGATATTTGTGTTGTCAACAAATATTTTACTGATAGATTTTGGTAGGTCCTCTTGTGTGTTTAAATGAGATCGATAGATACAGCGTGAGTCTTCGAGTCAATTTCGTAGTTGTATGGCCGATTTAATTATTTACAAAATTAGGTGGATCAAGAACACAGTCTTTCAAAGGACATGTAAATTCGTTAAAAATATTAGTTCGCTGTACTTTAGATCTTGCAGGTGAAATGTTATTTTTGACGATGGGGTTTGCCATTTTAAATTTTGTATAATAGATGATTAATTTATTTATTTTTTGTTTAAGTCAACGTGAGTTGCGTATTTTCAGACGATGTTTGAAGTGAAGATTCGTCCTGTTTAGAATTGTTATGCATTTGCTTTTTGTAGAAAATATTAATGTTGTTGTCTTTATCCAGGTGTTTATTGTTGTTATTGGTCAAGTTTGAAAGAATAAGTCTAATGTGGTAGTTAACCAAATAATTTTGAAATCCGTTGTTGACAAGTTTTTATTTCGAGTTAGGAAGAAAATCGAGCGAGAAGATGAATTCTCGCATGTTCCCGCGGGGAAATTTTTAATATGTATGTATAATTTATATAGGTGCGGCATGAAATTTGTGTGAAATTTTGTATTATTTTTGTAATTACTTATATGTATATACTTATATTTAACATATTTCTACCTTTGTAGCTTGAACTATATAAGTTGAATTGATGTGTGTTTTAACACCTTTTTACCATGTATTCATGATTATGTCAAATACATATTATTTTCGCAAATAATGTGGACCGCTTTACTATTACGATAGACTCGTATATATATATATATATATATATATATATATATATATATATATATATATCAACATTTCAATTATGTTACGGTCAGTTTTATACAAGTTTCATTAAAAACGTTTTTTATTTAATTTTTTTTTTTTTTGTGCGCTTTTTTAAAAATATTTTTTTTTCTTTTTCGGTACGTAAATTATGTAGAAATTGTCTAAATGCCAAACCGCTTTCGGCTATACTTTTAGCCATTATAAAGGATGATATTAATTTACTTTTTACCCTTTGTTGTATATTGGGTACAAGTGTAATCAATATGCAACAAAGGTTAGAGAAAGGTTACAATTGTAAGCAACAAAGGGTTAACTGAATGTAAGGATTGTTTTATATATGTATCTAGATTTATAGTAATGGTTTTTTTCCAAAAATCGTTATAACATTGTGACTGTGTTCATATTTGAGGTTATTAAGCGAATTTTGTTTTTATTTTGTATTAATAATGTTTCCTTTTTCTCTTACCGTTTTTACCAGTAAATGAGGTTATAGTATTTAAATTAAAAAAAACATAAACACGGTAGCGGGTCAGAAATTTTTAACGAAACTTGGGTAAAAAAAAGTGTTTAATGCGTAATGACCCCCCAACCTGATCAGGCCCTCGTGATCATTAATCTAACGGCTCACTTGATGTCTTTCAGAATCTTTACTACGCCTCCTTGACATAGCCGTGTCAAGAAAATCGAGAAAGGAAAACTATCAAAAAGATCTTCCAACATGCGGAAGCCTTGGTGATCATTAATCTAAAGTCTCACTTGCCGTCATTTTGTAGCAGGCCTGTTTGTCTCTGGCCTGTCAGAAAAATAGAGAGAGGAAAACTATGTCGTAAAGATCTTCCAGCCTGCGGATGGCCCACGTGGTCACTGATCTAACATCTCCTTTGCCGTCTTGTAGCATCTTTACCACGCCTCCTTGACATACCTGTGTCAAAAAAATATTGTAACGAAAATTGCGTCGTAGTAATCTTCCAACTTAGAAAGCCCCTCGTTATTATTAATCTAACGTCACACTTAACGTCTTCTCCTAGCATCTTGAACAAGCTTTCTTTGTCTCCACAATGTCGGAAACATAGAAGAGGAAGACTATCTCCTGATGACCTTCAAACATGTAGAAGCCTACGTGATCAATGATCTAAAGTCTCACTTGCCGTCTTGTAGCATTTTTACCACGCTTTCTTGTCATAGCCGGGTCAGAAAAATAGAGAAAAAAAAATTTGTCGTAATGATCCTCCAACCTAGAAAGTCATTCGTAATCATTAATCTAACGTCTGATTTGATGTCCTCTTGCAGCAGCTTTACATGTCTCACTGTTTTACGCCCTGTTAGAAAAATAAACAAGGTAAAACTGTACTACAATGATAAATTAATTTGAGGAGACCTTCGTTATCATTGATCCAACGTCCCACTTGCCGTCTTCTTGTTGCATCTTTGACGCGCCTGTCTCTCTACACCCTGTCAGAATAATAGATAGAGGAAAACTATATTCCGACCTGTGGATGCCCTCGTTGTGGTTAATCTTACGTATCACTTGTGGCCTTTCTGTAGCTTATTTACACAATTTACACAATGACCTTTTAATCTGAGGAATCCCTCGTTGTCATTAATCGGCAGTCTCAATTGCCTTTAATTTGTATCATTTCTTACCACGCCTATTTGCTTTTTCTCTCTCGCACAAATATATAGAGAAAAACTGAGAAACAATGATCTAAGCTGAGGAATCCCTCGTTGTCATTAATCTGCCGTCACAATTGCCTTTAATTTGTCTCATGTCTTACCACGCCCAGTTGCCTTTTCTCTCACACACAAATATAGAGAGAAAAACTGAAACACAATGATATTCTAATATGAGGAATCCCTCGTTGTCATTAATCTACCGTCACAATTGCCTTTAATTTGTCTCATGTCTTACCACGCCCACTTGCCTTTTCTCTCACACACAATTATAGAGAGAAAAACTGAAACACAATGACATTTTAATTTGTATCATTTATTACCACGCCTACTTGCTTTTTCCCCCTCACACAAATATATAGAGAAAAACTGAGAAACAATGATCTTCTAAGCTGAGGAATCCCTCGTTGTCATTAATCTGCCGTCTCAACTGCCTTTAGTTTGTATCATTTCTTACCACGCCTCCTTGCTTTTTCTCTCTCACACAAATACAGAGAATAAAACTGAGAAACAATGATCTTTTAAGCTGAGGAATCCCTCGTTGTCATTAATCGGCAGTCACAATTGCCTTCAGTTTGTATCATTTCTTACCACGCCTATTTGCTTTTTCTCTCTCACACGAATACAGAGAATAAAACTGAGAAACAATGATCTTCAAATGAGGAATCCCTGTTGTCATTAATCTGCCTGTCTCAATTGCCTTAATTTGTCTCATGTCTTACCACGCTCCATTTGCCTTTTCTCATACACACAAATATAGAGAGAAAACTTAAACACACAATGACCTTTTAATCTGAGGAATCCCTCGTTGTCATTAATCTACCGTCTCAATTGCCTTTAATTTGTCTCATAAGTTCACACGTCATTTGCCTTTTCCTCACACACAACAGGGAGAGAAAACTGAAACACAATGACCTTTAATCTGAGGAATCCCTCGTTGTCATTAATCTTATCAGTCTCAATTGCCTTTCTAATTGGTCTCATGTCTTACCACGCCCATTTGCCTTTTCTCTCACACAAATATAGAGAGAAAAACTGAAACACAATAACTTTTAACTTATGTAATCCCTGCTACGTCACACTTGCAGTCACAATTGCCTTCAGTTTCATCATTTCTTACTACCGCCCATTTGCCTTTCTCTCACACAAATATAGAGAGAAAGCCTGGAACACAATATCCTTTTAATCTGAGGAATCCCTCGTTGTCATTAATCGGCAGTCACAATTGCCTTCAGTTTGTATCATTTCTTACCACGCCTATTTGCTTTTTCTCTCACACAAATACAGAGAATAAAACTGAGAAACAATGATCTTCTAAGCTGAGGAATCCCTCGTTGTCATTAATCTACCGTCTCAATTGCCTTTAATTTGTCTCATGTCTTACCACGCCCATTTGCCTTTTCTCTCACACAAATATAGAGAGAAAACGAAACATAATGACTTTCTAACTTATAGAATTAAATGTCATTTTTAACTGCAGTCACAATTGCCTTCAGTTTGTATCATTTCTTACTACTGCCCATTTGCCTTTTCTCTCACACACAAATATAGAGAGAAAAACTGAAACACAATGACCTTTTAATCTGAGGAACTTTTCATGTTGTCATTAATCGGCAGTCACAATTGCCTTCAGTTTTATCATTTCTTACCACGCCTATTTGCTTTTTCTCTCTCACACAAATACAGAGAATAAAACTGAGAAACAATGATCTTCTTAATATAATCCGTTGTCATTAATCTACCGTCTCAATTGCCTTTAATTTGTCTTACGTCTTACCACGCCCATTTGCCTTTTCTCTCACACACAAATATAGAGAGAAAAACTGAACATAAATGACCTTTTAGATCTGAGGAATCCCTCGTTGTCATTAAAATCAAAGCTATTAACGGCCTTCAGTTTGTATCATCATTTCTTACCACGCTCATTTGCTTTTTCTCTCTCACACAAATACAGAGAATAAAAATCAGAGAAACAATGATCTTCTAAGCTGAGGAATCCCTCGTTGTCATTAATCTTACCGTCTAATTGCTCTTTAATTATCCATATACCGTCATTTTTCCATTTGCCTTTTCTTTCACACACAAATATAGAGAAAAAACTGAAACACAATGACCTTTTAATCTGAGGAATCCCTCGTTGTCATTAATCGGCAGTCACAATTGCCTTCAGTTTGTATCATTTCTTACCACGCCTATTTGCTTTTTCTCTCTCACACAAATATATAGAGAAAAACTGAGACACAATGATCTTCTAATCTGAGGAATCCCTCGTTGTCATTAATCTGCCGTCACAATTGCCTTTAATTTGTATCATTTCTTACCACGCCTCTTTGCCTTTTCTCTCTGACACAAATAGGGAGACAAAAACTGAGAGACAATGATCTTCCAACTTGAGGAATCCCACGTTGTCATAAATCTGCCGTCTTAATTGCCTTTAAATTTTATCAATTCTTTCCTCGCCTCCTTGCTTTTTCTCTCTCACCCAAATACAGAGAAAAAAACCTGGGACCCAATGATCTTCCAACCTGAATAATAACTCGTCATCATTAATCTACCTATTAACTTGCCATCAACTTGTAGCCCTTTTTTTATCATCTCTTTTTCTCTTTTCTGTCAGACAAATTGAAGAATCATTTGCCGTCAAACTGTAGCTCTTTTATGCCTCCTTTTTCTCTGTCCTGTCAGATAAGTAAAGATGATCGTCGCAATGATCTCCCAACTTTAGGAATCACTCGCTATTATTGATCTGCCGATTCACTTGCGCTCACCTTAGAGCATCTCTACCACTATTTACCTCTACCCTGCCGGACAAATTGAGAGAGAACAACTGTGTCGCAATTATCTTCCAACCTGAGGAGTCCCTGATTATCACTAATATGCTGTCTCAACCTGAGTGTTAGCACCTGTTAGGGTCCCTGAGTGGAACTGACTACCAAGAGGATGTTTCCCCTGATCACTACAAGCTTAACCTGTTCAAGTCTAGGAATAATCGTTATATTCCTCAAACAGTTATTCCCACAACATATTTCCACCACCCGCTGCTTTGTGGGACCAACTCACAAGAAGATGTTCCCCCTGATCACTACAATTTTAACATTTGAAGACTAAGAATAATCATTATATTCCTCAAATATCCACATAAACTGTGCGCCCAACTCTCTATACCTCTACATCGATTGACTCATGATTCTTTTACAATATGAGCATCAATATAGAAAGAAAAACATCAAAAACTACATCTTTATGGAACAACTCCCAAGATGATGTTTTCCCAATCACTACCATCTTCACCTGTTCAAGTCTAGGGTTAACCGTTCGCTTCCTTTCTTTTATACGAATAAACTCTGCCCCTTACTCTCTAACACTCTATCTTAAGTGATTCTTGGGTCTTATACAGGATGAACATCAATGTAGAAAAGCATATTTCCACGAACCGCTGCTTTGCTGAACCAAATCCCAAGATGATGTTTTCCCCGATCGCTACAATCTAATTTATTGAAGTCTAGGATTAATCGCTATATTACCCACATATCCGCTTAAACTGTAACTTTAACTCTATAACCGTCTAGTTCGAGTGGCTCTCGGTTCTTGTACAGGATGTACATGAATGTAAAAAGATAAATACATATTTCTACGAACCGCTACTTTGTGGAATCTACTGCCAAGATGATGTTTCACCCGATTACTACATCTTAACCTGCAAAAGTCTGGGATTGATTGCTCTATTACCAACATATTCGCATAAACTTTGCCCCTATCTCTCTAAACCTCTACATCGGACAGCTCCAGTTTCTCTCACTGGTTGAATATCAATGTGAAAAGAAAAAGAAAACTACATTACTAAAACTAATTACTTTCTTACGCACATATTCATATTAATTCGAGTGACTCCGGGTTCTTGTACTGAATGAACATTAATAGCAGGCCTCCGTCGGTCAGGGTTGACCGTAGGTAGCATCCTAGTTGTCTACTTGGCTGGAGCATCGGCGTCTGTGACTGTAGAAACCGATGCGCGAGTGACATTCTTTGTTGCAGAGGGTGCATTTATGTTTTGTTTCTGGTCTGTCGGAACTGTCATTTTGCTTTCTGCGAACCCGCTTCTCCATGGTGACTTGTGTCAGTTGCTCTTCCCTTGATTTGAGTTGTTGGGCCAGGATTCCTCTCCGTTTGAGCCGGTTGACTGCTACGCTCTCCCACGATTTCATGTTGGTGCCCACAACCTTCATATTGCGTTTTAAGATGTTACGATACCGTAACTGTGACGGCCCAGTTGGTCTTCTTCCAGGAGTCAGCTCTCCATACAGGATGTCTTTTGGGATGCGACAGTCTGGCATGCGGTGGACATGGCCTAGCCAGCGAAGTCTGCGCTGTTTAAGGAGTGTGAACATGGTGGGCAGACCCGCTCGAGACAGGACCTCAATGTTGGGCAACTTGTCTTGTCATGAGGTTCGCAATATGCATTGGATACTTCTCACGTGGAAGGTATTCAGACGCCTCTCTTGCCTGGCGTACGTGGTCCATGTCTCGCTACCGTATAGCAATGTGCAAATGACATGCTTTGAGGAATCGATTCTTAAGATGCTTTTTCTTTGATCACTACAATCTTAACTTGTTCAAGTCAGAGATAAATTGTTATATTCCTCATATATCCGAATAAACTGCGCTTCTAACTCTCTAAGCCTCTATCTCGAGTGGCTCTCGACTCTTTCACAGGTCAACCATCAATGTAAAAATAAAAAATACATATTTCCACGAATTGATGATTTGAGGAACCGTCTCCCAATAGGATGCTTCCCCGATCAGTACAATCTTAAATTATTCAACTCAATGATTAACCGTTATAAAGCCTTTTAAAGGATGAAAATTAATGTACAAAAAGACTTTGCTTTGCAGAACCGACTTCCCATCTCGAAGCTTCTCTGATCATTACAATGTTAACCTGTTCAGGTCCAATGTTAACCGTTATATACCTCACATATTGGCAAAATGGTGTCTCTAACTCTCTATCCCTTTACCTATAGTGGCACTTGATGCTTCCCAATCACTAAACTCTCAACCTGTTCATGTCTAGGGTTAAACTTTATATTCATTAAATATCCGCATAAACTGTGCCTCTAACTTATTTACCCTCTACCTCGAGTGGCTTCCAAGCCTTGTACATAATTGTGTATAAAAAAAAACAATCTGTCCTGGGTATGACGGTAAACTGCATCCGGCAGCAAGGCCTCTGATTGGGAGGTTGTGAGGAGCATGGAGCCACCTCTGAATTAATGTTGTTTCCAAGTCCACCCTGATCCGGAGTGGTAACACCTGTTAGGGTTCCAGCTATGGAAAAATAGTTAACCCCCTAAACTGAGGTCAAAACACTATGCAAGTATAAAAAATACTTTTACAGAAAAAATTATTTTTTGAGAAAAAAATTATTACCATAACATTGTTGAAGAAAAAAATTGCCACAATACATTTTTGAATACAAAACTAGAAGACAGTTTTCTAAAATAAAATAATAAAGTTTTCATCAAAATTTGACTAAATGTACCTTCTCGCTATAACCGAACATTAAAAGAAAAACCTTAAAACCCCATCTTTTTGGTATTAAATTACCCACTGAGGTTGATATGCCATTAAACAAAACTAAAACTCAAATTTAAACCCCTCAAAAATCTATTGAGAAGCAACCCTTTTTATTTTCTATCCCCAGTAGGGAGGTAGCAACTATCTCAGCCACGGGGCAGGCTCTTGATTCTGACTATGATATGCTGAAAAAGTGAAGAGCTCACTTAGAGCTATAGTCTGTGTATACAAGCAGAGAGATAAGAAGTAAAACAAGACCCTTGAAAGGAACGCATAAAGGGGACCCTCGTTCGTACAGTATAAAGAGAAGAGATGTATAATAACGTAAAGTCGTGATGTTAATATATCAAGTATTGTTGAAGAAGTAACGGTAGGGTCTATTGGAGTAGAGACTGTGTTATAAGTACATGAGTGTAACATTAAACTAACTTTAGGGAAATGAGTACAATAAGGGAAAAAATATGAAGTGTTTGTTCTCGCCTCTCTTGTCGTAAGCACGTGTACAAATAAGTCTATCTTCACTTTGTCTCCCATATTATGTGCGGATAAGTACAGACAAATTTGTAGCAAGTTGTAGATTCCGTATAAAAGAAAAAAAAATTCAATAAGGTACATTCGTTTTTAGTAGGATATGGTTTGTGGTGCAGTGGTTATCGGCTCGGAATGCAGAAATCGGTGAGCCGAGTTCGAATCCCATTTGAATTCCTTGCATTCACTTACGCACAAATATCCTTGGGAAAGGTATTAATCCGTCTCTTTCCTCCAGTTATGGGTTAAATAATAGAACAGATTGGGTTTTACAGTTATGGCTGGCAACCAGTCTACCGCAGAAAGTAATGGCAACCTACTGCGGGATAACCTTCTACCCAGTTAGTCATGTCTCTTTCGAGACATGATCACCCAAGCGTGTATCATTTATGACACTTAACTGACTGACATTTTAGTAAGCGAGAGAGTAGACTAAAAGAATTTATGAGGTACTGATCGAAGCGCAGACATTGATCACGCAGGGCAATTATTGAGGGGTTTCACTTCGATTACTATCTACTGCTGTGCCTCCTGTGCCTGAAATCCGACACACTGAGTGCTCCGCATTTGTATAGTTTTGTCAATCTAAGTAAAACTTATTAAATAAGCTAAGTTTAAGCAATAACGAAGTGATAATTACTAGTTGCCTTCGCTTGGGAACACCTGGTACTGTAAGCAACCTCATACAATCTGAAATATGTTATGGCTTAAATATGTTTTAGGGTTGAGATAGTAAAATACAATCAATATTAGTGACTTTCTGTGGCTCGATGGTTACTAAATTTGACCCGTAAAGTAATTTGTAAGTTTGCTTATGTTTTGACCTGAAATAACCCACAGAGGTTTGATGAACAGTATAAATTATCAATCACTCGATCACTGAGTGATCCTTATTGCAAGAGATGCTTAATAATTAACTATAGAATCTAACCCGAGGTTGAGATAAGTATTATTCATCAGCAGCACCAGAGGCCAACGGTCAAACCCACTAAAAACCCAGAATTTCACCCTCCACACTATCAAGGCAAGGAAAATTACAGGTTTTTAGTTAGTGGGTTAGTTTAGAAAGACTGGCGCATCATGAGTTTCCTACTTAACTCATTTTCCATCGATTTACTTGTTTACACGATTGTTCGATGTTGGAGTTCAAAACCGGTGTAAAAAAAAAGCAGAGGTTGTAAAGCAATTTGCATGTCAAGCTGGAAAACTGGCACTACACAATCTTCTTCCACCTCAAAAACCATTTGCAGAAGGGAACTAAGGTGATGCTTTAAAATTGTCGGCACGACCAAACGTTTCTTTCAAGAAAAATTTTAGTGTCTCGACAGATTTTGTGAAATGGGTCGGGCCGACAACTTTTCAGCACCTAATCTCTCTCTCTCTCTCTCTCTCTCTCTCTCTCTCTCTCTCTCTCTCTGTGTGTGTATGTAAATTAAAAAATGCCGTGTTTTGAGGAAAGTGAGGGGGAAGTCGGGAGAGATAGTGTGGGGAGTGAGGCGCAAGAAAGGCACAGAGAAAGCTTTAATGGTGTCAGATAAAGTAGTGAGCAAAATGAACTCCCTTAAATTGATTGAATCAACTAAGAAATCGCGGGAAAGAGAGACCGAAAGGCAAATATATAAAGAAGAAAGAAGAAGAAGAAAAAAACGACAGAGCCGTTTGTTGAATAAAGAGTGTTGAAATTGAGGGGAGTACCGACCAGGGCTTAGGGCTGACACCTGTGTTTAAGAAACCGTGGGGTATTCAACTATAGCCCTCCCCTTGCCTTGTTCAGTGCCTTGTACTAATTGACGATGTGTGATGGCATACGGTCTGGTAGGCATTCAGCGGGGTGTCACCCGCAATAGGGGGCCAACCCACCCGATCAATCGGGGTCCTATAAGGCTAAGTGTTTTCGGGGTGGTATTTGTTCTCTTTTATTACCAATGGCCGGACCTGTGTATTGACAAAAGTCCCGGTAAAAGACCTAATCTTTCTACTCGGGCCAATTATTTAACGGGATTAGTGTGATGTCTTAATTTGACGAGCAGTGAAGCATGGTTGGAAATAGACTGTTCAGCCAAACAGAAAAATAAAAACGTTTTGACCTGAGCAAAACGAAGAGAGAACAGGGAGGGGCTGGAGGAGGAACACGACGAAGAGAAAGAGGAGACGAAACACGAGGAGAAGTAGTTTAAAAGAAGAGGTGCTCAAAAATGACGTCGAAAAATGAGGGAGAAACAGGAGGAGAGCGTAATGGAGTCGATATATATATATATATATATATATATATATATATATATATATATATATATATAAAAGGTACAAGTTGAAAGAGGGATAAAAATGAAAGAAAACATTGAAAGTGAAGAAGAAGGGGATAAAAGGCTTAAAAAATAAAAAGAAAGAATGCGTAGCAGATTTAATTGACTTAAAACGAAGAAGAAATATGCCGATGAAAGCTTCTGTAAAAAAACAAAAATAACTTTAAAAATGGTGGGAAAAAAGTAATGAAGATGTTTGCGAGAGAAAGAAAGAACAAAGATCACAAAGAAGTAAACTTTACGAGGAAAAGATGGTAAAATGGAGTTTGGAAAGAAAGAAGAGGAGAAATGAGGGCAAAAAAAATGAAGTTGAAGAAACAATTAACGTCGTAAAAATATAAAAAGTAAGCAATGTGAATAACGAAGAAGAAGAAGAAGAAGAAGAAGAAGAAGAAGAAGAAGAAGAAGAAGAAATTGTTTTGTAAGCGGAAAGGAAAAATAAAGGATGTGAAGAAGAAAGAAAGGTAAGAACAAAAACAGCCAAAAAGTCTTGGGAATGAAGAAGAAGAAGAAGAAGAAGAAGAAGAAGAAGAAGAAGTCTTGGACATAGAAAAGAAAGAAAGAATGAAATAAAGAAAAGAAAATATACATGAGAAAAAGAAGAAGGTCTAGAAACAGAAAAGAAAATACACATGATGTTAAGAAGAAGAAAAAGAAGAAAAAGAAATGATGATGATGATGATGATGATGATGATGAAATATGTGACACGAAAGAAAAATGAAGAAAAAGAAATACGACCTGTGTATTGACAAAATATGAAGATTCCCTTGCGCCTTAGTGACATCGATAATGTCATTAAGACGCAAGGGGTCTAATGGCAGTGAAAGAGAATGAAAAAAAACTTTTGAAGGAACCGAAAAAAAAAACAATCCTAAACAGAGCAAAAAGTAATAGACCACCATTCTTGTCCAAACAAACAGGCAGTAGTGTAAACCGGACGATAAGAGAACCTATCTATTTTTTATTGAAAACGAATAACTAAATAACGAATAACGAAATATTAAGTAACATTTCAGAGTTTAGGCGGAGGCGTTAGAAATATAGAGTTGGAGTGAAACTGGAATCGCAATCTTAAACAAGAAACAGGTAATAGAACTCTCCTGTTCAAAAAGACATGAAAGGAATGTAAAATTAAAAAGGGGCTGAAATAGGGCGTGTAAATAAATAAAAAAGACAAAAATGTCTTCTGCTGCTTAAGAAATTCAGGCTAGCATATCACAATTAGCTTAACTTTTGCACAAGGCCGTAAAAATGCTACGCCCGTGAATAAGAATCGAACTTATAACTCTTGGCAGCGTGACTTCAGCCATTTCCTCGCCATTGGGAGGGGGCTTTCATATCTTTTTCACGGCTTCTGCTCTGATGAGCTTGTCCCTCTGGTGACAACTCTTCATGAATTTACTTGTGCTACGAGACTGGCAACTAGGTCCCACTATTTTACAGCGAAAACAACCGCCTCTTCTACTCTAATAGCTTCTTTTCCGCTACTTCCCACCCTTTGGAAGTCCCTTCCGCACACTTGCTTCCCTGATAGCTACAATCTCCAAGAGTTTAAGAGCAATGTAAATTGCCATCTTTTATCACCTTGATTCGCATCTTTCTCTTATCTTTTCCCGACCCCACTGTTCCCCTTTCTTTTCGCTTCTCTCTCTTGTAACCCCCTGCGCACCAGTGGCAGCACTGCTTTACTTAGGATAAACCGATTAAAAAAAACAGTTATGATCAACCAGGCCATCATTATAGCAGTAAGACCACACCCAGGTGCCCCATGGTTTGATGAAAGGCCTCAATTATAAATCTGTAAGTGAGACTTGAACTATTTCACATTAGTAATGTTAAAAACTATTAATTCGCTAGTCATAACAACCGTACGATTACCGAAATTAAGCAACGTTCGAACTTATTACTTTGAGGGGTCACCACTTAGGAATACTAGGTGTTGTAAACTTCGATTGCGGGTGGTATATTGGCTCTGAATTGTTAATCGGTGAGCTGAGTTTTAATTCCAGCTGGGTTCGTTATATTTCCTTACGCACAAATACCCTTAGGAAAGGTATGAATACCACATCTTTATCAGTAAGACTAGAATCTCAAAACCATTATTACCTCCAAAAATAAAGTAAAATTAAATTTAAAAAAATTAAATGTCGGCATTAAATGACCCATAAAAATTGATATGAAGGTAAACATATGTGATCAAACAACGTCTAATGTGCCTTAACATAGAGGTGATATGGGAAAGTTTAAACATTGCTGTCTCCAAAAACAAATGATATAAAAACGAAAATCTATAAAGTGTAAAAAGGAAGAATAAGAGTAGGCATCCGTCGCCCAAAGGAGACAATGTAGTCGACACAAATGGTCGGATAATCCCTGTTGCAGACACATACATAGTCATATAGTTTATACTTTAGCATGCATCCGTCGCCCAAAGGAGACAATGTAGTCGACACAAATGGTCGGATAATCCCTGTTGCAGACACATACATAGTCATATAGTTTATACTTTAGCATGCATCCGTCGCCCAAAGGAGACAATGTAGTCGACACAAATGGTCGGATAATCCCTGTTGCAGACACATACATAGTCATATAGTTTATACTTTAGCATGCATCCGTCGCCCAAAGGAGACAATGTAGTCGACACAAATGGTCGGATAATCCCTGTTGCAGACACATACATAGTCATATAGTTTATACTTTAGCATGCATCCGTCGCCCAAAGGAGACAATGTAGTCGACACAAATGGTCGGATAATCCCTGTTGCAGACACATACATAGTCATATAGTTTATACTTTAGCATGCATCCGTCGCACAAAGGAGACAATGTAGTCGACACAAATGGTCGGATAATCCCTGTTGCAGACACATACATAGTCATATAGTTTATACTTTAGCATGCATCCGTCGCACAAAGGAGACAATGTAGTCGACACAAATGGTCGGATAATCCCTGTTGCAGACACATACATAGTCATATAGTTTATACTTTAGCATGCATCCGTCGCACAAAGGAGACAATGTAGTCGACACAAATGGTCGGATAATCCCTGTTGCAGACACATACATAGTCATATAGTTTATACTTTAGCATGCATCCGTCGCACAAAGGAGACAATGTTCAAACAGTCTTTCACTCGCAAGATTTGTGTTCATTCTTGGTATTGCTTACTTTCATATTGAAACAATCCTTCACTAGCAAGAATTGGGTTTATTTATGGTTTCGTGTTCTGACATTTTCCAGCAATCTTTTACACACAAGCCTTGAGTTCATTCTTGATATGATAGTCTGACATTTTTCAAGTCATTCACTCAGAAAGATGACCTGTGTAATAGTTTTCTGACAATCCCTAACAGTCCGTCATTCACAAATTGGCCTTTATATTTAGTAGAGTTCTCTGATATTTTACAACGTTGCTTTTCTAAAGACTTTAGTTAATCCTTTCTATAGTTTTCTGACATTTTCCAACATTCCTTCACTCACAAGGCTTCCGTTCAACTTTCGTATAGTTTGCTGAATCATTCCAAGACTCCTTCAATCACACGACATGGGTTCATTATTGGTATAGTATTCTGACACTTTTCAACAGTCTTTCACATACAACACATGGTTCAATACTTATTATTTTATGAAACTTAACAAGATTAATTCCTTCAGAAGACTTCTATTCATCCTTGGTATACTTTTTGGTAACTTTCTAACAATCTTGCCATCACAAGTTTAATGTTCATACTTGATATAGTGTTGTCAGAATTTCCAGCAGTCCTTCACACACAAGTCTAGTGTTCCATAATTTTGCATAGTTTTCTGACAATTTCCAGAAGTCATTTACTCACAGGATTCGGATTTATCCAGGAAATGTTTTTTTTTTAGAACTATCCAACACTCGGTCACTCACAAGACTTGAGATCATCCTTGTTATTGTTTCCTCGCTCTTAACAACATTCCATCACTCACAAAACATCGCATATTTTAACAGTCCTTTATTAGAAAGATACACTCCTGATCAAAATTTTAAGACCACTTAAAAATCTTTAAAAAGAAATATTTTTTTTACGGATAGATTTTAAACTTCTACCACTTAAGGTTACCAATACTACAATCTAAAACGTTATGGAAACAAAAAGCTATATTCCAAACATTTTATATAGAAATTTACATTTTTATAAAATGAGGCGATTTACCCATACCATATGGGTGGTATTCTCAATTGAATGTTTAATACGTGAAACGTCTCGGAACGAGAAATCGGAGAGCCGAGTTCGAATTCCAGTTGAAATCGTTGCATTCACTTACGCACAAATACCCTTGGGAAAGGTATTAATCCATCTTTTCCCTTCAGTTATGGGTTAAATAACAGGAAAGATTGGGTTCTATAGCCTTGGCTAGCAATCAGTCTACCGCAGAAAGCAATAGCAACTTACTGCGGGATAATCTTCTGCCCAGTCAGTCATGTCTCTTTCGAGACATGATCGCCCAAGCGTGTATCACGTATGGCACTTAATTGACTGACTGAATCTTCGAAGAAAAAAATTCTTTGGCAGGAATCAAAGGAAATTAATTATTCCTTGTTTCTAAAACCTCAACAAACAATGCAGTGAACAAATGGTTTATTTGATCAGCGTATAAGAAACAGTACGTTATGTCGCAGTGGATATCGGTTTGGAACTAGAAATCGGGGAGCCGATTTCGAATTCCAGCTCAATTCATTGTATTCACTTACGTGCAAATACCTTTGGGAAATGTATTAATCCATCTCTTCCCTCCAGTTATGGGTTAAATAATAGAACAGATTGGGTTCTATAGCCTTGGTCGGCAACCAGTCTACCACAGAAAGTAATGGCAACCTATTGCAGGATAATCTTCTGTCCATTCAGTCATGTCTCTTTCGAGCGTGTATCACGTATGGCACTTAATTGACTGATTAAAAATAATATTGAATTGGTGGAGGCAGTCAAGGAATTCGGCTGGTAATTTCATGTCTAGAAGCAGCTGCGGTGTTAGGATGAGGAGTTCTTGCACATGTAATCTGCTCTCTAACATTGTCATCTTCAAATCATCCGTCTAACACTCTTTTTCTAACCGTTCCAACAAATTGAAAACCTTGAAAAAATCATCGAATCATAATCACAATCATTCTTTGATAGAATATTGCCAAAGACACACACGCACACACGTGCACAAGCACACACATAGATCTATCTATTATTTGTTTCTTACAATAATATTCTCCTTGTACAAGGCCCAAGAGCCACTCGATTTAGTGTATTATAGCATAAGAATTAGGTCACACCGTTTATGTAATTATGTTGAAAAAAAAACGGTTTTTCACGGATTTGAACATGTTAATATTGTAGTGATGAAGGAAATATTGTCTGGGGAGTCTATTCCACAGTGTAGCTTTTCGTGGGAAGAAGTTGCTTGGGTGGAACTTACATCTCACTAATAGAATACAAAGGGAATGAGGGTGGTTTGCTACAATGTGCCTAGGATAGCGTGTCTTAACTGTGAATGTTAGAACTGATAGAACTAATGAATGTAGTTCGTGTGATCGTTAGCCATGGTTCCACTCCTCCCTCCCCCCAAAAAAAGAAAAACAGGTTTATCTCACCTTGCGTCGGTAATTTTTTCCAGGAGAGGCGACTTAAGTCGAAAAACGACTTTAGTTGTCTCCGAATTTACTTGTCACTAAGCTAAACCACAAATAATCATTTCCAGTTTTGGATTTTATTTATAAATGCCTTTTTAATAATATATAGTCAATACGAATCTATTTTAAGCTTACAAATAAATAAATTTTGTTTTTTAATATAGTACAGAAAAGAAAGTCATATGAATTTACGAAAACATGTACGTACATACTTGTAAATGTAGATGTTTACAATTTGTCGATCTTTACAGTACATCGCGGACTCTTTATTTGTGAATGTGTTTTGCTCTATGACATTAGAAAATAATTTTTTTTAAGGTTAAATAGCAAATGCATTTATTAAAATTATTTTGCGATAGTAGAAAATAAACTAATGTTAGATTTACCAATATTTACATTCAATTTGTTTATTTACTTTGTGAACGTAGATGGCTGTGAATCGTCAGCGTCAACTGATTCTGGCAGTTGTTGTTGTTGTTGTTGTTGTTGTTGTTGTTGTTGTTGTTCGATCCGCATTTTAATAAGAAACTGGTCGAGAGTTTCTTGAACTGTGTTCTTCATTTCTTCAAGGATTACAGATGTTTTCATATTTCATTCTCTTGGATTTATAAGGATTATATTAACTTTTGCTGTAAATGTAAGTATTCTAATATGATTTTATACACTTTTGTTCTTGTTTACTGTACAGTAACATTATTTTTTGTGCTTTTAACACTTTTTAGTGATATTACGAGTTCAGTATTCGTGGCGGACAGACGTAAAATGGAATAAAATGACTTAAACTTGATTTTTACTTTTCCATATACTTTTTGACAAGAGACATAATCGAGAACGACTTAACTCGAATTGACGTAACTCGGGGCAGGCATAAGGTTATTTATTTTTTAAATGTGTACATCGATTTCGACTTCCTGGAAAAACGAGTGACGTGAAACATGAAGTTGACATTAGCACCTCCCATTAGTTGAGCACTGAGAACAAAATAGTTTTACACATTGGAAGCATTACAAGAATAAGAGAATACTGGTTAGAAAATTGGTGTTTCTAGATAACTCGGTCTTACTTGTCCTTTAACTTCATGAATGGTACAGACTTTATTCCTAGAATCTATCATACATGTCTAGAAGTCTATCATACATGTCTAGAAGTCTATCATACATGTCTAGAAGTCTATCATTCTTCCATGTTTAGTTTATTGCTGATACATACGGTCAGGTTCACCTGCTATTTACATTGAGCCTCTTGATCAAAGAAGAATCTACATTATTATTGGTCCTAACCTGGCAGCTCGGCTTCAGTCATTTCCAAACCACCGTAATGTTAACTTCCTATATTTTTCTATAAGTATCTTATGATAATTATTCGGATGAGCTTTTCACTGTGGTACCGAGACTTTGTGAATTTAAGTGCAGTACTAGATTGGCAATAAGGTCTCATCAATTTACAGCTATAACTGTTTCTCGCGTGTGAAACTCCTCGTTTGCAGCCAACTTTAATCTTCAAAAATTTAAATGCAATGCCCGTCGCTTTCTCATGATTACTCGTTTCTCTTCTCTCTCACTATTAATATTTGTTTTCTAATTTTTCTACAACTTGTAATTCCATGTGTCTTAGTAGCTTTATTATCTGAGGTAAAATCGATTAAAAAACAAGTTACGTCGATAAAAACGAAAGCCATTTCTATGCAGAATCAGTTTCCGTACCAATCTAACAAACATGTTGTTGTGGATTGCGGATGAGGAACCACACAAAATAATGAACAACAAACAGATATTTGAGATAGAAAAATAGGTTATATTAAACGTTAAGATACAACTGGAACGCAGGTTAGTCATCCAGGAATACGATTAGTAAGGAATATATATATATACAAGTCTTTGAAGTGAAACCGTGCTGGAATTAGTATATCTGTGTAAGACTATTCTGGCTGAGTGGAGCAGGTAGCTACTATGACTACGGACGCGGTATTCTCTGTGCAACTTCGGTATCGCTCGGTAACTTACGGACCTCTTACGGTACTCGTACTGTTCTCTAATGTTCTTACGGATCCGTCCCTGTTCTCTCTATGGCAGGAGTATATGTATACTCAAGTCGAGTCAATTATCATAGAAAAAGGGGAGATCCCACAACACATGTATAAAAATGGTATCTAGCTCTTCAAAAGGCCGATCAACTCACCTGCTCTCGACCCGATAACGAAAACTTTTGACAAAGTAAACCTGGCTGATACGCTTCAAGATCTATGATTGAATGGATTATGAAATGGCTCGTAAATTTTAATGCCTCCAAAACGAAGCTGCTTTCTTCTAAACACCATAGAGAACCATTCCTACCTACCATTAGAAGGGATAACGCTAGGATCCTAGAGAGCAACGCACTGCGCCTCCTTAGCCTCACTCTCTCAAGTGAACTCAAATGGAATGACTACATTGAATCCATAGATGCATCTAATGCTAGAAAGGTTAGGTCACTGTATCGGGGTGGGAAGTTTGTTTTTCATCTGAATCCATTTTACACAGGCATATCCTTGTCTTACACGCCTTTCTAACTTTGTATATCTGCTGAATTCCTTTCTAGTCCAGATGCAGGTGGTTTGCTGCCAATACAGGTTCTTGATTACTCTAATGTCTTTCTCAAATATGTCTATGTTGCTGAGCATGTCTATCAAGTCTTTGTGGCGTACTTTGTCGAATGTCTTTGCTTAGTCTTTAAAACACGGGTACACGTCCTTCTTCTTTTGAATTACCCTTTCTTATAGTATTCTAACTGTAAATATCACGTTCCTTGTTTCAGTGTCCTTGACGAAACCGTGCTTTTTCCGTCTTACCTCTGGTTGGTTCTGCTGTGCGCTCTATTCATCAAATGTTTTTCTCCTCAGAATACATCTTGTATATTTACAAATCGACCAGTTGTTCGTGAATTGAAGACGGATACCATATCCGGTTTGATACTCCTGCTATTTATCTGTAGGTTCTCGACAAAATACAAGGAAGGATCTTCAATCTAACCGAGTCTGATTTGGCATCCCGCTTTCAGACGTGATGTGGCTTCCCTCTGTCTTTTCTACAAGTATCTCTACGGCAACTTCTCTGACGAGATTTTTGCTGTAAATGTAAGTATTCTAATATGATTTTATACACTTTTGTTCTTGTTCACTGTACAGTAACATTATTTTTTGTGCTTTTAACACTTTTTAGTGATATTACGAGTTCAGTATTCATGGCGGACAGACGTAAAATGGAATAAAATGACTTAAACTTGATTTTTACTTTTCCATATACTTTTTGACAAGAGACATAATCGAGAACGACTTAACTCGAATTGACGTAACTCGGGGCAGGCATAAGGTTATTTATTTTTTAAATGTGTACATCGATTTCGACTTCCTGGAAAAACGAGTGACGTGAAACATGAAGTTGACATTAGCACCTTCCATTAGTTGAGCACTGAGAACAGAATACAACGAAGAATCTGTAATGTGATCGATACCGACTTGGCAGACCGGCTGCAGTCACTCTCTCACCGGCGTGTCGTGGCTGCCCTGTGCCTCTTCTGTAAATACTTTCACGGCTTCTGCTCCGATGAACTTAGATCACTGGTGCCTTCTAAGTACGAATTTGCACGAGAAACTAGATTAGCAACTAAGTCCCACCCTTTTACAAACCGATAAAATGTAACCGAATTTCTACTCCAACGGCTTCTTTTCTCGCACTTCCCGCCTGTGGAATTCCAGTCCACATACTTGCTTCCCCGACAACTACAATCTCCAGGAGTTTAAATGTAAAGTCAATGGACACCTAACACACTAACTCGCATCCATTCTCGCAAACACTCATCCCCTCTACATCCTTACCCGTCTATCAGCCTCCTTCTGACATTTCCGATATCTAACCACTCTTTCTCATCACTTTCCTCTATGTAACTCCCTGCGCAATAGTAGCTGTGGAATGTCTTGCTTGGGGTGAAGTGATTAAAAAAAAAACAGGGCTAAAGTGTCAAGTCAGTTCTGTTATTTAATCCATAACTGACGGGCGAAAAATAACGCATATTTTCCCAATAATATTTGTGCGAAAGTGAATGCAATATACGATTTCATTTGCCAATTTCTCGTTCCGACCAACTAATACTAACACTACCTGAACACACACACACACACACACACACACACACACACATATATATATATATATATATATATACTGGACGTGGTCGATTGAAAATAAAAGCTTCCTGTGTTCCCTTTAATTTCCTTAGAAACAAGAAACCTTTTCGACACTCCAACACCGTTGGCCCGTCGCTCGATTGACGGCATGCTATCATTCCAAACAGAAGCCTTAGTCATACCTTGTTGAGCTCCTACCGTGGCTAACCTGATTTTACTAAGACCTTTTACCTGATCTATCTGATCGTAGCAATTTCACGCTCGTCACTACTTGCAGTCGAGCCTATCAGGGCATATTGGGATGTATGGAGCCGTAAGTATCAGGGATTTTTTCTGCTTTCTCGGCTTCAGTGGGGTGGTGGGGGAGGGAGAGAAAGAGAGAGAGAGAGAGAGAGAGAGAAAAAGAACTCTTTCCTCCTCCATCAACATTTGTATAAAACGAAATACTATTTTTTTTTCTCTCTTTGAAAAAATCATTTACCTTTATTATATTTCAATGAGAGAAGCGGAAATTTGGCATCGTGGTGATGTGCAAAAGGGTGAGTAACGGCGGTGAGGAAATTTTTGCGGGAACAATTTCTCAAAATCAGGGTGAGAAGAGGCTAAGAAGAGAGAGAAAGAGTAGAAGAATGAAAGAAACGAGGTAAATTTAAAAGAAAAAAGAGAAAGAAAGAAAGAAAGAAGTAAATACAGAAAGATAAAAGAAAAACAGAAAGATATTAAAACAGGACAGAAATAAAGAAGTAAATGCAGAAAGAAAAAAAAAGAAAGAAAAAAGAAAGAAAGTAAAAGTAGAGAAATAAAGAAGTAAATACAGAAAGAAAGAACGAAAGCAAGAAAAAGGTAAAGAAAGAAAGAAAGAAAGAAAGAAAGAAAGAAAGAAAGAAAGAAAGAAAGAAGTTAATTACAAAATAACTAAAGAAAGGAACGAATAAATTGCAAAAAGAAGAAGTGGAGAGAAATAAAGAAATAAATACAATGAGTAAGAAAAAAAGGAAAGAGGGCAGGATGAAGAATTTATATAATTTAAGAAAGAAAGAAAGAAAGAAAGAAAGAAATTTTATACATTTAAAATAAGGGAAATAAATAAAAAAAAGACGAAAAATGTTTGAATCAAAAAAATAATTTGGAAATAATGAAAGAATGAAAAAACTAAAGAAAGAAATAAAGAAATATCGGGAATATTAAAATAAAGAAATTATATGAAATGAAGAAAAAATTAAAAATCGTCTTGTACGATACAAAGAAAAGAACGAATGACTCGTTTAAAAAGGAAAGTGAAGAAAGAAAAAAGAAAGAAAGAAGAATTTTAGGATGTAAGAAAAAAACGAACTTAAGAAAGTAAAAACCTAACTTGCACAGAAATAATGAACAGAAGGAAAGAAGAAAAAGAAAGAAAAAATAAAAAGAAAGAAAAAATAAAAAGAAAGAAAGAAAAAGAAAGAAAGAAAGAATATTTTAATGAAGTCATCCGAATTTTAAAAAAATAGAAAAATGAAAGAAAGGAAAGATAATGAGTGATAATGTGTGTGTGTGTGTGTGTGTGTGAGAGAGAGAGAGTGAGAGAGAGAGAGAGAGAGAGAGAGAGAGGGAGGGTGAGAGAGAGAATGTCCGATATAGATTGAAAGTTGAGAAAGAAACAGAAAGAAAAGATTAAAAAAACTTAAAAAACAAGTAGACCAGTGCATCAACAAGAAAGAAAAAAGTAAAAAGAATTACACGAGGAGGCATCCGTAAAAAAAAATGGTAGCGTTTGTATGTGCTTGGGTAGGAGTTATGAAGTGGGGGATAGAGAATGAGGTACTGTTACCTGGTATTGGCGGAGGCACCCCTCCCCACTTTACATCTGCACAACCATCGTCCACCCATACCCTGACCGCCAACTTCTTTCTATCCGCTTATATTCTGCTCGATTAGATGGCCGTCCAACCGTTACCTATCCTGAAAATGTACTCTGGCAAACACGCACACTCAGAGCACGCACACACGAACACCCACCCATCACACACACACACACACACACACACACACACACAGGCACACACATGGATGCATGAGTAAATGCGAAAATATGTACTTACAGTAAGTGTACGCACTCATTCCTTAAACATACGCGATTATATACAGGATTGAGCATATAAATAAACAAAATAGTTTCATATATATATATATATATATATATATATATATATATATATATATATTACAATGGTTTATAAAAGCATATCTCTACACAAAAATGTTCATGTTTCAGAAGAATACTGTTCTTCTTTAGCTTATATGTTAAAATAAATTCTTAAGATTTTATTTTAACATCTCACCTGAAGAAGAACAGTTTCGTTTTGAAACATGAAAAGTTTTGTGTAGTGATAATATGCTTTTATAAACCGTTGTAATAAAAAAAATTACAATATTAAGCTCTACTATGTATCGAGCACTATTTATAAAAGTAAATGCTTGAACAGTGGGTTTTAATCTACGTGTTCTTCCACTTTCTTGTAATATTATATATATATATATATATATATATATATATATATATATATATATATGTGTATGTGTGTGTGTATGTGTGTGTGTGTGTGTGTGTGTGTGTGTATTTAGGCACCAAATTTTCTTTTAAGCATGTCAGATTAAATAGATTTTGTCTGCTTTTCATTAACAAAATCCGTTCGTACTCATGGATAATCTTATCGTGTATTATAATTGAAAGGTATCAGAAATGCGTTGTAATTTTTATAGTAGATTTTATTATCCATTTCATTAAGAAACATCGAGACAGTATATGACAATGTTGGTTCAGATTTGATTTCATTGATGCGTGACACGTGTAATAAAGCAATAGATGATAGTTTTTAAATGAGGAAACCCATGCCTGTTTATGTGTATGTTTGCCACGTGTAATAAAAGCAATAAATGTTTATTTCGAATGTGTGTATGAATATATGTTTAAATGTATGTGTACGAAATAATCGACGTATGAAATGTATTTAAACGACGGACGATTTTTTAGAATATGTGTATGAGAATATCATAGGTGGTTAAATGCAAGAAAGTGTATGATTATAAGTCGATAACCTTAGTATGTGTGTGAATGATAAAACGAAAAACATTTCTGTTTAATATTGTACCAAAAAATGTATACAAATATCAAGCAAATTTTTATAAAAATTTCGCTTTATTCATACATATATATATATATATATGTCAGTGACAATGTATATCCTGAGAAAATCAGTGTATCCTGAGAATGTCATCAAACGTACGGTTGAATATAAAGTTAAATGCTTCAAGAGGCCGGTAGTTTTGGGTCCTGCCCTGTGTCGCGTATATTTGAAATTACCTTGGTTGCGCAGGAGATGTTAGATACTAGTCAACAAATGTGGGGCTACATGTTGTCTTCAGGACTATTCCGGTTTTTTTACCTCGTTTGTCAAAGATTGTCCTACCTTAAAGGTAATTATGCTATTTATAAATTCAAATTTCAGTGCGAAGATGATTATGTAAAGCGAAACAACCAGCGACTCGAAACCCTAATTGGACATGTTCCTGCGAATATAAGATAAAGATTTTTTTTTTAATCGCAGTATGTGTTTTACGCAATTTGATGATGACTGGTTAACATTTATTAGACAATAGAGAGTGTACAACAGGATAAACGGACGATTGGTTCACTGTCTTGTGCAGAGCTCAGTCCGCTCAACATCTGAGTTTATTAGAAGCGGTTTGCATTAAGATACATCAACCGACGCAAAGAGCTTTTTGTTCGCTCTTTCTGTCATTTAGGAGTTATGCAAATGATTTTTTCTATTTTTTTTTTTTTTTTTTTTTGGAACCATTTATATTAGCTGCCTTATTCGTATATTTATCCCCTCCCCTTATTTTTATGAATAACTTTTATTAATTTTTACTTTTTTCTTTTTTTCGCGGAGCGAATTACTGTTTTTTTTTTTTTTTGTTTTGTTTTGTTTTTTTTTTTGTTTTTTTTGTTAAGTAATAATTAATAACGTATTCTTTTGACGATGTGTTAGTTAAAAAAAAGATCCTTTCAGGATAATTATTTTCCTCTTTATGAAATCTATGTGTATGGTCTGTGACGTCTGACTTAATTATATATATATATATATATATATATATATATATATATATATATATATATATATGTTTAGCTCTAGCCCGTCGATTAAACACTCTGGAGAAATGGTAGACTTTAAAAACAGTAGCTGCTCACCGCTATTTACACGTCGTTCTTCAGCAATGAGTTGAACACTCTTCGCTAGTGGCGTTTGTTTACATTGTTTATATAATACGCTAAAATCTGCTTTCCTCCGACGTGTGCCGATAGCTTTGAGGTAGAATCTTCAACTGATGTCAAATCAGTCGGGTTTCAACTCCGGCTGTATGCAATCAGATGTCTGAAATGATGAGCTGTCATACAGCAAAACAAGACTGTATACGGATGACTATATATATATATACGAAAAGATCTATAAGTGAGCCACAACATACCGCGGTTTCACCCTGCGGATCTGAATGAGCGATGCGTATATATATATATATATATATATATATATATATATATATATATATAAACAAACTCGTTACTTTCCTCTGTCTCTTTTGCCTTCAGTATACCCTGTGAGTGTCAAATTCTCCTAGAGTTCTTACCTCATTATGTAACGAGAAATTAGGTGTATTTAGGCAACAATTTTTAATCAGGTTAGTTTAAAGGGCAACAAATATTATTTGTTAAGGTATGAACACACGTAAACAGATCTGGTATTTGAAAACGACGACAGACTAGTAGCACAAAAAAAAACAGATGTCTTTGGTGAAGTTATTTCTGAAGTTATTTAAACATTGGGCATTTATATTTAAATATGCAACCCAAATTAAAAACATGATCTAAAATAGAGAAAAATAAAAGAAAATTCATTGGTTTTTAACCTTACATACATATAGACATATAGACATATAGGTAAATTTAAACAGAAAGTTTTCTTTATATGCCGTCGGCCTTCAGGACGATCAGGCTCTTTCACATTTCCCGATCCCTAATGGCTCTTAGCACTCTTTCGTCTGTTATCTTACTTAAACCCCACTCTGCCATTCACTTGCTCAAGCCTCTTAAGTACGTTACGCGTTGCTTTCTCCTGTCTCTTTCCTTTTATCTGACCTGTGAATATCAGATTCTCCAAGCCCTTCTTCCTCATTACATGTTCCAGCTGTTTCTTTCTGATTAGTTTTCTTTTCGTTTCCATTCCCTTCAAAACATCATCGTTGCTCACATGTTTGGACCATGGTATCCTCAGAATCTTTCTGTAGAACCAGATTTCGGTTAATTCAAATCTCTCCTTCATCTTTGAGGGGTTGTCCAGCATTTAATGCTATATTGAAAAACAGATATCACATAGCAATCCAGTACTCTCTTCTTTGTTTCCAGCGAAATTTTCCTGTTTCTCAATCTACTCAGCTTTTGGAATACATTCTTGTCCATGCCAATTCACCTTCGGATCTCAGTGACGCACTTTCCGATAGAACACTTCCAGATATTTAAATTTCTGTATTTGCTTGAATTTAGTTTCCTCCGCCTGTAGTTGGCATTTTGTTCTCCTTTTTTAACTGATGACCATGCATTCAGTTTTTGTCGTTCATTTCAAGTCCTTTCTTTCGGCTTTCTTTATTTACCTTCTGTAGGAAATCTTGTAGTTTCCTTTTTGTCTCTCCTTGATAAGAGACACAAAAAGGAAACTACAAGATCTGTATAATCTGCGTATCTGATATTGTTCAGATTGTGCCCGCCGATCATGAATCCTGGCAGAACCTTTTGGGTTCCATGAATAGTCTTAATGTACAAGTTGAATAGATTCGGTGAAAAGACATATTCTTGTCTTACACCCTTTTCTATCTTTATATATCTGCTTCCAGTATATCACGTTGAAAACACCGGTTCTCGTTCAATCACCAAAGTTAAGCAACGTGAGCCTGGTCAGTACTTAGATGGGTGATAGCTTGGGAATACCAGGCGCTGTAAGCGTTCAGTGACGGATGTACGTTGTGGTGCAGTGGATGTCGGCTTGGAAAGAGAAATCGGTGAGCCGAGTCCGAATTCCAGTTGAGTACCCTGCATTCGCTTAAGCACAGGTTCCCTTGGGAAAGGTATTAATCCGTCACTTCCCCCAGCTATGGGTTAAATAACAGGGTGGGGCCTGGAGGCGACCCATATTATATTGGTGTCACAATAAAAACAACTCTTGGTAGCCCTGGTGAAGCATCAAGTATTCAGCTATTTGACAAGATTATGAATTTCGCTATAAACTGCGCCAGAGTTCCCAATGCACAGAGAATACTGGATGGGTGCAGTGAGTTCTATCTCGGCCGCAGGACGACGACAATATCTGCTGAGTTCGTTTTCTATCCATATACAGGTGGTTTGCTGCCAATACAGGTTCTTGATTACTCTAATGTCTTTCTCAAATATGTCTATGTTGCTGAGCATGTCTATCAAGTCTTTGTGGCGTACTTTGTCGTGTGCCTTTGCTTAGTCTTTAAAACACGGGTACACGTCCTTCTTCTTTTGAATTACCCTTTCTTATAGTATTCTAACCGTAAATATCACGTTCCTTGTTTCAGTGTCCTTGACGAAACCGCGCTTTTTCCGTCTTACCTCTGGTTGGTTCTGCTGTGCGCTCTATTCATCAAATGTTTTTCTCCTCAGAATACATATTGTATATTTACAAATCGACCATTCGTTCGTAAATTGAAGACGGATACCATATCTGGTTTGATGCTTCTACTATTTTTCTTTAGGTTCTCGACAAAATACAAGGAAGGATCTTCAATCTAACCGAGCCTGATTTGGCAGCCCGCTTTCAGACGTGAATTGGCTTGCCTCTGTCTTTTCTACAAGTATCTCTACGGCAACTGATCTGACGAGCTTTTTTCCCCAGGTTCCCCGACCGCATATATTTACGTGCGCTACTAGATTGACATAAAGGTCCTATCCTTTTAGAGTCAAAATAGTTAAATGTAACGCCTCTTCTACTCTAACAGTTTCTTTTCTCACATGTCCCGTTTGTGGAACTCACTTCTATTTGCATGCTTCCCTGATAGCTACAATCTCCGAAATTTCAAATGTCACCATCTATCATTTTGTTCCTCATCCATCTTTTCTTTGAATTTAACTGAACATTGTTTCTTTTCTCATTGCAATCCTTGCAAACCAGTAGCGGCCCTAACTTGCCTAGAGTTAAATGACTATACAAAAAAGAATCTGTTGATCTTTATGTAAAGAAAGAGTGCACCAATGACAAATAACCTGCACAGATCATTTAAAGAAAAAAACAGGATAATTTAGATGCAATGAGTAACTGATAGTCTAAACAAAATCCGTGATTATGTATTTTAAAAATTAAAAAATAGTTTAAGACAATGGTACCACTTTTTACCGAGTTTATTCAACCCTATATATATGCGTATTCATGTGCTTGTGAGTGAGCGTGTAATGAGTTTATGGTCACTATCTAAGAACGATGGACTCTCTTCGATCAGTCTAGTGATTCTCAACTGAGATAAGACTAAAGTTTCTGTTTTAGATCATATTTTAAGACAATGGTACGGCTTCTTACCGAGTTTATTCAACCTTGCAGGCGAGGCTGGCTTACAGCAGCTAAAGATTTTACCAAGGTTCACTATCAATGACTATGTATTTTAAAAATTAAAAAGAGCTTAAAATAATGGGAGGACTTCTTACAAATCTACTATTCGTTCGTGCAGTAA